>SJYT01011812.1:242203-264636 GCA_006410635.1 Cephalophus harveyi
AGAGGACCTGGGGGTGGGTGGGGGCGGGGTGCTCTCTGAGATGCATGTCCTGTGTCCTAAATTATGATGGGGAAAACCAGAAAGAGAAAGGCTATCTTTTGTTTACCTTCCCTTCTCCTCCTATCTCAAGGAGTTTACTCCTCCAAAATTTCACTCTTAGGATAGTGAATAGCTGTAGCATGTTCATCTATTACTACTAGTATTATTAAGACTTAATTCCTTAAAAATAATTTATGTAAACTAACCAAAAGTAGCTGTTATTTGTAAATGTAATATGATCTATCTGTATCAGTTCCACCATAGATTTGGAGGGGATGGGAGAGGGGAAGCGGGTAGTCCACTGTGAAATGAAAATATCTCCTGCTATATTGATATACAAGAAATGTCACAGCCATCATCGATTTCTGGCCTCCAAATGTGAATGAGGGCTCCCAAAACTTTGATCCAGTAGATGCTGCCACCCCCACAGTGACTGCTGAGGAGCTGGGGGAATGCAAGGGTTAGGTAGTTAGAATAGGAAACAGGAGTCCAAAATGGCAGTGGCTAAAAGACAAGGAAGGGAAAAGCCCGTGAAAATCCCAAAACTTTGATCCAGTAGATGCTGCCACCCCCACAGTGACTGCTGAGGAGCTGGGGGAATGCAAGGGTTAGGTAGTTAGAATAGGAAACAGGAGTCCAAAATGGCAGTGGCTAAAAGACAAGGAAGGGAAAAGCCCGTGAAAGTAGAACAAAGGAAGGTCCGAGGACCAGAGTGAGGACCTCAGGTAGAACAAACAGCACTCCTGGCTAGCCCAGTTTACTTAGAGCAGGCCCAGGGGGAGGAAAAAACATATAAAAAGAGGAGCCAAGGGGCTCTCTCTCTCTCTCTCTTTCCCTCCCTCCCTCCGCTCTCTCTCCCATGCGCTGGAGCGCTCCCCCACTCTCTTCCCTCCGCATCCTTATGTCGGCATGCCCTCACACCTCAAGGATGGATTTTCCTGCTATTTTCTAAATAAAATAGAGCTGTAACACTGATCTAAGAGCTATAACATGTCTGTTCGAGACCCGAGAGCTATAACGCGGTCTGTCCAAGACTCGAGAGCTGTGATGCGCTGAGGGCTTTAATGTCCGTCACTCCAAATCTTTGTTGTGACAAGACAGAACCAAGGAGAATACACTCGCCTGACACAAGAAGCAGCCATCTGCCATATCTACCACTCCTTAACGTGAACAAGGAAACAGGACTTGGCCTCATATACCTGAGGTACATATGAAAGGAATAAACTCAGTGAGCCCAGAGGCTCACATCTTCCCATACACTGAAATTCCTTAACTTAATATCTGATTTTTCTTACCTCACTATAATCTTTGATGTTCAGACTGCCTGTTCCCTTCGTTGCAAACTAGTGTATAGCCTGATTCACCCTTCTACCTCCTTTTAGCTGTTTTCCCAGAGCTACTGAAATGCCGTCTCCTGGGCTCTGAGACCTAAACATTCCCACCAAATAAAATAACTCTCTACTTTCAGGTTGTGACTATATATTTTAGTCAACACCATGGATCTATATACATGTCAAGCATTATTACAAATCAAATGTTTTTCATATATACTAATTACTCTTTTTCAAGTGCTATTGGTGTAGTCTTAATTATTAAATGCAAATTTATTTTTAACTGTGACTTAAATTTTTAATTGAGAAAATATATTATGGCAAAAAGCAATTACTGGATATTAAAAATACAACAACCATTATGTGACAATATGCAAAATTTTGAATATTAAGCAGACATATTTACACTTGGACACTGGGACCTTCTATTCCATACTATCAGGGAATGAACATTTCTATTGAGTTTTGGGACTTTTGGGGTTTTTAATATTGAGTTTGATCTAGAAGTTGGTCTTTGTGTCCTGTTTATGTCAAAGAATGTGGAATAGATGGGTAAATGTATCTACAGCTGAGAAAAAAAAAATGTTTAAAGTTTGGAAAGTCAAAGAAGTTGATACCTGATTCCTTTTGGCCCATGGGCCTGAATTTCACAAAGGCTTTTGCAGAGTAGCATGCTTCATACGTTCATAAACTAGTTATTGAGTGTGTACCATTTACAAGGCATTGTTCTAGATGCCTAGAATACAACAGCAAATAAAAGAGACAAAAATACCTACATTCCTGTAGCATAAAATTCTTTATATGATTTGGTGGGTGAGGAAAAAATGCCAACCAAACACTCCTCATATGATGTTACCCAGCTAAATCACCACTCCAGCTTTGGCAGTAAGACCAAGAAAATACTTACACATAACTGAAGGATTCTGCAAGCCCATTGATAAATCTTACCATTCTGTAAACTGCTCTCATCTTATTCATTTATCTCTCATAAACTAGTAAAACTAACTCTGACACCTAGAATCAATGCAAATCTCATCACACCCCTTCAGAATTGATGCTGCTGCTGCTGCCGCCAAGTCACTGCAGTCATGTCCAACTCTGTGTGACCCCATAGACAGCAGCCCACCAGGATCCCCCGTCCCTGGGATTCTCCAGGCAAGAACACTGGAGTGGGTTAGATACCATCAAATGATTTCTGAAGACAATAGTTTTTAAAAGTTTACCTTTATTTCTCAGAAACTTGCTACAGACAGTTTACTTTAAAAAATACCTCTTGAGGGGGTGGGGAATGCCTCACAGGGTCTTGTGAGGATTTCATCAGAGCATTTCAAAGGGTGCGGTGACTTGGAACAACTACCCTACATTCTTCTCATGGGACTCCTGGCAGGAATTCCAAGAGGCATTTGGGGATGGTGAAGGATCCAGAGAGCTGGTTCTCAAAAGAAAGAAAGAAAGGGAGGAGAGAAGGAAGGAGGCGGGAGAGAGAGAGAGAGGAAAGAAAGAGAAAGATCAGAGAAGAAAAGAAAAAGGAAGAAAAGAAAAACTTGAGGCTCAGGGACAAATACTTGCACAGATGACCAGTTGATGAACATCAGTACAGTTATCAGCAACAGAGGGAAGAATAACAAACAGTGGATAGAAAATGGGTTTTGTTGGCTGCCCACTGGCTTCTCTCATTCTTTAACTCATTCTTCATGCCCACCCTGAAGCCCCTGCCCTATTGCCAGTGAACAGTGTGGCTGCCCCTGTTTCTTTCTTCTTCCCCCCTTCATTCAACAAGTACTGAACAAGCCAGGTCTTGGGCTAGGCCTGAGGATACAGGGCGGGAGTCCAAAACAAAGGATGGGACTGCCCTCAGAGAATTTTCATTCTCCATTGTCATTTCAGGGGTGCCCCTCCTGGGATGTCACCAGTTCCAGCCCTGCCTACTACTCCCTTCTCCCCACCTCACCTGACCCCTGACCCGTGCTTCAAGAGATTTCCCTTTTACTTTCTGTGTTGAGGTCCCAGGCATGATTTCACTCAGGAAAAAAAGTTCTGCCTTTTAAAAAATAGTACTGAAAACCTCTGGTCTCTTTTATGCCCACTGGATTTGAGGGATATATACATATATAATATTATAAATTTAATAAAATTATATATAATATATATAATATTTCATAGATAACATATTATAATATATAATGTTGTTTAGTGGCTCAGTTGTGTCTGACTCTTTTGTACCCCATGGACTATGGTCCACCAGCTCCTCTGTCCATGGAATTCTCCAGGCAAGAATATTGGAGTAGATAGCGATTTCCTTCTCTAGGGAATCTTCCCAACCCAGGGACTGAACCTATATCTCCTGCATTGCAGGCAGATTCTTTACCATGGAGCCACAGGGGACATCCCAATATATCATAATAGTATTATTTATAATAATATATCAGGACATAACAGTAATTCTGAGCCAAAGCAGACTCTGCAGGCCACACCTGTGGCAGGGCTCACCGGCGCTGCCCTGCTCTGACACTGATGTGGAGAAAGGGGGTGTTGAACTCCTGGATAAAGTCTCATGACAAAAAGCAGAGTGGTGGATACACATTGGACTCTGAAACTCTTTTTATTCTTGCCTGATTTTTAAAAAAATAAACCTGATTTTAATGGACAGATTTCTATGTTTTAATTACACATCCCCATCCCACACCATCCCAGAGGGCTTTGGGAACACCCTCTCTTGGGTTGTCAGCACAAGTTCCTTTCTGCCATTATGACAGTCAAGGAGAAACTAGGAGACTTTACTAATCTTTTTAGAAGTTCATCCAGACAGTTCCCTGCTGGGAGGTACCTTGTCAGGATTGTTATGGGCAATCCAGGACCTCCCAGAGGGCCAGGACCTAAGAGAAGAGACCTTACTTCTACGGACATTGGTGACCCTCTTCTCCCAAGACTGGGCCTTATAATTCAAGGAGATGCTTGAGGTTGGGCTTCTTTTACCTCTGCTCATTCTGCCAGGGTACATGTTGGACATCGTACTGAATTTAGATTCTGAAAACTGAGGCCTGTAATCACCATATTCCCAATTTCATTCACTTTTAAAGGCTTATTTCCGATCGGACTCCCTCCGGAGCTCTGCCAAAGGAGCACCAACGCCTTCACTCGCAGGAAATGAGCACTCCCTGAGTCCTCAGCCTGGCCCCAGCCCATTCGCACTCATTGCTCAACGTCATCTTGCCCTTACATAACCTCATCGGGCAGCCTCATCATTAACCTCTGAGAGGCCCCTCAAAAAATCCTGCAGACTACTTCTCCTCTGCGAGTGACTAAGCAAAACTAAATCAGGCCCAGATGAACTTTGTTTCTTGGGGGGTGGGGGTGGGGGGTGGTCTCGGTGGATCTCAGGATAGGCCCCAGGCCATTGGGCCCAAGTTTAAACCTTGGGTGTATAATTTACTTTGTGTGAGTTGTGAAATATCTCCGGTTCCTGTACTCTCATCTGCAAAACTGAGATAAAAATAGCCCTTATTTCCAAGGGTTGCTTGAAAGTTTGAATGAATGAGGTGTGCTATATATTTAAGCTACTTGCCATAGTAAGTCATCAGTAAATATTAGAAATTACTATTTTGGTCAGTGCTGGTATTGACATCGGCTTTCCCAAATTCATTCATCGATTTGCTCATTTAAAGTGTATCTAATGAGCACCTATGATACATCAGCAATAAGTCACAAATTAAGGACAGAAATTTTACATAAAATATAAATATATATATAGATTCTAATGTGTTAGTTTTTCTGAATGTTTGTTTGGGTTTTTTTGTTTGTTTGTTTCATTTTTGGTTTTTTTAAGATGATAAGGCCTGCAAGAAAACTGGAGTTTTAAAATGCTCACCTACCACTTTCCTGGTTTTAAAGTTTTATTTCCCCAGTTAGAAAAGCTTCTGGTGGCCAACCCATCATGACTCCTGGGAGCAAATTTTCACTGTCACCCTCAAGAGGTCCGAGTTAGGAAACTCATGGCAGGACTTTAAAATTTTCACTTTCCAGTTAGATTTTCCAAGATGTAAACATGATTTTTCTCCACATTATATTCCTCTCTATTGCTGTTGCTGCTCTGTTGAGATACTGTTTAAAATGAGTCTTACAAAAATGAATAAAAGGTAAAAAGATATTTGAAGAACAGACCTTATGTCTGGGCAGATTTCCTGCTCTGATAGCTGATCCCGGGTAGGGAGGGGAGGCCACACTTCAGACCCTCAAGAGATGAGTGAAGTGAAGGGACAATTGCTCAGTCATGTCCAATTCTTTGCAACCCCATGGACAATAGCCCTCCAGACTCCTCCATCCATGTATTTCTCCAGGCAATAATACTGGAGTGAGTTGCCATTTCCTTCCCTGGGGGATCTTCCCAACCCAGGGGTAGAACCCGGGTCTCCTGCACTGTAGGCAGACTCCTTACCATCTGAGCCACCAGGGTAGGTATTATGTTAAGTGAAATAAGTCAAACAGAGAAAGGCAAATATTGTATGATGTCACTTATCATGTGAAATCTTAAAAATGCAACAAACTAGTGATTATAACAGAAAAAAAAAAAAAAGAACAGACTCACAAATATGAAGAACATATAAGTGAGTGGTTACCAGTGGGGAGGGGACAATAAAGGGGTAGGGGATTAAGAGGCACAAATTATTATGTGTAAAATAAACTACAAGGATATATTGTACAACATAAAAAATAAAGCCAGTATTCTATGCAAGTTTTTTAAAAGCATGAGCAATTAAATATTCAAAATGTAAAAGAAAAGAAAGAGAAGGATTGTCAGGAGATGAGGCAGGGTTCATATCCCAGCTCCTACCATTCTTTCTGGGTGACCTTAGGCAAGTTGCTGACTCTCTCTACACTTCTATTTTTCTGATCTATAAAGGTGGGCAATAAAAATACCTATTCTGCAACACGTATTAGTTTAGATAAATGAAGTGATTCATCTAGAACATCAGTAAGTACATATAAATTTTAGCTGTCAGTGCCAGTCATCAATCAATAATTTTTAGCCCAAGAGTCAGTCTTACAGATGCAGCTTTCTTCCTAAAAGGAAAATTCTTCATCACACTTTAAAGATTTCATATACTACTATTCAACTGTCCTATGTGTCATTAAATATGAGGTGTAAAATCATATCCATCTTTAGACATGAAAACTGAGGCTTCAAGAGTGGTTCTGTAAGTTTATAAAACTTATTGGTATGTCAGAAAAATAACACAAACTCAGATTGTCTGACCCCAATGCCAAGGTTTTTTTATTTTAAACCTTCCTATACCAATGGCCCGGGTGGGTGGGGGGAATGATAGTTTTTGCAAAAACCATAAGCCTTTCAGAAGGCATCATTGACTTTATCTGAAAATACACCCTGGCAGGGATATTTTTAAGTCCTTAAAATCAACATACTATCGATCCAGCAGCCATTCTTCAAAAAAGCTTCATGTAGAGTTAGAATATCAATAGGTACTGAATGTCAAAAATTGTAAAGAGAGCCTGTCTTGCTGGTGACTGGACAATCACATCAAGTGTAAGAATCCTAAAGCCAGTTTTGTCAGTTTGTGAAATAGGGAACTGCATCAGCTTGTCTCTCCAATCCAGCAGTTTGAAAACTGGAAAGTCTTGCAGAAACTGGAGAGCAGTCCAGGATTTCCTGCTGGATAAGGTAAAGCAGCAGACCAAGCAGAACAGGCCTCTCACCTCTGGGTTTGGTTGGCTCAGCAGATAGCTGTAGAATAGATGTTACAAAGTTATGTAGGTGTGGAGAAAAGGGAACCCTCTTACACTGTTGGTGGGAATGCAAACTAGTACAGCCACTATGGAGAATAGTGTGGAGATTCCTTAAAAAACTGGAAATAGAACTGCCATATGACCCAGCAATCCCACTGCTGGGCATACACCACCGAGGAAACCAGAACTGAAAGAGACACGTGTACCCCAATGTTCATCGCAGTACTGTTTATAATAGCCAGGACATGGAAGCAACCTAGATGTCCATCAGCAGATGAATGGATAAGAAAGCTGTGGTACATATACACAATGGAGTATTACTCAGCCATTAAAAAGAATACATTTGAATCAGTTCTAATGAGGTGGATGAAACTGAAGCCTATTATACAGAGTGAAGTAAGCCAGAAACAAAAACACCAATACAGTATACTAACATATTCTTGCCTGGAGAATCCCAGGGACGGGGGAGCCTAGTGGGCTGCCGTCTATGGGGTCGCACAGAGTCGGACACGACTGAAGCGACTTAGCAGCAGCAGCAGCAGGGACTTTCTTGGTAGTCCTGTGGTTAAGAATCTGCCTTCCAATGCCTTGAATGTGAGTTCTTTCCCTGGTAGGGGAGCTAAGATCCCACATGTCGCAGGGCAACTAAGCCCAAGTGACAAAACAGAAAACCCAGTGCAGCCAAAAAACTAAAAAGGTTTATGTAGAATGTGGAGCCCTCCAGAGGGCCAGGGACCATGCTAGGCCCTTTACACAATAACCGCACATAATTCTGTAATTAGAGAGACCAGAGCCAAAGAACAGCATTTCCACAAAACTGTTTTGACAGTTTTACTTTTTTAAAAAGATGACTCAGTTCAGTTCTGTCACTCAGTCGTGTCCAACTCTTTGCAACCCCATGAATCGCAGCACGCCAGGCCTCCCTGTCCATCACCAACTGCAGGAGTTTACTCAAACTCTTGTCCATTAAATCGGTGATGCCATCCAACCATCTCATCCTCTGTCATCACAGTTTTACTTTTTTAAAAAGATGACTCAGTTCAGTTCTGTCACTCAGTCGTGTCCAACTCTTTGCAACCCCATGAATCGCAGCACGCCAGGCCTCCCTGTCCATCACCAACTGCAGGAGTTTACTCAAACTCTTGTCCATTAAATCGGTGATGCCATCCAACCATCTCATCCTCTGTCATCCCCTTTTCCTCCTGCCCCCAATCTTTCCCAGCATCAGGGTCTTTTCAAATGGGTCTTTTGGCCACCTTCGCATGAGGTGGCCAAAGTATTGGAGTTTCAGCTTCAACATCAGTCCTTCCAATGAACACCCAGGACTGATCTTTAAGATGGACTGGTTGGATCTCCTTGCAGTCCAAGGGACTCTCAAGAGTCTTCTCCAACACCACAGTTCAAAAGCATCAATTCTTCGGCGCTCAGCTTTCTTCACAGTCCAAATCTCACATCCATACATGACCACTGGAAAAACCATAGCCTTGACTAGACGGACCTTTGTTGACAAAGTAATGTCTCTGCTTTTGAATATGCTGTCTATGTTGGTCATAACTTTCCTTCCAAGGAGTATCTTTTAATTTTGTGGCTGCAATCACCATCTGCAGTGATTTTGGAGGCCAGAAAAATAAAGTCAGCCACTGTTTCCACTGTTTCCCCATCTATTTGCCATGAAATGATGGGACCAGATGCCATGATCTTCATTTTCTGAATGTTGAGCTTTAAGCCAACTTTTTCACTCTCCTCTTTCACTTTCGTCAAGAGGCTCTTTAGTTCTTCACTTTTTGCGATAAGGGGGGTGTCATCTGCATAGCTGAGGTGATTGACATTTCTCCCAGATGTCAACTATTCTGACCCTTATTCTACCTCTGCATATCTCTTCATTTATCATTTTCATTGAAACCTGTTGCTTATTATGCACTGTTTGTACTAAAGCTTTCATCTACCCTTATTCCTGAACTTAGCCCATCTCACCCCACCCCACTCCATTCCTCATTGCTGGTATCAACCAGCAAAATCTAAATTTATAAGCAAACTTCTTTCAATAAGGAATCTGAATCCACTCTTCTGGACCCGAACAACATTTGATTAAAGAGGGTTCTGGTATCAACACTTTATTCAAGATTTCCCTGGTAGTCCAGTGGTTAAGACTCCATGCTCTCAATGCAGGGGGCATGGCTTCAGTCACTGGTCAGGGAATTAAGATCCCGCTTGCCACATGGTGTGGCCAAAAAGAAAAAAAAGAAAGCTTTATTTATAAGAAAATTATAACTCATAAGAAAATTATTATGAAAAGATTCCTCTCTGATAGTTGTGACTTTGTATTTCATTTCCGGGCTCAAAAGTCTCAAAATTCTTCTCTCAGTCCTCAAACGTGTAAGCATTCCTATGGTGTTTATTCTTCACAGATGTTTTGCTCATTTCTTGGTCTTTTCCAGATTGGACAAAGTGAATTTATTAGTTGCCACATGTCAGTTGCTCCACAATGAATTCTATTTGCATCTGTCAATGAGTAGGTTTCATTAAGTGCATTTTTATTTATTCATTTATTTATTTTTGGCTGTTCTGGGTCTTCATTGCTGCTCAGGCTGTTGTCTAATTGCAGAGAGCAGGGGCTACTCTCCAGTTGCAGAGCATGAGTTTCTCATTGTGCTGCCTTCTCGTTGTGGATCTGGGGCTCTAGAACACATGCTCAGTAGTTGTGATGCTCAGACTTAGTTGTTCCAAGGGATGCGGGACCTCTCAGGATCAGGGATCAGATGTGTGTCTCCTGCACTGGCAGACAGATTCTTTACCACTGAGTCATCAAGGAAGTGCCTGTGTAACCTTTGTACCAATTTATTGCTACCAATATGTTGTGCGGGTTAGCTGAGTTATTATATGTAAATGTATCACATGTCATTTATAATGCATCCAAATATGTTATACATGCTTATTACACATGTCAGGTATTCTCTCAAGTGATTATATAATTTTAATTATATAATTATGATTCAATTTCTAAATTAATTATTTTTGATTGCTCTGGGTCTTCGTTGCTGCTTGTGGGCTTTCTCTAGTTGTAGTAAGCTGGGGCTACTCTGTTGCAGTGCATAGGCTTCTCATTTTGGTGGCTTCTCTTGTTGCGGAGCACAGGCTCTAGGCACATGAACTTCAGTAGTTGCAGCAAGTGGGCTCAGGAATTGCAGCATAGGGGCTCATTTGTTGCAGCTTGTGGGCTCTAGAGCACAGGCTCAGTAGTTACAGTTCACAGGCTTACTTGCTCACGGCATGTGGAATCTTCCTGGACCAGGGATCAAACCCAGGTCCTTGGATTGGCAGGCAGATTCTTATCTGCTGTACCACCAAGGATGTCCTAGACTTTAAATTATATAATTATATATAATTTTAAATTATATAATTATATATAATTTTAAATTATATAATTATATATAATTTTAAATTATATATAATATATATGATATTATATATATTAATTATATTATATATGATTTTAAATTATATATTATATATGATTTAAAATTATATATTTATATATACATTATTTTGCCAGTTTAAAATTAAGTGTGTTGTCTGTTTAGATGGACACTTCACTCAGTAGTAATAAGCTGTTGTTCTAATTTCTGTGTCTTTATTTTTGATGCAACCCCAAGAGTAAGGATTGTGGTTGGGAAGGGAGGGAGGTTTGGGATGAGAAGCAGAGTAGAGATGGGGAAAGGTAGGGCCTTGAGATATGAACAAGGGACATATTTATTTGGTCGTTTTGTCAAAGTGCTACTAGAAGAGAAAATGAGAGATGACCTGATGCTTCTGTCTCGCACATTACTCAGGGCTTTTTTCACTGAAAGTTTAATTACTGAAATTAATTTCAGTTCCCCAAGCTGAAAAGTCCTAGAGTCAAAATGGCTGCACTAAGAAAAGCTCATCAAAATGTCATGTGAACAGTTCTTCAACAGGTGAGGCATGGTTCTGTTGTGAAAGTGTAAAGTTGAAATGGGTAGACTTAGAAACACACATCCTAGTGCAGGCCCGTGTGTGAGTGTGCCTGCTGGTAAAAAAGGCTGGAGAGAAAAGCATGCCTCAGACTGAGCTGTGATCAAAATCTAGAAGACCTAGAAAGCCTAAAACCAGGCTTCCCTTGGACCAGAGAAGAGAAATAAGTGAGAGGTCAGAGAGGTGAAACGCTCAGCTGAGTCCCTCGCTTGGCTAGGATTTGCTCAGCAAATCAGGGGCAGAAAGTAGTTAGTGCCGACATAGCCCCTGCCTCTCCTGAGACCCACGGTGACACAGCCCATCCATCACAGAGTTCACTCCCACGGAGCCCAGGGACACTGCAGATTCCCTTTCAACATAACTGCTCCAGGTAGATTTTTCCCTTGAACACTGTCACTGGGACAGGATACATAATTTGCAGGGCCCACTGCATGAAAATTCAAAAATATTCAAAAATTGCTGAGTTTCAAGATGACTACAGGAGAGCGTTAAGCCAGTGTGAGGCCCTTCTGAGCATGGGGCTGTGAACTTATACCCACAAAGTCAGCCTTGTCTGCCACAGGCCAAATGGTCTGCATGCAGCAGCTTACTGTGGAGAACTACTGGAAACCCATCTATAAGGGATGAGGTAGCAGGACAGGCAGGGGGAGAAGCAGCAGGTTTTTCACATCCAGTGGCCAAAGTATTGGAGCTTCAGCTTCAGCATCAGTCCTTTCAAAGAAAATTCAGGCTTTATTTCCTTTAGGATTGACTGATTTGATTTCCTTGCTGTCCAAGGGACTCTCAAGAGTCTTCTCCAACACCACAGTTCAAAAGCATCAATTCTCGGCACTCAGCTTGCCTTATGGTTCAGTTCTCACATCCATGCATGACTACTGGAAAAACCATAGCTTTGACAATTTGGACTTTTGTTGGAAAAATAATGTCTCTGCTTTTTAATATGCTGTCTAGGTTTGTCATAACTTTTCTTCCAAGGAGCAAGCAACGTTGCAGTCGCCATCTGCAGTGATTTTGGAGCCTAAGAAAACAAAGTCTTTCACTGTTTCCATTGTTTCCTCATTTGTTTGCCATGAAGTGATGGGACCAGATGCCATGATCTTAGTTTTCTGAATGTTGAGTTTTAACCCAGCTTTTCTACTCTCCTCTTTCACCTTCATCAAGAGGCTCTTTAGATCCTCTTCGCTTTCTGCCGTAAGGGTGGTGTCATCTGCATACCTGAAGTTATTGGTATTTCTCCCAGCAATCTTGATTCCAGCTTGTGCTTCATCCAGCCTGGCATTTTACATGATGTACTCTGCGTTTAAGTTAAATAAGCAGGGTGATAACACACAGCCTTGACGTACTCCTTTTCCAGTTTTGAACCAGTCTTTTGATCCATGTCCATTTCTCACCATTGCTTCTTGATCTGCATACGGGCTTCTTGGGAAGCAGGTAAGGTGGTCTGGTATTACCATCTCTTTGAGAATTTTCCACAGTTTGTTGTGATCCACACAGTCAAAGGTTTTAGAGTAGTCAGTGAAGGAGACATAGATATTCTTCTGGAATTCTTTGCTTTTGCTGTGATCCAGCAGATGTTGGCAATTTAATTTCTGGTTTTCGGCCTTTTCTAAATCCAGCTTGTACATCTGGAAGTTCCCAGTTCATGTACTGTTGAAGCCTAACTTGGGGAATTTTGAGCATTACTTTGCTAGCATGTGAAATGAAAGCAATTGTGTGGTAGTTTGAACATTTTTTTGGTATTGCCCTTTTCTGGGATTGGAATGAAAACCGACATTTTCCAGTCCTGTGGCCACTGCTGAGTTTTCCAAATTTGCTGATTGAGTGCAGCACTTTCACAGCATCATCTTTCAGGATTTGAAATAGCTCCACTGGAATTCCATCACCTCCACTAGCTTTGTTCATAGTGATGCTTCCTAAGGCCCACTTGACTTCACATTCCAGGATGTCTGGCTCCAGGTGAGTGATCACACCATCGCGATTATCTGGGTGGTGAAGATCTTTTTTGTACAGTTCTATGTGTTCCTGCCGCCTCTTCTTAATATCTTCTGCTTCTGTTAGGTCCATACTTTTTCTGTCTTTATCGAGCCCATCTTTGCATGCAACGTTCCCTTGGTACCTCTCATTTTCTTGAAGAGCTCTCTAGTCTTTACCATTCTATTGTTTTCCTCTATTTCTTTGCATTGATCACTGAGGAAGGCTTTCTTATGTCTCCTTGCTGTTCTTTGGAACTCTGCATTCAAATGGATATATCTTTCCTTTTCTCCTTTGCCTTTCACTTCTCTTCTTTTCTCAGCTATTTTTAAGACCTCCTCAGACAACCATTTTGCCTTTTTGCATTTGTTTTTCTTGGGGAAGGTTTTAATCACTGCCTCCTGTACAATGTCACAAACCTCTGTCCATAGTTCTTTAGACACTCTGCCTAGCATATCTAATCCCTTGAATTTATTTGTCACTTCCACTGTATAATCAAGGTATTTAATTTAGGTCATATCTGAATGGTATAGTGGTTTTCCCTACTCTCTTCAATTTAAGTCTGACTTTAGCAATAAGGAGTTCATGATCTGAGCCACAGTCAGCTCCTGGACTTGTTTTTGTGGCTGTCATTGGTAGAGAGTAATTCCCATAAGGACTCACTTGCCCAGTGCTTCAGCATCTAACGGTCCCAGTAGCGCCTCTTCCTGAAAGGAGATCCAGGCTGAGCACACAGCATCCGCTGTGTATGCCACCCCCATCAATCAATGGCGGATATTTTCCATTCCTGAAATAGATGTTGTAGTTGATGACCTTCTGAGCCCAGTGTGATGAGGTCATTTCAGTAACCTAAAACAAGGCAACCACAAGAAAAGAGAATACCAAGAAAAGGGCTGGGGATGTGGTGCCACTCCTCCATGTTGGGGGCAGAAGACCAGAGCACTGATTTTACCGGGAGACTTGGTAACCAAAGCAGGTGCTTCAGAGATTTTGGAGCTTTTGTGTTGTTTTATCATCTGTATTTATTTTCTGAAATTTTCCCTTTTCACATTGAAAAGATGCCAGTATTTTCAAAATGAAGTCAATTAAAAAAAAAAAAAAAAGAGGAAAAACAAAAGGCTAGGTTTTGTCTTTGCTGGGCTGGATGGATGGGGGACAGCATGTCTTCTAGGCCCACGGGGAAGTGACAGACTGGAAATGTTAGAATCTCTCAGGCCAGGTGGACATTCAGAAAGGAGCAGGGACCCTGTGCCCATGCCTGGAGATCTCATCTACTCACACCATGAAGGCTTTTGTGTCTTGTTTAAATTAAAGAGCCTCTGCAGGGCTGCAGTGTTGATTTTAGATTCTAGCGCCAAGACTTCTGAGATGATGGATGTAAATGTCTTATCCATTATTATGCTAATGATAATAATTAAGCCTTCTGATTATGATAAGCCCTACTGCCCAACCCAAATGTTTTCTGAGACTCTCAAAAACACTGTGACTATCAATAAGGAAGAAAATGATAATCTGGACACAAAAATTCAGAAATTCATCACTATGAAACTATTTTCTGGCTGCTCCAAAACTGAAAACTTTTAAAGGTGAATAGCTTGTGATGCTATTTGTAGCAAATTTTTAATTTCTACAAATTAAATTAAATTTTTAATTTAAATGTAATTAGTAAATTGCCAGTGCCCTGAAATGAATACACTGATAAGCAATAATTATTCTAAAAATGCTTATTTTATAAATCAGGTCAATAATTTTTTTTCACTGAGTCAGTGGACAGGGGTTTGGGTGGACTCTAGGTGTTGGTGATGGACAAGGAGGCCTGGCGTGCTGTGGTTCATGGGGTCGCAAAGAGTTGGACATGACTGAGCGACTGAACTGAACTGAACTGAAACAGAGTGTATTTGTAAAATGGGTTAAAATATATTATCTATCTTTCAGAATTGCAGTGCATTTTATTCCAGCCTGGAGTTTGATTCCCGATTCTCATCTCAGTATTAGAAGGTTTTTACATGTGCAATTCTGAGTGAAGTAGGTGCTCAGAAATGGCTTTATCCTCTGGAACTGTGAACTAAATTGTTTACAGGCCTCAATCTTAAAAAAAAGAAGTAAATAAAACCCAAAGGGAAGTAAATACCTTCATGAGAAAGAGCCCCGAGGCTCTGCCTCCCCTTCCTGAGCCCGGGTTCTATGCCAAGGCCATCCTCAGAAGTCCTAATTTGTAGGAAGGAGACACATCCTGGATTTCTTCCTCCATTGCTGTTGCTGTGCTCAGTCATGTCTGACTCTCTGCAGCTCCATGGACTGGAGCCCACCAGGTTCCTCCGTCCATGGAATTTTCCAGGCAAGAATACAGGAGTGGGTTGCCATTTCCTACCCCAAGGGATTTTCCCAACCCAGGGATCAAACCTGTATCTCTTGTGTCTGCTGCACTGGCAGGCGGATTCTTTACCACTGTGCCACTTGAGAATACCACCCTCTATACCCAGAAGAACTCTGATTTAATGACAACCTCCTGAGGAAGTTCAAATAGTTAAAATAGACATATCCTGATTGGAAGAAGTGTGTACTTGTGTACTTGGAGGAAGGGCAGGGAAACCCTTACTTTCATTTCACCTCCCTTGGGTTCTAAGGACCTCCAAAGATTGCCTCAAGCCACTGAGTATTGAAAACCACTCTCCTAAACATTGCCTGCTTTGCACAGTACTGTTGTCAGGATCAAAAGGAGATTCTGCTATGAAAGCAAAGTGAAAAGGATTCCAAAGACTAACAACTTCTTCCTTTGTTCATAGTGCTTTGTACGATTACTGACAAGTAAACCAACAATAAAATGCCAATCTCCCATTAATGGCTGCATGAAGGCAAAGTATTTACCTTTTCTCTGCACCTTTGTACCAAGTAAAGACTTGGTAAATATTTTTTTACTCTAAAAGAATGTAGTTTACTATCCCAAAACATGTAGAAAATTTATGTTCAAGCCCCAGGGAAGCTGTCAGCTATTAAGCTGGCAGGTCTTCCAAAGGATCACCTTTAAAATGTAAAATGCATACTATGCCAACATTTGTTGAATCTTTCTACCATGCAGGTGAGATTCTAAGTGCTTAATGTGATTATAATACCTGTGAAGAATATCTTATTATTATATTCCTTTTTAGATGGGAAAATTGAGGCATAAAGATATTAAGCAACTTGCCAAGTCATACAGCAAATGAGTGTCAGAGTTTGGTTTCAAACAGGAAGGTCTTGCATCAGAGCCTAGGTTCTCAACCACTAAACCTCAGCAGAATAAAAGCAGATGCTGTCACTTGTTCCTGGAGCTCTCGTGGGGGTCCTGTGTTCAACCCAGACAAAACCGGATGAACTCTCAGTTCCAACTGCATTCAATCAGTCCATTTTACCCTTTAGAAAATGCAGAAACGAAAGTTCAGAGATATAAAGGGTCTTGCAACAATTTATCACGCAACTAGCTGAGGTAGGCGTTCAGTGACCACTGAAGTCACTGAACTATTTAGTATCTGAGGTATCACAGGGCCTCAGCTTCAGGATCTAAATATGTTTGGGGAAGTGAGTGAATGTCTTGAATTTCATTTACGTCTTCTGAAAGCCACCACCCCTGCTTGGTATACAAAATGCAAGCTTCCCAGTCCTTCAGTTTATAACTAGAGGCAGGATTTTACTTATCTAGGGCAAAGGACACACATGGGGCATGCATTAAACTTTGCAAACTTCCAAAATTTCCTCAGATTCAATTTCACCAGGCCTGAAGTTTATAGCTTCTTTAGCTAGGAAACCAAGTGATTCCTCAGTCAGAAAGACACTGCCCTGAATTTGGAAGGGATACTTCTTATCTGCCTGAGGCTTGGGTAAATAGAAATAACTTGTGTATTTTCTTTTTAAAGAAACCAGGACAAATCTCCTTATCCCTCCTTAGCCTGAAGCAGCCCCTCTGGTGGTCGGAGCACACAGCTCAGCTCCCTGTGTGACTCAGCCCCCTTCTCTGCGGCTTGGCTGGGCTCCTGGGAAAGGCCACACCACCAAAAGGGAGCGTCCATGGCATCCTGCGCCCAGCTCTTGTTCACCCTCCACAGGTGCCAGGTTTGACTCCCTCCAGGCCACCAAGATACACAGACAAGCTGGGATTCAGTTTGCAAGACCCAGTTTCCATCCCCCACTGGTGCCAACAGCTTGCTGTATTCATAACCCTCTGGATTCCTTCAGAGGAAGCCAGTTATCTGCTAGACTTCCTTTGCTCTTCAAGACTCTATCTTGGCATCTCTACCAAGGACATGTTTTGGCTGGATCCACTACTCTGGCCTCTGCACATCTCTGGGAAGCTAAGCTACAAGAAACATAGCCCAGGAGGTAGAAAGAGAAAGGGGGGTTTTGTCTGTTTAAATGCAGGACCCTACAAGAGGAATGTGCTCCAGGGACCAGGTGCCCCTTGGATCAGTGACCAGCATCTTTCCAAGACTATTCTGCTGCTGCTGCTGCTAAGTCGCCTCAGTCGTGTCCAACCCTGTGCAACCCCATAGATGGCAGCCCACCAGGCTCCTCTGTCCCTGGGATTCTCCAGGCAACAATACTGGAGTGGGTTGCCATTCCTTCTCTAATGCATTAATGCACGCTAAGTTGCTTCAGTCGTGTCTGACTCTGTACGACCCCATGGACAGCAGCCCACCAGGCTCCTCTGTCCACGGGATTCTCTAGGCAAGAATACTGGAGTGGGTTGCCATTTCCTTCTCCACTCTGAGCTGCACTCAACCTTTGCAGAGACTAGAGCAAGAGCATGCGAGCCTTCTTGGGATCTCTGGTTAACTCCACTCGGTGCAATAGGAGAGCTGGTAGAGGTGAGAAGTTTTCTGGTCTCTGTTAGTATGTTCAGTGTATCTGCGCTGGCCCTGTTCAGTGGCAGCTAAAACTTACAGGCCACAACATTCATTGACAATGAATAGCTACGGTTAATGTGGCTGTTTCCCCAAGTGTTGTACAGTGTAATCAATCCTGTACAACTCTGCTGAAGCTACTCAGGAAGGTCCTGCACATTAAAAGAAAATTTTTTTAATTGGAGTATAATTGCTTTACAATGTTGTGTTAGTTTCTGCTATGGGACAATGTGAATCAGCTATTGTTGTTGTTGCTTAATTGCTAAATCAGGTCCAATTCTTTTGCAGCCCCATGGACTGTAGCCTACCATTCTCCTCTGTCCATGGGATTTCCCAGGTAAGAATACTGGAGTGGGTTCCCATGTCCTTCTCCAGGGTGTCTTCCCATGGATGATGGAACCCACGTCTCCTGCATGGCAGGCAGATTCTTTTACCACTGTTCAGTTCAGTTCAGTCACTCAGTCGTGTCCGACTCTTTGCGACCCCATGAATCGCAGCACGCCAGGCCTCCCTGTTCATCACCATCTCTCGGAGTTCACTCAGACTCACGTCCATCGAGTCCGTGATGCCAGCCAGCCATCTCATCCTCGGTCGTCCCCTTCTCCTCCTGCCCCCAATCCCTCCCAGCATCAGAGTCTTTTCCAGTGAGTCAACTCTTCGCATGAGGTGGCCAAAGTACTGGAGTTTCAGCTTTAGCATCATTCCTTCCAAAGAAATCCCAGGGTTGATCTCCTTCAGAATGGACTGGCTGGATTTTACCACTGAGCTGCCAGGAAACCTGGATCAGCAGTAAGTATACATATATCCTGTCCCTCTTAAGTCCTATACATTTTTAAGTCTAGTTCAAATCTCTCCTCTCAGATTGTTCCTCTGACTCCTAGAGGTTTCTTCAACTAGTGATGATTATCACAAGGTTTGTTCAGATATTTTATATGTGGTGATATCTTCCCAATATCTTATAGAGAGGAGAAAGATTGTCTTTCTCACCTTTCCATTTAGCATGACATCCAAAATTGAGCCTTAAATACAGTAGGGGCTCAATAAAAGTTACATTAATAATAGCCTTGTGTAGAAGAGAATAGATTCAAGCATATGGATTATAATATTTAGCTTTTATTTTTTTTGCAGAGAGAGAAGTGAAAGAGGAATTGGTCACAATGCTTTATCTGGAGTCCTTTTAAGCACATACTAAGTGAAATATCCACAGAAACAATACTCTGATTTAATGATACGAACTTTGACTCTGTGATAACTGATTACCCTTAACATCATCCTGGACTTGTTTCCCTAGAGAAGAGGTGGACACTGAGCACAGTTCTGTGAAACATTCCTTAGAGAGATTTCTCAGCACTAAATAAAAGCGTGGCTTCTCAATGCTGCAAAAGACGCCCAGCTGTTAGTTTTGGCCAGGGACAAGCACTGAACTGGCTCCAATCAGAGATGGTAGGAAAAGATAAACATGGCTGTATGATGTCACTAAAATGGCCTTATTTTCATCAGAAGCTAAATTCAAATACCCTCGGGGAGATGGGTTGTTTTGTTTTGCTTTGAATTACTAGTTTTCTAAAATTCGTTTTTGCCTCTGTAGGTGGTGGAATTTTCCAGTGGATTGCAAGTCCCATGAAGAGAGGCTTGGGAACCTCTACTCTTCTGGGTGCCTGGAAAAAGTGCTCACCAGTGACTATGAAGCAATAGATTTGCAGTCTGAGCCCTGCTTCCTTCGCCAGATCTTGATTGCTCTGTCTTCAAAAGGCCATGAGGTTCTGCATTCAAGGATGGTCAGTCAGAGGTGGCACTTTGCTTCCAGCAGAGTCCATGGATCCTCAGAGAACTATTTTTTACTGACTAAAGAAATGGTAGGCTTCCTTGGTGGCTCAGACAGTAAAGAATCTGCCTGCAATGCAGAAGACATGGGAGACTTAGGTTCGATCCCTAGGTTGGGAAGATCCCCTAGAGAAGGGAATGGTAACCCACTCCAGCATTCTTGCCTGGAGAACCCCATGCACAAAGGAGCCTGTCGGTCTACAGTCCATGAGGTCGCAAAGAGTCGGACAAGATTGAGTGACTAAGGACCCAAAGAAATGGTAAGTCAGCTTTCAAAATGAGAAGAAACCTCTAAGAAGAATAGTGAGGATGCAGGGTTTCCCAAACTGTCTCCCTTCCCACCCGCTACCCGCCTCCTCCCTAACCCAAACACATACTACACCTTTCTCCAAAACTCAGATCCATCTTGTGTAAGCAGTCTGGGAATGTCTAACTTCAGAGGGAGAGCTAATCCAGACTATCGCATCAATTCTCCCAGCCATGTTCATAGAATAGGGATTAGGGGTCTTAAAGCACAGCAGAGCTGGAGCAGATTTGGCAAATCATTCATCTGTCCAGGTAAGACCTAATAATGCTGTCATCAGACACTGCCTAATTTACAGAGTGGGTTGACTGAGTGGAATCAGAAACCAGTTCTCTGAATTAAATTTTTTTGCTGCCACTCTTTGACTCTGCTTTGTGTGTGTGTGTGTGCTTAAGTTTCTTCCTTTATAAAACATGATTATAAATGCTAACCTCATGGGGCTCTCTAAAGGATCAAATGAAGTATTTTAAGGTGTTTAACACGGAAAGTTGACTGGTGTTATTTATTACTTGGTCTTAAAGGAAAGTCTACTTTTCCTCCATAATACAAGGATGGATTGATCTCTCAACTGAGAGTGATCTTGCCTTTCTATCCTGCTAGTTTCTAGTCTTCTCTTTCAGTAATTTGGACTAGTATTTTAGTCCCAATATAATACAGGGGTTAGATATTCACAAACTCTTTCAGAGAGAATCAAACCTTATATAATTTGGATAACACAAATTATTATAGTTGCTGTGGAAAACACACAATAAGCATTTTATCAATGTTCTAATCAAATTATCTCCTGGCTTCAGCAGGAAGGAGACTCACTAAAGATAAATGCAGCACCGTGAGGACAGTGGTTATAATAATCACATTATAGACGGCTTTATCTGTGTGAAAGACTAATACAGTGACAAAAAATTCACTGGTCCTTTGGCTTTATTAAACTGTATAATTTAGTACACAAATTCATTCCAAAAAGTACAATGATATGTATTCTACACAGGCAACACCTGAATCTGAGTGACTGGACACTGAAATTTGAATTTGGTTAATGGAGATAGAAAGTTTTCAGTTTTGTCACAAGCACTTGCACTTGTAATTGTGCAGTTACCTACAGCACAATGTAAAGGGTCATTTTTCTCTCACTTTTTTAGAAACAGCTTCAAGATAGGAAGTAGAACATGCACTTTAACTCACAAATAAGTATGACTATATCCTGATACATAAAGGCATTAGGTTCAAAGATATTGAGGGACTTTCTCAAAAGCCAGGATGCAAGTCTCAGGAAAAAAAAAAAAAGTGTTTTAGGTGAGGCAATGTTTTCAAAGTGCTTTGGGAACAGCAAAGTACAAAACAGCATTCTTGTAAACCACAGGCATTTAATAAGCAACTGCTCTGCCCAGTGGCCATTAGGACACTATAGGCTCAAGGCATCCTGGCCTTGAAAACGTTTCCAGTGTGGAGGACACAGGTGGGCTGAAGAAGTGTATTCAGGATACAGCATGGGGCAAAGGTTAGAGTGGCCACTCCTAGAAAAGCGATAGCAGAAGATGTTTGCAAGAAAAACCCTCACATGAGATGATTCATAAAGCTGAAGAGCTAGATGTTCATCAGAAGCACAAGTGTGAAGAAAAGAACATCAGAGGAAAGGAACAGCTTGGGCTGGGGAACAGCATGATCAGATTTATAGCTTCACAGTTTTTGGGGCAGCTGCCCGGAGAAGGGATTGGAAGCAGGGCTACACTTCACTGTAAAAGACCAGCCAACAGATGGCGACCACTAGACTAAGGCAGTGAGGTCTTGAGGTGAAGAGGCAAAGTTGGTAAAAGAGTTGTTAAAGAGGTGGGGTTGACAGAATTTGGTCTCTCTTCAAGTCTGCAGGGGAGAGAGAAATGAGGGGCAAGGATGACATCCAGGTTTCCAACTTGAGGACTGGGGTGGTTGGTGGTATCATTCACTAAGAAAGAAAACCCTTCTTAGTTTTCCTAAGGAGTCAAATATAATAAATAGTTGGTTCAATAATGTCCTCAAGTGCCTTTCTTAGATCTGAGTTAATACGAATGACATCACTTTTTTTTTTTTTAAGCTGCTCATCCTGGCATGTGGGATCTTAGTTTCCCTAACCAGGGATCGAACCTATACCCCCTTGTGATGGAAGCACAGAGTCTTAACCACTGGACCACCAGGGAATTCCCAGACCTCACCTTTTGATTCAGGGTAGTTTCTTCTCACTCATCCTCTTGGGATCTTAGGTAGCAATTAACTGCAGGAGGGGAATCACAACGTGTCAACTCTATTTTCCAAATGATTCAGTTCAACTCAGTTCAGTCGCTCAGTCGTGTCCGACTCTTTGAGACCCCATGAATC
>SJYT01011812.1:270284-281442 GCA_006410635.1 Cephalophus harveyi
ATATTAGGGTCTTTTCAAATGAGTCAGCTCTTCGCATCAGGTGGCCAAAATATTGGAGTTTCAGCTTCAACATCAATCCTTCCAATGAATATTCAGGACTGATCTCATTTAGGATGGACTGGTTGGATCTCCTTGCAGTCCAAAGGGGTCTCTAGAGTCTTCTCCAACACCACAGTTCAAAAGCATCAATTTTCTGTGCTTAGCTTTCTTTATAGTCCAACTCTCACATCCATACATGACCACTGGAAAAACAATAGCCTTGACTAGACGGACCTTTGTTGACAAAGTAATGTCTCTGCTTTTTAATATGCTGTCTAGGTTGGTCATAACTTTCCTTCCAAGGAGTAAGCATCTTTTAATTTCATGGCTGCAATCACCATCTGCAGTGATTTTGGAGCCCCCCAAAATAAAGTCAGCCACTGTTTTTCACTGCTACACGGTAGGTTCTCATGAATTATCTATTTTATGCATAGTAGTGTATGTGTGTCAATCCCAAACCCAGTTCATCCCATCCTCCTTCCCCTCCTGAGAAGCATAAAGCTTTAAAAAGAATATGAGAAACTGAACTAAAATGAGAACTTGATGAAGTGAAAAGTAGATATTAGACAATATTTTAAAAAGCAGATAATCCATGTTGCTGCTGCTGCTGCTAAGTCGCTTCAGTCGTGTCCGACTCTGTGCGACCCCATAGATGCCAGCCCACCAGGCTCCCCCATCCCTGGGATTCTCCAGGCAAGAATACTGGAGTGGGTTGCCATTTCCTTCTCCAGTGCATGAAAGTGAAAAGTGAAAGTGAAGTCGCTCAGTCATGTCCGAGTTAGGTAACAAAAATAATAATGGTAGAATTAAAGTTCATACTGGGTTAAAGTAAAGAATTTACTATAGTTTACTAAAGAATTAAAGAGCAAAATTGTGCAGAAGAAGAAGTGAGTGAGATGGAGGACAGATTTAAAAGTGTTCTCATAACTAAAAGGAAAGAGAAATTATATAAAAAATAATGAGGGAGGGTAATGAATACAAGCGCTTACTCCTTGAAAGAAAAGTTATGACCAACCTAGATAGCATATTGAAAAGCAGAGACATTACTTTGCCAACAAAGGTCTGTTTAGTCAAGGCTGTGGTTTTTCCTGTGGTCATGTATGGATGTGAGAGTTGGACTGTGAAGAAAGCTGAGCACCGAAGAACTGATGCTTTTGAACTGTGGTGTTGGAGAAGACTCTTGAGAGTCCCTTGGATTACAAGGAGGTCCAACCAGTCCATTCTAATGGAGATCAGCCCTGGGTGTTCTTTGGAAGGAGTGATGCTAAAGCTGAAACTCCAGTACTTTGGCCACCTCATGCCAAGAGTTGACTCATTGGAAAACACTCTGATGCTGGGAGGGATTGGGGGCAGGAGGAGAAGGGGACGACCGAGGATGAGATGGTTGGATGGCATCACCGACTTGATGGACATGAGTTTGAGTGAACTCCGGGAGTTGGTGATGGACAGGGAGGCCTGGCGTGCTGCGATTCATGGGGTCACAAAGAGTCGGACACAACTGAACGACTAAACTGAACTGAATGAATACATGAGGCGTAATAGCTATCNCTCCGGGAGTTGGTGATGGACAGGGAGGCCTGGCGTGCTGCGATTCATGGGGTCACAAAGAGTCGGACACAACTGAACGACTAAACTGAACTGAATGAATACATCAGGCGTAATAGCTATCTAACTTTTGAGTAACTTTCATTTCTGAAGTAGAAATAAAAATGAAACAGAAGCAAAACAGATATTAAGAAAAATACTTTTGATCTGTGTTCCAAGTAAAATTACTGTAAAGAATCTAGTTCTAGAAGAAAACTGGCAACATTTTTTAAACTAAAGTTGGAACAATGTGTTCTAATTAAACTCAATGTGAAACTTAAAAGCTCCCAGTGGGTTAAGATTAGGCTATGTGCCTTCCCAATTATCTTTCTTTGAACATTTCTTTGCACAGTTAAGGCACTTCCAGGGATTTGTCAAGATAAGGAGATACTGTAATCCTTTCTGTAAATAGAATCAAGACAGGGAGGCCTGGCGTGCTGCGATTCATGGGGTCTCAAAGAGTCGGACACGACTGAGCAACTGAACTGAACTGATGACAATGTAGGAGATGTAAGAGACACAGCTTCAGTTCCCGGGTTGGGAAGATCCTCTGGAGGAGAGCATGGCAACATACTCCAGTATCTTGGAGATTCCCATAACAGAGAATTCTGGCAGGCTACAGTCCATGTGGTCGCAGAGTCAGACATGACTAAAGGGACTTACACACACACACACACACGAAGTAAAAAAGCAAATTAATTATAGAATTTAATACTTATTTTTGTCTGCTACAAACATGGCCTAACTGTAAAGTATTTCAGCTTATTATGAAGAACCAGGCTCTGAAATCAAACCACCACTTAGAAGATATTAATATGTAAATTCACCTCATCACATAATCTCCTAGAGGTTCAGTTTTCTAAATTGCAAAATGGGGATAACAGCCATTATCTCATGGTATTATTGTCAGGATTAAAAGAGCTGCTGAACTCAAATAGAGCACAGTATCTGGCACAGAATAAGCATCCAGCCAAGCTTTCAACTATTATGTCTATGGCTTGTGTGTGGACATCAAACTTTCTTTATATAATAATACAGATGTTCAAGAGCAGTTTCATAGTCCCACTAGACGATGGTAAAGCATTTATGAAAAGGCTTACTGCTAGTTTAGATAACTGACCTTCAATCTTGATGAAGGGTGACACTTCTAATTTTTCCTGTTACTATGTAAATAGCACAAGATTCTCACCAATAAATATCCTCATTTTGCATAAATAGTTTCCTAGCTTTCTCTGTAGTGGAGGGCAGATCTTCATAAATTCTTTTGAGAATGCTCTGGCTTGTCCCCAAATCAATCCATGCTGAGTTTACTATTCAGATCAGATTATTACCAAGCAGTTGGAGTGGTCAAATTCCCACAGCCAATTTTCTATTAAAAATCCCAAGTAATTGAAATGGGAGGAAGGTATCCAGTAAAAGTCAGTGTGAATAATTTAGCAGAGTAGCTGTCTGCAGCTTCCGAGGCAACAAATTCAAGGCATTTTATTAGAGGGTTGACAAAGACACAGTTTTCTCCAGAGCCTCTGGCTGCAACCCACCCATCTCATCAAGAACAAGGAGAGTGGGGAAGCAAGCCAGCCTGGGGGATCAAGGATTAATCCTTGGCTGATACCTAAGTGATCCTGTGAATGCCAAATGTGAACAGTGATGCTGTACTTGATATTTTTGTAAAGGTCCGTGTTGAGATGCATCATGACTGCCGGCAGTGGTCACTAAACAGGGGCCCTTGTGTTCATCCCTGGCTCTATAAGTCTCTTCAAGGGGTAGACCCATCTGCTAGTGATAGAGATAGGTTGGTTGCTGTTTTATTAAACTCACCTCAAATCTCAATTGAGTGACATTTCTAATTTTTTTTTTCCTGCTCCTAGGTAACTAGAACAAATTTCTCACAAATAAATGCCCTCCATCCCTAATAAGGACTAGTCAGAAGTTGGGGACACAAATGACAGAAACCCAACTCAAATTAAATCCAGTAAAAACAGAACTTGTTTATGCATGCTGCTGTTTAAGAATCGAAAACTATAGGGCTGAACGAGGCTGAAGATTAGATTGAAGTTCACTGGATAAGATATCTGGAAGTCAACAGCCCAGGTCAGAATCTCCATGACTCAAGGGACGTGTTGTCACAGGGGTAGAGATGGACATCCAATACCAGAAAAAGATGTCTGGAAGAATAATGTGATGCATAATAAAATCAAAATGAGAGGTTCTGGATGTTCAGTGAGCTATTGCAATTACCTGTATGTTCATAGAAGTCATTTAAAGTTGCTGTAAACCCTATGGCCAACTGTTATGGATTGAATTATGCCCTCCAACCCACCACAAAGTTCACGTATCAAAGTTTTACCTTCTTCTATCCTTCTAAGTTCTTGGCTGAGACCCTTGTTCAGTTCAGTTCAGTCACTCAGTTGTGTCCGACTCTTTGTGACCCCATGGACTGCATGCAGCATGCCAGGCCTCCCTGTCCATCACCATCTCCTGGAGTTTACTCACACCCATGCCCATTGAGTTGGTGATGCCATCCAGCCATCTCATCCTCTGTCATCCCCTTCTCTGCCTGCCTTGTAATAAAAGACAGATTAACAAATAAGAGAAGAAACAAACAGAAGTTTAATAATTTGTATACATCATGTACACATAGGAGTACCCAGTGAAAGAGGAATAACTCTCCAAGGTGGCTTAGAACTCCAGCTTAAATTGCATCTTCAGTTAAAGACAAAAGAAAGATGTGGGAGGAGGCCAGTCCGGGGAGGTTACCTGGAAAACTAAGGTCAGCAGAGTATAGCTTGTTATACAGATTTAAGCAGGTACTCTCTTCATTATGATTCAGAATCATCCATGTCTTCCTATTACAGAGAGACAGGGAGACACCCTTACACTGGAGAGTTCCTTCATAAATGCAAATATTCCTTACAAAAGGATAACTCCTACTTCTGTGTCTGCTGTTTCTCAAGACAATCAGCTCAAAATAAGCCTTATGCCAAACAGCCATATTCTACTCCCCTTCAGTATTTATTCTCCTGCCTCTTCTCCTGCAAGGTCACCTCTGGCAGACTGTCCCTCAATTGAAGATTACATCTTCTCTCAAGGCAGTTCACTACTCCATGAGTCTTTTCCTCCCCCAGAGTCACAGGCCTAGAGATGGAAACAGAGCTGCTGGCAGCCACCCTGGGCCACTGTACTATCTCTTCTGCTTCTTTGTGACCACAGTTCTGCAAATAGTTCAGTTCAGTCGCTCAGTCGTGTCCGATTCTTTGCAACCCCATGAATCGCAGCACGCCAGGCCTCCCTGTCCATCACCAACTCTCAGAGTTCACTCAGACTCACGTCCATCGAGTCAGTGATGCCATCCAGCCATCTCATCCTCGGTCGTCCCCTTCTCCTGCCCCCAATCCCTCCCAGCATCAGAGTCTTTTCCAATGAGTCAATTCTTCGCATGAGGTGGCCAAAGTACTGGAGTTTCAGCTTTAGCATCAGTCCTTCCAAAGAAATCCCAAGGCTGATTTCCTTCAGAATGGACTGGTTGGATCTCCTTGCAGTCCAAGGGACTCTCAAGAGTCTTCTCCAACACCACAGTTCAAAAGCATCAATTCTTTGGTACTCAGCTTTCTTCACAATCCAACTCTCACATTCATACATGATTACTGGAAAAAGAGTCATAGGTAGTGTCCATAGTACACTGGACCCTAACATGAAAAGCCCATGTCAGATGACAGAGTTTTTTTAATGTGTCATTTGTCCTTAGAAATCACTCACTTAAATAATAATGTAGGCATTCCTATTGCTTTGGGGGATCTGCTTCATCTTTGCTTCCTAATTAAATCTTAGAATCTGCAGCCACAGAATAGAAGTCAGCTTATTAATTGAAACCTGTCTTTGTCCATAATTTTGGCTGCTCTGTATTTCCACCTGTGCCATGGTCAGCAATGTGTCATACTTTTGTTTGTTTTTTCAGAGTTTAATATCTGAAAAGTAAAAAAAGGCTATAGTGGTATGGATTTAATCCCCTGGGAAAACACTACAATGTTTAAACATTTGGGGTTCATGAGGTTCCCTTTCCTTTTGCCAGTGACCTCAGCTCCTTCTCTCATTTCACCAGTTCCACATTTAATCATTTTCTACTTCAAAGGCTAATTGCCTGTTTGTTTAATGTCTATTAGCTACTGGGCATAGCATGTTATTTTCCTTCTCGAGGCAACTGACCCTATGAGGCAGATCTAGTCATTCCATTTTTAGAACCAAGGAGACAAGCTCAGGAAGGTCATGCCTTCAATGTGACCCAGCTGGTGAGTGGCAAAGGATGGGAAGGCACCAGGTCAAGGTGATCCCCCAGAGCATAATCCATGCCACCACTGCCTGCTACCCTTTGACCTGCTCACTCCTCCCCCCTTGTCAGTTCAGTTCAGTTCAGACCTTCACCTGAACCTGTAATGCTCCACCTGGAATGTGTTCCCACCATGATCCTTCTCTCTGCCTGATATAGACCTCATCTCAAGCATTTTCTCCATGACTGACTTTACCCAGCTGTGCATGCTCAGTCGCTCAGTCATGTCCCACTCTTTGTGACCCCCACAGACTGTAGCACACTAGGCCCCTCTGTCCATGGGATATTCCAGACAAGATTACTCCAGTGGGTTACCATTTCCTACCCAACTGTGTGGCACAGTTATTTAGCAGATTAATACACAGCTGCTGCTGCTGCTGCTAAGTCGCTTCAGTCATGTCTGACTCTGTGTGACCCCATAGACGGCAGCCCGCCAGGCTCTGCCATCCCTGGGATTCTCCAGGCAAGAACACTGGAGTGGGTTGCCATTTCCTTCTCCAATGCGTGAAAGTAAAAAGTGAAAGGGAAGTCGCTCAGTCATGTCCGACTTTTGGCGACCGCATGGACGGCAGCCTACCAGGCTCTTCCGTCCATGGGATTTTCCAGGCAAGAGTACTGGAATGGGGTGCCATTGCCTTCTCCAAAATTAACACACAGAGATAAGAACAAATGCTTTCCAGAATTTCACTCAGAGATATAATCATCTTGCTTGTGGGATGCTTTTGTCTCCTAAGCTAGAACTTCTGCTTCTCAAGACTGAGGCAATATTATCTATATATTTCTTTAGCACCCCCATCCCATCCCACCCTCCCACAGTCTATGTTGGTCTTTTGCACATAGGACATCCTCAGCACATGCTACTGACTGACTGGAAGAGTTAAAACACTGGAAATTTCGAAAAGCTTTGCTTGTGAAGGGGAAGTACACCATTCCTCCCGTCCTTTTTTTTTTTTTTAATTTTTTTATTGAAAAATAATTGCTTTACAGCATTTTGTTGTCTTCTGTCACACCTCAACATGAATCAGCCATAGGTATACATATATCCCCTCCCTTTTGAACCTCCCTCCCATCTCCCTCCCCGTCCCACTCCTCTAGGTTGATACAGAGCCCCTTTTTGAGTTCCCTGAACCATACAGCAAATTCCCATTGGCTATCTATTTTACACATGGCCTCCCGTCCTTTTTAAAGAAATATTTTCTAAAGAATACTGTATTTTCCCTTGTGATATTTCCCCTTGTGATTTCCCTGAGGAACTAAACAGGAGATGTCAGAATGACTGGTGGATAGATTCATCTGCACTCCATGCTCTGTTCTGTTCTGTCTGTCACGCCTTTATGAATTTTATAGGAAAGGAAAGGGAATCTTTAGGTCAGGAATTCATCTGTTGAAAGGCTCTGTATGACAGCCTACGGGAAGGAGAGGCCTTGTGGTTTCATCAAGAATCAGAACACTGTTTGTGTGTTTTGCCTGACCACTGGCTTTCTTAGAAGGGGGCTTTGGTTGTTTACTCACATTCTATGCCTCAATATTAAATCTCAAAATGACGAGAACTCCTTCTTGTCTAAGGACATGGGGTACAGGGTAAAGGGACAACTGCAATTCAAAGATACAACTAGCTCAACGTGATGTGAGGGACCCTGGAGAGACTCCTCACCCCTCAAATATCTCCTGTTGGCCTGCTCGAGGACAGAAAAAAAAAAGCCTCATCTTCATTAAGGCAGCAAGGGTCTGGTTAAAATACAAATGTATTATCTAGGAAGACAAGATATTATTTTGCTTTTATTCCAAGATCACATTTCACCCACATTTTAATGTTTCTGAACCAAGCAAAATGCGTTTTTATAATCAATGTGACTCATAAATGTAGTAGTGCTTATTTTTCATGAGCAGCTAAGTTCATTATTATTAAATAGATAAGAACCTCTGGAAAATTTGCTAAAACTTGAGACACTTGGGCCCCATAGGAACAGGTGCCTATTCAGGAGGCCTGGAAAGTGACAANCGGACACGACTGAGCGACTGAACTGAACTGTGACTCATAAATGTAGTAGTGCTTATTTTTCATGAGCAGCTAAGTTCATTATTATTAAATAGATAAGAACCTCTGGAAAATTTGCTAAAACTTGAGACACTTGGGCCCCATAGGAACAGGTGCCTATTCAGGAGGCCTGGAAAGTGACAAGGAATTTGCATTTGCAAAAACACCCCCAGGAGATTCTGAGCCAGAAGCCAGGCTTCAAGAATCTCCCAGTCATTTTTTTGGGTTCAGGGAATATGATTTTTATGGATCTTAGTCAGTTTGTAAGTTGCGTCCTATGGAAGCTGCTTGGGTCCTCAGTCACTGAGTGTGCAATTCAGAACCAAGCCCTGGGGAGAGAGTTGCCCTTTAAGCATGGCAATCATGGGTCCTGCGTTTTCTCAGTTCAGTTGTGCTCTGCCATTTTTCCCTGCTGCCGCTAAGTCGCTTCAGTCGTGTCCGACTCTGTTCGACCCCATAGACAGCAGCCCACCAGGCTCCCCCATCCCTGGGATTCTCCAGGCAAGAGCACTGGAGTGGGTTGCCATTTCCTTCTCCAATGAATGAAAATGAAAAGTGAAAGTGAAGTCGCTTAGTCGTGTCTGACTCCTAAAGACCACATGGACTGCAGCCTACCAGGCTCCTCCATCCATGGGATTTTCCAGGCAAGTGTACTGGAGTGGGTTGCCATTGCCTTCTCCGATTTTTCCCTGAAATGCTCTTATTTCGGCATCTAAACTCCATCTCCCAGATGCCTTTCACTTTCAAACATTTCACAGATACTTAAGTAAATTAGGTGAGTTTCTGTCCTTGAGAAACTTACTCTAGTGAGTAGATCTTGCAAACTGACCTGAGCAGGATTACTGGTATTAAAATGTAAGCCACCCAGGAATTGTTAAATCAAGAATGCCAGCTACTCTCCTCTACAACTTTGTTACCTGGTTATGATCAAAGCAAGCCACCGGCAAAATTCTGCTGCTCTTACAGACACTTATTAATAAGAAGTTTCTATAACCTTGCATGCAAGATTCTCTCAAAACAATTGCCAGTATTTCAGAGGCAGAAATCTATCACCAGTATAGCTAGCAAGGGGCAACCAGAATCCTCCAGAATTCATGACAGGACCCAAGACAAAGGAAAGGCTTTCCTGAGGATCATTCTAAGGGTGCAGATTGTAATTTTAGCTGAATATGTTTGTCCTACTCAGGCAAGAGTGGAAGGTTTCTAAACTATTTGAACTTATGGGCTTATCTTGAATATCTTTTTATTTAACAAGGAGATCCCATTTCTAACTTTCATCATGTTAATCAAATGCCACCAATTTCACACACACACACAGAAAATTCTGACATGAACTATGCTAATTGGCAAAGTACCCATACTGATGGAGACGTGAATAACAGAAGCTCTTTGCCTTTGGATTTTGCATTCTTGATTAAAGTCCAGAAATATTTGGTTAGAGCCTAAACTAGGTGGCACCAGCACAAGACAGCACTGTATGTTCAGAAGTATTTAGTAATAACAGATCCCTTAGGACTAATGGCTCTGGCAGAAGCCTGCAACCAGGCTCTGAAGACACAGACAAGGGAGGGACAAATTCTGTCTGGCAGATGGGAAGTGACGGGGTAAGGACAGAATATCCTCACAGAAGAGATGGCCCAAGCTGTCTTTGTTTAAATGGGTAGAAATGTATCAATCAGGCAGATCCAGGGTATCCACGGTATCATAGCTTTGACTAGGTCCATCTAGTCAAAGCTATGGTTTTTCCAGTAGTCATGTATGGATGTGAGAGTTGGACTATAAAGAAAGCTGAGCGCCAAAGAATTGATGCTTTTGAACTGTGGAGTTGGAGAAGACTTGAGAGTCCCTTGGACTGCAAGGAGATCCAATCAGTCAATCCTAAAGGAAATCAGTCCTGAATATTCATTGGAAGGACTGATGCTGAAGCTGAAACTCCAGAACTTTGGCCACCTGATGCGAAGAACTGACTCTTTGGAAAAGACCCTGATGCTGGGAAATATTGAAGGCAGGAGAAGGGGATGACAGAGGATGAGATGGTTGGATGGCATCATTGACTCGATGGACATGAGTTTGAGCAAGTTCCAGGAATTGGTGATGGACAGGGAAGCCTGGTGTGCTACAGTCCATGAGGTCACAAAGAGTCGGACACAACTGAGCAACTGAACTGAACTGAGCAAAGGGAAACAGCGTCAGCCTAGCACAAAGTCTTGAGAAGCTACACACCTCACTAAGGGTGGGTAAACATGATGGGGAAGATGGGTTAAAACCATAACCAAGAACTAGACAACAAAGAACCATCTAGACTCTGCTCTAGGGTTTGTTCTTTACCTGGTGGGCATCCAGAAGTGAGACAGCAATTTCTTACCTAGTCCAACTTTGATTCAGAACATAGGTCATCAAACTGTAAGACCAACATAGATCTACACTGGATCAGGCTTTTTCCCAGGCATTTCTAACTGAAGTCCCAGGACCCTGAATATCCACTCCATCCATATTGTTTCTTTTCATAAAAAATCCAAGTAGTAAGACCAGGGTTCATAGAGTCATTTACTGGTTGGCTGAAAGGGTGATTTGGACAAGTTTCTTTATCTTCCTGACCCCTAGTGTCCTCATCTGTAAAATGGGGACAATTATATCTTCTTCTAAGGATTGTTATGAAGATCAACACTATGGATAGTACAGGGGAAATGGTCAGTTAATTTTATTTTTAGTGTCTATGTTTTTTAAATCTGTACCATTATTTTTCATATTAATGAATTTTTAAAATGAATGAGATCTATGTTATACAAGTGGTATCTTATCTCACTATAACTCAGTTCAGTTCAGTCGCTCAGTCGTGTCCGACTCTTTGCGACCCCATGAATCGCAGCACGCCAGGCCTCCCTGTTCATCACCATCTCCCGGAGTTCACTCAGACTCACGTCCATCGAGTCCGTGATGCCATCCAGCCATCTCATCCTCGGTCGTCCCCTTCTCCTCCTGCCCCCAATCCCTCCCAGCATCAGAGTCTTTTCCAATGAGTCAACTCTTTGCATGAGGTGGCCAAAGTACCAGAGTTTCAGCTTTAGCATCATTCCTTCCAAAGAAATCCCAGGGCTGATCTCCTTCAGAATGGACTGGTTGGATCTCCTTGCAGTCCAAGGGACTCTCAAGAGTCTTCTCCAACACCACAC
>SJYT01011812.1:285556-299985 GCA_006410635.1 Cephalophus harveyi
TGTCATCTGCATATCTGAGGTTATTGATATTTCTCCCGGCAATCTTGATTCCAGCTTGTGTTTCTTCCAGTCCAGCGTTTCTCATGATGTACTCTGCATATAAGTTAAATAAGCAGGGTGACAATATACAGCCTTGACGCACTCCTTTTCCTATTTGGAACCAGTCTGTTGTTCCATGTCCAGTCCTAACTGTTGCTTCCTGACCTGCATACAGATTTCTCAAGAGGCAGGTTAGGTGGTCTGGTATTCCCATCTCTTTCAGAATTTTCCATAGTTTATTGTGATCCACACAGTCAAAGGCTTTGGCATAGTCAATAAAGCAGAAGTAGATGTTTTTCTGGAACTCTCTTGCTTTTTCCATGATCCAGCGGATGTTGGCAATTTGATCTCTGGTTCCTCTGCCTTTTCTAAAGCCAGCTTGAACATCAGGGAGTTCACGGTTCACGTATTGCTGAAGCCTGGCTTGGAGGATTTTGAGCATTACTTTACTAGCATGTGAGATGAGTGCAATTGTGTGGTAGTTGGAGCATTCTTTTGCATTGCCTTTCTTTGGAATTGGAATGAAAACCAACCCTACTAAATTCCACAAATCTCTCTTATCTGTCTATTGGTCTCATCAGTGTGAGGCTCTCTTGTCTCCAGAGAAAATTACAAGGAATATTTTCTATTTCTAGCCCCAGAAGCAGCAAGAAAATCACAGATAACAGCTCAAAAGCTCTTTTTCCTTCTGTTTTTTTTAATTCATATTAATATATATAACAGTTCTAAGCTTTGAAAATCATGATGGCCAGTGGGCTGGCAGGGCTGCCTTCCACTATCTTAGTCAGAACAAATCTAACCTTAATGCCCTTGGCAACTGTTTCCTGCAGGATAAACATCTCTTTTTCTAAGGAACTACATTAACCCTAACAGGATTTTCAAAGGAAGGCCAGAAATTTCCCCCACCCAATAACCTCAGATATGCAGATGACACCACCCTTTCAGCAGAAAGCAAAGAGGAACTAAAGAGCCTCTAGATGAATGTGAAACAGGAGAGTGAAAAAGTTGGCTTAAAACTCAACATTCAAGAAACGAAGATCATGGCATGTGGTCCCATCACTTCATGGCAAATAGATGGGGAAACAATGGAAACAGTGACAGACTTTATCTTCTTGGGCTCCAAAATCACTGCAGATGATGACTGCAGCCATGAAATTAAAAGATGCTTGTTCCTTGGAAGAAAAGCTCTGACAAACCTAGAACAGTATATTAAAAAGCAGAGACATTACTTTATCGACAAAGCTCCATAGTGTCAAAGCTATAGTTTTTCCAGTAGTCATGTATCAGTATGAGAGTTGGACTATAAAGAAGGCCGAGCACTGAAGAATTGATACTTTTGAACTGTGGTGTTGAAGAAGACTCTTGAGAGTCACTTGGACTGCAAGGAGATCAAACCAGTCAATCCTAAAGGAAATCAATCCTGAGTATTCATTGGAAGCTGAAGCTCCAATATTCTGGCTACCTGAAGCAAAGAGTTGACTCATTAGAAAAAACCCTGATCTTGGGAAAGATTGAAGACAGGAGGAGAAGGGGACAACAGAGAGTGAGATGGTTGGATGGCATCACCAACTCAATGGACTTGAGTCTGAACAAGCTCTAGGAGACAGTGAAGGAAAGGGAAGCCTGGCATGCTGCAGTCCATGGGGTTGCAAAGAGTCTGACACCACTGAGTGCCTGAACAACAACTCCCAAGCCCTCCCAATTCTGTACAGCCCCTGCATGACACACTGTCGCCCACCTTCCCTTGAAGGCATCTGGGTAACCCCCATCAAAAGCTCCAGTCATTATAACAATTTCCACATTACCCCAATAACTAGTTGGCAAGGCCAGGAATGTTGAATCTGAAACCGGGCGGGGCCCTGTGGGGTTCCCAGGCAGAAGACTTTCTGTCCCCTGTTTCTTGTGGACAGGACTCCAGCCTCCATGACCTTCCCTGAGGCCCACAGTTGCTAATCAAGGGAGGAGCAGCCAAGAAGCCACCTGGGGCAAGATTAAAGGACCCAGGGAAGCTCAAAAAGATTAGGAGACCTACCACCTGAGGGGAATGCAAACATCTTGTCAGAGACTCCATCTTTGAATCACCCTTGTTAAATGCCACCAAATTCTCCCTGAAGTGAAGTGAAGTCGCTCAGTCGTTTCCGACTCTTTGCGACCCCATGGACAGAGGAGCCTGATAGGCTACAGTCCATAGGGTTTTCCAGGCAAGAGTGCTGGAGTGGATTGCCATTTCCTTTTCCAGGGGAACTTCCTGACCCAGGAATCGAACCCGGGTCTCCCGCATTGCAGGCAGACACCTTACCGTCTGAGCCACCAGGGAAGCCTAAATTCTCCCTAGAGAGACACATAGTTTTCAAGGCAGAAGCCCAGTGTGTCTCCCTTTGCCTGGAAAAGCAATAAAGCTATCCTTTCTACTTGACCTAAAACTCTGAAATTTGATTTGGCATCAGCGTCAGAGAGGCCAGGCTTTCGGTAACAAATCCATAAGGGAAGATTTGCTGCGGGGTGAGATGATCAAAGGAAGAGCAAAGTTCTCTGACCATTTGCTGAGACCAGGAGTCCTCAGGTTTGGAAACCAGTGGCTGGGGCCAGCGTGTGGAATGTCACTGACCGAGCAAAATGTTGGCAGACTGCTTCCATCACTTTCCCCAGAGTCAGTGCCTGCCCTGGTGAAAACTGTAACAAAGACAGCCTCTGTCAGCCAGTGCCATGGGACAGGAGAAGGAAGGGGGCCCATGGCACAGGCCTCTGGGAAAACAGAAATAGGCTTCATTTCTCGCACCCTTGAAATTAAGTGGATGTTGTTTTCCCATATTTATGACAAACATAAAGCCCAGTGCATTTGCTAATAAACCCAAGTTTAAAAATCTCAGCTTGCAAGAGGAAAAATTAGAAAAAGAAATCCTCTTATCAATTGCTCTACCACCAAGATGATAACCTGAATGGTCCTTATTAGAAATATCTTGGTATTCAAGTGGTTTCCTTTGTGTGAGTTCTCACTATTTGATACTCCCTAGGGTTAGTTCTCTGGTAGTCTAAGGTCTTGGAGTCAGTGCTTCCACTCTAAAGGCTCAGGGCTAGATTTCTATTCAGGAATGAAGATTCCACAAGTGGTTTATTATGGCATTTAGTGAGATTAAAATAAATTTAAAAAAAAAGAAATATCTCACTACAGAGAATAATAACAATAATCACAATGTTAAGTAATGACTAAATAATAAGTATAAGCAGACTTCTTGTTCATAGAGGCTCCTGGTGGTAAATGTGTCTGATAAAGCTTAGAATCCATATTTCATGGTGGGATGCTCCAGAGACTCGGCCTTATCCCTGGCATTGTAACAACCCATAGTCAAGCTTCTTGAGCTTGATACTTGTGTAGGTTGGGGCAGACAGAGCAGATGTCATGCTCTTTCAGTCTTTTATGGAAATTAATATCATCACAGAGGTTGTGAGACATATCACCACACACCAATCAGAATGGGTAAAATGAAAAATAGTGACACCATCAAATGCTGGTGAGGATGCAGACATTTGTATATTGCTGGTGGGAATGTAAAATGGCAACGATCACTTTGGGAAATAGTTGGACAATTTCTTAAAAAAATAAAATAAACATGTAAATATCATATGAAACATCTATTGTATTCCTGGGCATTTATTCTAGAGGAATAAAATTTATGTTTGCACAGAAATGTGCACTTGAAGTTTAAAGCAACTTTATAATAGCTAAGAACTATAAAAACCAATATAGGTTCGGCCACCTAATGTGAAGAGACTACTCAATGGAAAAGACGCTGTTGCTGGGAAAGATTGAAGGCAAAAGGAGGAGAAGAAGGTAGCAGAGGATGAGATGGTTGGATGGCATCACCAACTCAATGGACATGAATCTGAGCAAACTCCAGGAGATAGTGGAGGACAGAGGAGCCTGGTGTGCTGCAGTCCCTTGGGGTCACAAAGAGTTGGACACAACTTAGCAACTGAACAACAACATAAATCCAAACAATGTCCTTCAACAGATAAATGGTTAAACACATTGAGGTACATCCAGACTGGAATAACTACTCAGCCATAAAAAGGAACGAACTATTGATACATGCAACCACTTGAATGAATGTCCAGGAAATTATGCTGCAGTAGCCATCTTGCAGAAATAAGATGGACTCTCACCCAAAATGCAGTTCAAACGTTGATACTGATGACTCTACACAGACATCAAGAGGGTATGAAAGATTTATGACTCACATCATATGGTTATCAAGAGTCAGCTAGATGGGCTCACCAAGCAGCCCAAAAATGACTTGAGAAGGCAGGGAAAGAAGACTGGCTTGGGATTTTTTTATTGTGGCTATTATTTATAAGGGTGGAGCTGGGGTGAGGGTTCCCCCACACAGTAGGGGCTCACATGGTTGGAATCTCCCACCAGCACCAAAGGAAAGAATTTGGGCTTTCTAATCAGCTTGCCCAGTTTTGAGATGTAAGGGGCAGAGGGAAGGGTGAGGTAGGAAACTGTCAGCAAACATCCAAAAATGGAGTTTGGTTCAGTCACTCAGTCATGTCTGACTCTTTGCGACCCCATGGACTGCAGCACACCAGGCCTCCCTGTCCATCACCAACTCCTGGAGCTTGCTCAGACTCATGTCCATAGAGTCGGTGATGCCATCCAACCATCTCATCCTCTATCATCCCCTTCTCCTCCTGCCTTCAATCTTTCCCAGCATCAGGGTCTTTTCCAAGGAGTCAGTTCTTCGCATCAGGTACCAAAGCATTGGAGTTTCAGCTTCAGCATCAGTCCTTCCAATGAATATTCAGGACTGATTTCCTTTAGGATTGATGGGTTGGATCTCCTTGCAGTCCAAGGAACTCTCAAGAGTTTTCTCCAATACCACAGTTCAAAAGCATCAATTATTTGGCACTCAGCTTTCTTTACAGTCCAACTCACATCCGTACATGACTACTGGAAAAACAATAGCCATGACTAGTTGGACCTTTGTTGGCAAAGTAATATCTCTGCTTTTTAATATGCTGTCTAGATTTGTCATAGCTTTTCTTCCAAGGAGCAAGTATCTTTTAATTTCATGGCTGGAGTCACCATCAGCAATGACTTTGGAGCACCCCCTGACCCCCGCCAAAAAAAATGGAGTTAGACTCTTTATTATGTGTGGTTACCAGGTAACTCAGTGGTAAAGAATCTGCCTGCCAACGCAGGAGATGGAGAGGCAGATTTGATCCCTGGGTAGGGAAGATCCCCTGGAGGAGGAGATGGTGACCTAGTCTAGTATTCTTGCCTGGGAAATCCCATAGACAGAGGAGCCTGGCGGGCTACAGTCCATGGGGTTGCAAAGAGTTGAATACAACTTAGAGAGTGAGAACACACCACACAAAGAAAAAAAGCCAGTCTCAAAAGATTACTCACTGTCTCATTTTATTTAGATAACATTTTTGAAATGATGTAGTTTCAGAAATGGAAGAGATTTGTTAGTGGTTGCCAGGACAGAGGGGTGAAGGTAGGGGTGAGGGAGGTGGCATGGTGGTGGTACATGGGCAACATGAGGGATCCTTGTGGTGCTGGAGCTGTCAGTATCCCGACTGGGATGGTGAATACACAAACCAGCACAAGTGAAAAAATTGCATAGTACAAATAAAAACATGGAAATGTGAAAAGTATGGATGGCTTGCATCAATGTCAACACTCTGGTTGTGATGTCATACTATAGCTTTGCAAAACGTTACCATTAGGAAAAAGTGAGGATTGGGTACATAGGAGCTCTCTGTGTTGAGTCTTAAAACTGCATGTGAATATGCAATTATCTCAAAACAGTATTTCAATTTTAGAAATGCTTAAATTGCAAATTCCCTGGCAGTCCAGTGGTTAAGACTCTGCACTTTCACTGCTGTGGGCCTGGGTTCAATCCCTGAAGGAGAAACTAAGATGCCACAAACCACATGGCACGGCCAAAAAAAGAAAAGCTTGTATGACAGATGGGGAGTCTATCTGGATTATAGGACTCTCCAGGTTGGGAGAAAGAGCACGATGGAGTGAATGTCTCTGAACTGAGCCAGTAGACCCACTGGCACTACCAGGTCCTTACAAATTTATCTTCAACAATGCAAAGGCTAGCCATGGGTCAGACACCATGGTTATCATTGGAACCAAAATCTGGATAAACTTTTAGAGGAACTGACTTGGAGGTATAGAGAAAGACAAGACAAAATTGAGAGGGGGACCTTTTAGCAATCGTATTTACAATATGTGAATTAATAGCAGAAAAATGTTCATGAAGAAATAATTAACTGATAACTATCTATGTAAGGGTATCACCTACAATTCAGTCATTCTCTATCTTTTTCAGTGAAATATTCTGTAAAAATAGAGGAAAGTAGATATTTACATACACATAGGTAAAAGTCTTGTGAGCAGTCAGGCAGCCATCTCAAACCTGAAATACCTGTAAAATTTATGTAAATATTCCATTACATTCCATAACACATCTATGCTTACTGTGACATAACAGTAGCTTTTCAATTTAAACATTTCAAATTTTAAAATTGTTAGGGGAAGCACACTGACTGGAACTGCCCACTCTGGCCAAGTACCATAGCTACCATCTGCATGAGTTGTTTTACAACAGGGGGTCCTGGTAAGGAACACAGAACTAGTAAGCCACCACCAACTGAAGATTTCAGGAAAGGTCGAAACGTGACACCATGTGTCCAAGCATCTCCCAGAATCCTTGCTGACATCCATCTTGGCTAAGCAATGCATGTGCCACCAGGAAGGACTCTGAATCAGAATGATTGGCCAAAAAGAACCTGAAAACTAATCCCATCACCATAGAGCCCGAGACTGCGAGCCATGTGGCAGAGCAGTTCTCCTGGTTTCCCTTACCCTTCTGCTCTGCTCTCTGTCTGGGCACCCCGTCCCAGTAAAATCTCTTGCTTTGTCAGCACATGTGTCTCTTCGGACAATTCATTTCCGAGTGTTAGACAACAGCCCGCTTTCAGGCCCCCCTTCCTGCAACAAAATTATATGAAAAATTAAGTAATTTGAGCAATATTGGTCTCTATAAGTACGACTGCTGTATGGCTCATACATGCTTGCATTTCAGCTACACAGTCTCTTTTGCAAAAAAAGCACAGCTCTACATTTTTCTAAAGGCTTCAAATGAAATCTTTCTTAAAAAAAAAAAGTCTAGGCTGCACTTGCCCCTGCAATGGCCCACACTCTGTCTGTAGGGCGTGTTTCTCTCTGTATCTGAATAAATCCACTTCTTACCTAAAAAAAAAAGTCTAAACTTCAACTTTGAGTCTTTGCCCATACTCCTCCTTCCATCTAGAACACTTTCCTCAGCCTTTCTTCCCATGAATCTCTCTCTATGACTTTAAGTGCCAAGTAAAACGCTGCCTCCATGAATCCACCTCAAACTTTCTGAGACAGAATGCATTTCCTCTTTCTCTGTACAGTACTGTTTTTTTCTTTGTACAGTATTCCTAAACCCACTTCTACTTTAGTCTTCATCCTCCCACTTCACCTCAGTTGCTCTATCGTGTCCAACTCTTTGTGACCCCATGGACTGCAGCATGCCAGGCTTCCCTGTCCATCACCAATCCCACAGCTTGCTCAAACTCATGTCCATTAAGTGGGTGATGCCATCCAACTATCTCATTCTCTGTCATCCCCTTCTTCTCCTGCCTTCAATCTTTCCCAGCATCAGGGTCTTTTCCAATGAGTCAGTTCTTTGCATCAGGTGGCCAAAGTATTGGAGCCTCAGCATCAGTCCTTCCAATGAATATTCAGCACTGATTTCCTCACACTTAGGTACACAAGTTACTCTCAGAAGGGGCATGAGTACATGTCTAATAGGTTGTTTCTATCTTCTAGGTCGGAGAAGGCAATGGCACCTCACTCCAGTACTCTTGCCTGAAAAATCCCATGGGATGAATATTCAGCACTGATTTCCTCACACTTAGGTACACAAGTTACTCTCAGAAGGGGCATGAGTACATGTCTAATAGGTTGTTTCTATCTTCTAGGTCGGAGAAGGCAATGGCACCTCACTCCAGTACTCTTGCCTGAAAAATCCCATGGGTGGAGGAGCCTGGTAGGCTGCAGTCCATGGAGTTGCTAAGAGTCAGACACGACTGAGCGACTTCACTTTCACTTTTCACTTCCATGCATTGGAGAAGGAAATGGCAACCCACTCCAGTGTTCTTGCCTGGAGAATCCCAGGGACAGGGGAGCCTGGTGGGCTGCCGTCTATGGGGTCACACAGAGTCGGACACGACTGAAGCGACTTAGCAGCAGCATCTTCTAGGTATGCTATTCCTTCTGATTGACCATCACTTGCTTTTTATTCTTGATGTTCAAATCTTAGCTCAGATGGTACCTCCTTGGATTGGGTGGTACTGGTGGACTGGTACTGATGAACTGGTACCTTCAGGTTGGGTGGCCACCAACCTGAAGGTTGAAATCAATATCTAGTCACCTTCATGCCCTCCTTAAGTAATCAACATGGCATTTTTTTTGTTTCTTTGTTAGTTTACATACTGTAAAATATACATAATATATAATTTACCATTTCAACTATTTTTAAGTATACAGTTCAGTGGCATTAGGCACATTCATAGTGTTGCACAAGGATCAACACTATCCATTGCCAAGATTTTCTTCATCTCCCAAACAGAACCTCTGTACTAATTAAACAGTAACTCCCCATTACCCCTCTCCCCCCACCCCTGGCAATCCCTATTACACACTGTCTCTACTAATTTACCTAATCTATGTTATCTCATATAAAGTGGAATCATTATACTACATTTATTCTTTTGTGTCTGGATTATTTTCAATTAGCATAATGTTTTTCAAGTTTCTCCATATTGTAGCATGTGTCAGAACTTCATTCCTTTTAAAAACTGAATAATATTCTATTATATATATATATATATTATACCACATTAATGCATTCATGCAGCAAAAGGCACTATTGTTTCCACCATTTGGCTATTGTGAATAATGCTGCTATGAAGATGGCTGCATAAATATCTGTTTAAATATCTGCTTTTAATACTTTGGGGCATATACCTAGAAGTGACATTGCTGGATCGTATGGTAATTTTTGACAGATGACTCATTAGAAATGTCCCTGATGTTGGGAAAGATTGAGGACAGAAGGAGAAGAGAGCATCAGAAGATGAGATGGCTGGACAGCATCACAGATGCAATGAACATGAACTTGGGCAAACTCTGGGAGATGGTGAGGGACAGGGAAGCCTGGTGTGCTGTAGTCCATGGGGTCACAGAGAGTTGGAAATGACTGAGCAACTGAACAACAACAACAACATGGTAATTCTATGTTTAACTTTTTGAAAAGCCGTCATACTGTCAGCATTCAGTTCAGTTCAGTTCAGTCGCTCGGTCGTGTCTGACTCTTTGTGACACTGAACTGCAGCATGCCAGGCTTCCCTGTGCATCATCAACTACCGGAGCTTACTCAGACTCACGTCCATCGAGTCAGTGATGCCATCCAGCCATCTCATCCTCTGTCGTCCCCTTCTCCTCCTGCCTTCAGTCTTTCCCAGCATCAGGGTCTTTTCCAAGGAGTCAGTTCTTCGCATCAGGTGGCCAAAGTATTGGAGTTTCAGCTAAGTCAAAGGCTTTGGCGAAGTCAATAAAGCAGAAATAGATGTTTTTCAAAATCAATAAAGCAGAAGTAGATGTTTTTCTGGAACTCTCTTGCTTTTTCAATGATCCAACAGATGTTGGCAATCTCTGGTTTCTCTGCCTTTTCTAAATCCGGCTTGAGCATCTAAAAGTTCATGGTTCACATACTGTTGAAGCCTGTCTTGGAGAATTTTGAGCATTAATTTACTAGGGTGTGAGATGAGTGCAATTGTGCGGTAGTTTGAGCATTCTTTAGCATTGCCTTTCTTTGGGATTGGAATGAAAACTGACCTTTTCCAGTCCTGTGGCCACTGCTGAGCTTTCCAAATTTGCTGGCATAATTGAGTGCAGCACTTTCACTCAGGACTCAGGTGCCTCTCCCACCACTTCTAGAACATTCCCAGTCAACTAGAGGATCTTTCTGGGGAATGCAAACCTAAAAAGGGAGATGCCTACAAATGCTGTAACTTGAGGGTTGATAACAAAAAGGTCAGCTTAATTGGAATTGCATCACCTTCACTAGCTTTGTTCATAGTGATGCTTCCTAAGGCCCGCTTGACTTTACATTCCAGGATGTCTGGCTCTGGGTGAGTGATCATACTATCATGGTTATCTGGGTCATGAAGATCTTTTTTGTATAGTTCTTCTGTGTATTCTTGCCACCTCTTCTTAATATCTTCTGCTTCAGTTAGGTCCATACCATTTCTGTCCTTTATTGTGCCCGTCTTTGCATGAAATGTTCCCTTGGTATCTCTAATTTTCTTGAAGAGATCTCTATAAGCATGGCATTTTGAAAATGCATTTGTTTGTCTGCTGCACTGGAATAAAACCTTCAGGAGAGGAAGGACCTGTCGACTAAAAAGATGCACAATGTGAGAGTTCCGGGTTAACCTCAGATAGCTCTGAGAGACTGCTCCAAAAAGGCAATGGAGGAAGATCAATACCTAAGATTTTGGTGAAGGGGGGAGTTCAATGCAATCAAGTACTCATTTTACAAAAGGTTTTCTGCTAGTCACTGATGTCACCATGAAGGGATTTAGTGCTTTCCTAGATATGAGGAGATGCAAAGACTGGGATCATGAAATCAGTTCCTGAAAATGTCTATCTAAAGACTTGTTCCACCAGTTTCCCTGGAGCACAGAGTGCCTCCCTCTCCACCCTGAATTCCCCTCAGGGGGTGTTTAAGGTCGCCAGCTGCAGCAGCACAGGGCTCAATCTCCAAAGAGGCAGATGGCAAGTGCCCTTGTTGTTGCTGTTCAGTCCCTGGCAAGTGCCAATATGTAGTTGATAGATCACATCTATCTTTTCTTTCCCTGTGTCTCTAGTACTTAGGAGAAGCACACAGTGGACACTCAGAAGTTATTGTTAGATAAATGAATGAAGTAGGTCCTCAGCAACTGTTCTCTCTTCTTTACTCTCTACTCCTCTTAAATCAAGGACCCGCCCTGGTGGCTCAGTTAGTAAAGAATCTGCCTGCAATGCAGGAGACCCAGGTTCGATCCCTGGATTTGGAAGATCCCCTCGAGAAGGAAATGGCACCTACTGCCATATTCTTGCCTGGAAAATCCTATGGGAGAAGAGCCTGGTGGGCTACAGTGCATGGGGTCATAACAGTCAGATGGGACTTAGTTTCTAAAGCACCACCATATCTCTTAAATCAATGACAGACTACTGAGGGCAGGGCTAGGTCTCATGTAACCTTAGGCCTTAGCACACTGAAGACACCCAATAAATACTTACAGACTTAAATCCCCAAGATTGGCTTACAGCTTGATTTTCTCAGTTGAGTTGTCTAGATTCAGCCTGATGATTATGGATTAGTAAGAATGGAACACTTTTCTCTGGCTTTTTAGGGAGCAAAAGAAAAGGCCCACTGAGGCCAGTTGCTCCCTAGGCATTTCTGCCTTGCTTCTTCTCTCATCGTTTTCCCTTTGATTTCTGGACTGAAGCACTTGCCAGAGCCAGGACTAAAGGAAGCAGAACAGCTGAAACTCTATTAAATTACATCATCTGCCTCTGAGAATTGAGGCATGCTGGCGGAGTCTTTGGTTCAGATAAAATACAAGTTCTGATATCCCAAGACTTCTCAAAATTTCAAGTAACAGTCTTTGGAATAAAAATTTTAATGACTTTTAAGTAGTTCTCAGCTTGGTAATTCTGATCACACATGCCATATGCAGGTAAATAATGTATTTTACTACTCCATACTGTATATAATAAATTATACATGCACACTACATATTGTACTTTATGTATAATGCTTCTGCTGCTGCTAAGTCGCTTCAGTCATGTCCGACTCTGTGCAGCCCCATAGACAGCAGCCTACCAGGCTCCGCCGCCCCTGGGAATCTCCAGGCAAGAGCACTGGAGTGGGTTGCCATTTCCTTCTCCAATGCATGAAAGTGAAACGTGAAAGTGAAGTCGCTCAGTCGTGTCCGACTCTTCGCGACCCCAGGATGGCAGCCCACCAGGCTCCTCCGTCCATGGGATTTGCCAGGCAACAGTACTGGAGTGGGGGCACCAGGAGCCATTTCCATGGATTTTCTCCCCAAATCCTGCCTCCCTTTTACTGCCTCCCAAAATCCTGCCATCTCCCTTTACTACTAGAACACTTTTTATCTCAGCCAGCAGAATTTGAGACAAAGGAGGATAAGAAAAACCTCCTGGAATCTCAACACCAGTAGGCTCCAGAAGCCTGCCAGATCACAACCACTTCCCCAGGGGCCCCACCACCTTCCCTGCTCTTCCCACCCTCTGTATTGGAGTCACTGGCCTTCACCTGGGTCCAGTCTCCACAGTCTACTGCCAGTCTACTGCCTACTATCCAGACAGGTAGCCTCAGGTCAGCAGTGGCCACAGGACTAGAAAAGGTCAGTTTTCATTCCAATTCCAAAGAAAGGCAATGTAAAAGAATGCTCAAACTACCGCACAATTGCACTCATCTCACATGCTAGAAAAGTAATGCTCAAAATTCTCCAAGCCAGGCTTCAGCAATATGTGAACCGTGAACTCCCTGATGTTCACACTGGTTTTAGAAAAGGCAGAGGAACCAGAGATCAAATTGCCAACATCCACTGGATCATGGAAAAAGCAAGAGAGTTCCAGAAAAACACCTATTTATGCTTTATTGACTATGCCAAAGCCTTTGACTGTGTGTATTACAGTAAAGTGTGGAAAATGCTGAAAGAGATGGGAATACCAGACCACCTGACCTGCCTCTTGAGAAATCTGTATGCATGTCAGGAAGCAACAGTTAGAACTGGACATGAAACAACAGACTGGTTCCAAATAGGAAAAGGAGTACGTCAAGGCTATATATTGTCACCCTATTTATTTAACTTCTATGCAGAGTACATCATGAGAAATGCTGGGCTGGAAGAAGCACAAGCTGGAATCAAGATTGCCTGGAGAAATATCAATCACCTCAGATATGCAGATGACACCACTGTTATGTCAGAAAGGGAAGAGGAACTAAAAAGCCTCTTGATGAAAGTGAAAGAGGAGAGTGAAAAAGTTGGCTTAAAGCTCAACATTCAGAAAACGAAGATCATGGCATCTGGTCCCATCACTTCATGGGAAATAGATGGGGAAACTGGAAACAGTGTCAGACTTTATTTTTTGGGGCTCCAAAATCACTGCAGATGGTGATTGCAGCCATGAAATTAAAAGACGCTTACTCCTTGGAAGAAAAGTTATGACCAACCTGGATAGTATATTCAAAAGCAGAGACATTACTTTGCCGACTAAGATCTGTCTAGTCAAGGCTATGGTTTTTCCTGTGGTCATGTATGGATGTGAGAGTTGGACTGTGAAGAAAGCTGAGCGCTGAAGAATTGACGCTTTTGAACTGTGGTGTTGGAGAAGACTCTTGAGAGTCCCTTGGACTGCAAGGAGATCCAACCAGTCCATCCTGAAGGAGATCAACCCTGGGATTTCCTTGGAAGGAATGATGCTAAAGCTGAAACTCCAGGACTTTGGCCACCTCATGCGAAGAGTTGACTCGTTGGAAAAGACTCTGATGCTGGGAGGGATTGGGGGCAGGAGGGGAAGGAAACAACAGAGGATGAAATGGCTGGATGGCATCGCTGACTCGATGGACATGAGTCTGAGTGAACTCCGGCAGTTGGTGATGGACAGGGAGGCCTGGCGTGCTGCGATTCATGGGGTCGCAAAGAGTCGGACACGACTGAGGTACTGAACTGAACTGAACTGAACTGAGGTGGCACTAGTGGTAAAGAACCTGACTGCCAATGCAGGAGACATAAGAGATGTGAGTTTGATCCAGGGTCTGGAAGATCCCATGGTGGAGGGCATGACAGCCCACTTGAGTATTCTTGCCTAGAGAATCTCATGGACAGAGGAGCCTGGCGCATTGCATTTCAGGGGTTCAAAAAAGACTCAGACATGACTTTGCAAGCTCAATTTGTACAGCCTTGGGAATGTTACGTAACTTTCTAAGTTTCAATTTTCCTATTTGTAAAATGGGGACAACAGTAGTGATCACCTCATTTGGTAACTGTGAAGGTTAAATACTATATATGAAGCACTGAGCTTGGTGTCTGATTCATACTCAGGGCTTAATCATACTGCTCATAATCTTTTAGTATTAGAAAAGACATACAACTAGATATAGATTGCAAAAATATTTTAGATATGTATAATTACCCATTTAATAATTCTTAAAAGAAGCCCAGGAAACAGGGAAAATGTTCTCTACCAAAAAAAAAAAAAAAAA
>SJYT01011812.1:300087-317397 GCA_006410635.1 Cephalophus harveyi
AAGAAGCCCAGGAAAATTCAAAAATGTTCTCAAAAAAAAAAAAAAAAAAAAAAGTCTTGGCTCAGTACTTAAATACCAGGAAGAAAAAAGAAAAAGAGAGTAAAAAATGTTGTGGTCAGAAATTTGATCACTGGATTAATGTATAAGGCATGTTTATATGTGTAGTTATATGGAAAATATAGTATTAATTCTTCATTTAGAAAAACACATGAAGATATGCTTTGAAAAGTTGAAGTTAAGCATGAAGACATTTGATAAAAAGGACAGTGATAAATTCTAACTTTCTGAGTTAAGTTTAAGCATTATTACAAATACTAGTCCAAAATAATTCAAAGATTAAGAAAAGCTATTGTAAGATAATGTGTGTTGTCAAATTAATGAGATAAATTCGAAGCATGAGAATATTAAAGGAGAATTTGAGGGAAGACACAATGAAGGCTTCTGTGAAGAGAATGAGGCGGAGGGAAGAGGCTTGGAATGAGGCTGAAGTGGCAGCAGGGAGCCAAACAGGCAGACCTTTTATCTGTGTTGTGGAAGTATGTATATGTTGGAAAGCAGGGATACATGATGAGACTTGAACTTTCAGAAAATTACTCTGAAAAAAAAAAAAAGAAAATCACTCTGGATGAATTTTAGTGAATGGACTGGAAAAATCTAAGTGTGAATGTGGTAAATCCAGTTAGGCTATTAAAGAAGCTTAGGAAATGCAGAGTGAGGTTTTTGGCAATAGAGTACAGAGAAATTGCTACATTTGAGAATATTAGGCCTGTAGAAATGGTATTAATAAAGCTCAGTAATGGTTTGGACATGTGGATGAGATATGAAGGTGACTCTGAGTGCCTGACTTGTGACCCATGCCTGGACTTGCTCAGTCATGTTCAACTCTTTGCAACACCATGGACTGCAGCCTGCCAGGCTCCTCTGCCCATGGGCTTTTCCAGGCAAGACTACTGGAGTGGGTTACTATTTTCTCCTAGAGGGGATCTTCCTGACCCAGGGATCAAACCCATGTCTCCTGTGTCTCCTGCATTAGCAGATTCTTTACCACTGAGCCATTCTTTACCTGGGAAGCCCATGACCCTCGGCAGTGGCTGGGAATGCCACTAATGCCTAGGGTTGTGGATTTTTAGGAGAGACCTTGAAATTAGTTTGTGACAAATTGAGCTTGAGTGACTCTGGGACATGAAAGATGTAAGGTTATATAGACCTTTGGATATATAGATCAACAATATAAAGGAGCTATTTGTAGTAAATGATTACTGCATAGTTCTGTAGGTGGTATAAGTGAAGTTTAAATCAATTTCTTGGCCTTGGCATGACTGACACTTCAGGCCAGCAGGTCTTTGTTCTGCAGGGTGTACTGGGCATTGCAGGGTGTTCAGATCATCCCTAGCCTCTACTCATTAGATGCCAAGTAGCGTCTCTCCTACCCCAGTCATAACAACCAATAGTATCTCCAGACTATGCAGATGTTCCATGAGTGTGAGGAATCAACCCATTGAGAAATACTGGCCTAAATGATAGTAACTAACAGAATACAGAGTAAGAAGACAAATACATAACCCTATTGAGACCAATAATTTGGCTCTGAAATACATGGCTCAGGCAATCTTCCTTAATTGGAATAATTGTTCTACGTGGGTATAAGAGTAGATAAGAAGAACACAATGCCTTTGTACATGCTGTTATAAGTCAAAGTAGGATACAAAGTAGATGGAGAAATAAAGCCAGAAGGATTAGAAAGTTCAAAATGGTACAAGATGAGGTTCACCAGACATAAATGTGTGAAATAGCTATAAATTCTAAACTGACGGTGGTATAGCATCTTTGTGTAGTTGGTTAATCCTGCGTATCCATGCATAGGCTTCACTGAGAGACAATGTTCTTGCTGGTCCCATTTTCAGAAAAAGTAGGGCAAGGTTGTATCTCCAGTGTTTACATGGACATTGATCAGACCAGAATCTCTCCCATTTGAGTTTTTGGTCCTGTTTTTTGAAAATGATTTAATTGCTCCACAGAGAATCTTAATATCCTTGAGAGTTAGTAGAATATTAGGACTTTGCTGAATCCTGTTTATTTTTTTTTTTGCCAAGTCATGTTTGACTCTTGTGACCCCATGGACTATAGCTCACCAGGCAACTCTGCCCATGGAATTTTCCGGGCAAGAATACTGGAGTGGCTTGCCATTTCCTTCTCTAGGGGATCTTCCCAACCCAGGGATCGAACCCAGGTCTCCAGTATTGGCAGGCAGTTTCTTTACCACTGAGCCAGCAGGGAAACCTGCTGAATCCTGTAGGGTAACATTATTAGTTACATGGTACTATTAACAGTATTTTTAAATGGTTTTTATTATTTGCATACCTTTAGATGATGAATGTTAGAAATATTTGTGTTATTTCTCCGATTAACTTATTGGTGAGTATACCTTTTGTTCCTTCACAAATATATAAATACATAGTCATTTTATAAAATGAAACTAGTGGAGCCTAAAGTACAGTTAAATTGTACAATATCTGTGCTTTTTTTCATTAAAGTCATTTTCTTCATTTACAGATAGTCAGTTGAATAGTGTTTCCTGAAGTACTCGCACTTAACTTTCACTTGATTATTTGTACTATAGAATGCTTTTGATATAAACTTGAGCGTTTCTTTGCTGCTTTATTGTGATCTGGAATACTCAGTTTGGCAAGTTGTAATTTGCTTACAACGGCCAACTCCTTTGAAAGTGAGAATGAGAAAAGAAATATCTTTTAAAATAATTTAAAGATCTCTCCTTTTTTTTTTTCCCCTTAATGACCAGAAATTTCTAAATCCTGGTTTCTAAAAACCGTACCATTTTGAAATTTATCTGGCGGACAGCACTGCCCTACTGCATTACATGTGGTTGATGTTAGTCACATCCTTGATGTAACATAACACAAGCTGGCTAAGGTAATCCGATGTGACATATGACAGCATTTGTGAGCCAGCCTGGGATATTTGAAAATATGCCATCTTTCAAAGACCCTGGACAGATAGCATGGCAAGCCAAGATGATGAACTCCGTTACTTTCATTTTGAACAACCACAAAGACAAGGTTCTGCGATACTTAAAAGGTGAATTCCAACCTGGTAGACTCTAAGAAATACTAACAAACGTATAATTATTTCCTGCTTGTGAGTTTATACTTGAAACCACTTAAATCACAAAGAGATGTTGATTAAGCATTGTTATAGGTATGTGAAAAAAATGCAGAAATGAGCCAACAGTATCTGGTAATGTATAAAGAGGGGACAAGTTGTCATTTGGTATCTAGCTATTTGTTCAAAGTGCTCAGATCAAATCAAGTATCATTTTATTAGTCTTAGAGGAAAAACAACCTAGAAACATGAGCACCCAGGCAAAAATGTAAGTTCTCTACACATGTTGTTGCATTTCTCTGTAAAAAGTCTCTCTGTCCTCAGTCTAATTTATTGTGCAGGCTGTGGAGAATTTAAAAACATGTTTTCTTCTAGGATTACTTCAAGATCAGCTCCTTTGGTTTTAAATTTGTTTCACATTTGTTTGAGCAGAAAATACTAGCACTAATAATACCTAATGAATAGTGATGAATTACAGAAATGAAAATAACCTAGACACTAAATTTGATAGAGGATGGAAAAGGAAATTGAACATAATATGAACATCTTAGAATGAAAAGGTAAAATTGAATTACAAGGTAAAAGATCAGAAAAGCTGTATTTTTTATGTGTGTGTGTGTGAGATTTACAACTGAAAGTTGTAATATGAGATTGTCTTACTCAATTATGTTTTAAAAATACCCTTAACTCATACAAAGCTTTTCTTATCTTCTAATGTAAGTTATTTCCATTTTAAGAAATCATTAAGTAATTCCTGTGTCAATCTATTAATAATATGATTTAAGTAAATAGTTCACTTTGTTGCAAATTAAAAACACATATCATATGTGCATATATAAATATGTATGTATTGCATGCATAATATATGTTTAGAATACTGGGATTTAATTGCTGAGATGATATAGGGCATTGGGGAAAAAAGGCTGTTTTTAACGTGGATGCAACAGGAAAATCTTCACATACCCAAGCATCCTGTGTTTGGGGTAGGAAGGTGTCATTGTCTCACAGGAAAGGGCAGTGAGCGATTGGGACCAATCCTACAGTCTACCATGAGGCTCACAGGATTGTTGTGGTGGATTAAATGAGAAGGAGAGGGAAGCTTCTGGCTCAGTTCCAAACACATAGAATGTGCTCTTGAAATTTAATTTCACTTTCATCCCTGTTTGGGATCCAAAGTCAAGCTGAACAAAGGCCAGACTCATGAAATATTTCAGCTGCGTTAATAATTTTCCAGTGTCCATTTTGTCTACAATCTTTATTATAGTAAATGAGAGAATTACAAATGAGTGAATTACTGTGTTTCTCATTAGAGACTGGGAATTAAAAAAAGAATTAAAGTCATAATTTAAAAAGCAGTTAGTTAGAAGGTCCTTAATCCTTTGGATCGCAGAGAGTCGGACACGACTGAGCGACCGAACTGAACTGAACTGAATCCTTTTAATTCTCTGTAAAGAATTAAGAAATTAACACCTGGCTTCTAAAAGTACATTCTTCATAGAAATTCCTAACTTCTTAGTAACACACCTCAAACACACACACCTGTCTCTTATACACATCTTGTAAGTTATTTCAATTTTAAGAAATCATTAAGTAATTCCTGTGTCAATCTATTAATAATATGATTTAAGTAAATAGTTCACTTTGTTGCAAATTAAAAACACATATCATATGTGCATATATAAATATGTATGTATTGCATGCATAATATATGTTTAGAATACTGGGATTTAATTGCTGAGATGATATAGGGCATTGGGGAAAAAAGGCTGTTTTTAACGTGGATGCAACAGGAAAAATTCTCAGAACTTTAATATCACTCTAATAATGATTTTCTAATGCTTCCTCATTTGAAACTCAAAAATACTTGTGTATCATTAAAGGTAAACTATTTTATCCATTTAACAGAAAAGAAAATTGAGACTCAAATTTGTTCTAGGAATTGATAGATTCCTGATTTCAACCCGGTTTTGAACTTGTGGCCTACTATTCTTTCTTTTTATGGTTCTCATAAAATTAGAAGTTTGTTGAAGTGACCCAAGACATAATGACTGATGCCCTAACTTAATGTAAAGATAAACAGTTTAGCAGTAAATAAAGGATGGATCTGTCACCCTGAATTTATTCTTAAAGAATGTTGAAAATGCTGACAGAAATTACCTTCCAAATTCTGATAATTAGATTTTAAAAAGACTGTAGCTAGAAACTGTAGTAGTTTGCACTTTGTGTTATAGGATGTACTGAAATAAAGACATAAGAATGCCCGATGGAATCTAATACAGAAGATCTGATTTTTTTGATTTAATGGAAACAAACAAAAATATTGCTAAACTTACTGCCGTTATAAAATAATCTAGAAAGCTCATTAGAAAAGCAAAGCAAAAATAAAAAAGTTTGTCTCTTTGGAGTTCACTAAAGATTAAAAGGTATAAAATTAAGAAAATTAAGCTCAAGCAAATTATTTCGTTTGCTAGTTTGGTTTCAAAAATGTTATTTGAATATTTTAAGAATCCAGCTATGGATGACTCCTTGCCAACATTCTCTACAGAGAATGTTGCCTTACCAAAAGGAAAGAAAGGATATTAGAAACAAGTTTTAATGCTTGCTGTGTGCCTGCCATGACTACATTTTTTACAGATTATTCTCACAGAAAGACTGTGAAAAGATGTTATCCCATTATATATACAAAGACTTGCGGCTCATAGATGATTGACTTATTCACAGCAAAACAGCTAATATGTGGCTGACTAGGGATTGAACCAATTATAGAGTTGAGACGCTGAAAGTATTAAAATTATGTGTGTTAATCTTGGAAGAACCGTAAGCAGAAGATAAATGACAGAGAACAGAAAGGAAAGAAAAGAGAAGAAAGTAGATTTTCCAACTGGTGGTCTAGCATTAGTAAGGCCCTACCCAGGGAGAGTTGTGTCATTAAGTTGGATAACGATAATTCAGTTCAGATATCTAGTTGAATTTGGAATCACCTGGATAATGAGTTGGCATGCGTTTTGACCTCCTGAAATACTGTAAGGTAGAACATGGGATACAGAGCCAGGCGACTCTGAATTCATTTCCTCCTTGTTTAGTTTGCTATCTTTGTTTCTTTGGGCATCATTCTTAATTCTGCTGATCCCTAACACATCCCTCTGCAAAAGGAGTATTTGTGTTACTTACCTGCATTCTGTTAAATAACACTGTGACCACAAACACTGTCAAATCTGAATGGCTCAAAACAACCAAGGTCCATTTCTTGCTTGCACTGCAGATCTTTTTCTGATCAGATACAGTTCTGCGCCCTGATTGCTGTCTACTGGCGGGAGGAACTGCCCCTTCTGGTATGTGTTTACCTCTTGGCAGAGGAGAAAGAGATGCAGGAATCATGGGATGGCTTTAGAAGGGTCTGTTTGATGGTCTGTGCATCACCCTCACTGACCTTCAAATGGCCCAGAGGAAGTCACATACCCAAGCATCCTGTGTTTGGGGTAGGAAGGTGTCATTGTCTCACAGGAAAGGGCAGTGAGCGATTGGGACCAATCCTACAGTCTACCATGAGGCTCACAGGATTGTTGTGGTGGATTAAATGAGAAGGAGAGGGAAGCTTCTGGCTCAGTTCCAAACACATAGAATGTGCTCTTGAAATTTAATTTCACTTTCATCCCTGTTTGGGATCCAAAGTCAAGCTGAACAAAGGCCAGACTCATGAAATATTTCAGCTGCGTTAATAATTTTCCAGTGTCCATTTTGTCTACAATCTTTATTATAGTAAATGAGAGAATTACAAATGAGTGAATTACTGTGTTTCTCATTAGAGACTGGGAATTAAAAAAAGAATTAAAGTCATAATTTAAAAAGCAGTTAGTTAGAAGGTCCTTAATCCTTTGGATCGCAGAGAGTCGGACACGACTGAGCGACCGAACTGAACTGAACTGAATCCTTTTAATTCTCTGTAAAGAATTAAGAAATTAACACCTGGCTTCTAAAAGTACATTCTTCATAGAAATTCCTAACTTCTTAGTAACACACCTCAAACACACACACACACACACACACACACAAATATATGGAACACTAATGAGAACTATTAGCAAAAAAAACAAAGTTTCAATTGAAAAGTAGCATTTGGGAGACCAGATGAACATAAATTTTGGTGAGGACTATATTCCAGTAAAAAAAAGATTTCTCTGGAATTTTTCAAATTTTAGCACCAAAGGAAAATTCCCTATTGAATGTTTCTGAAAAGGTCTATTTTCTATGTCATGTGGTCAGCTCCAGCAAAGGTTTTGTGTGAGTAATGGATTTGGTCTTGTAGATTTTTGGATGAATCCTTGAGGAAAAAGCCAACCAGTCTTGCCTTTGCTCTAAGAGATCAGAGACACCACTGTATTTTTGGTATGAAAAGGGTTCTTACCATAGTTGCCAAAAATACGCTGGTTTCCCATCATCTGGGTAGTGGCCATGTGGTGATTGACAGCCCACGTAGCCTCTCCAGGGTGGCTTCATTTCAGCTTAATTTGAAAAGCACTTTTTGAAAGTCCCTTTTGGATAAAAATTATAACAGTACAAAAATAGTTCTTCCCTCAGCTAACAGTTAATTAACAACACCCAGTGGGGAGGCAGCCCTTCAGGGATTCAGAGAATAGATTTCTGTGTGGTAGACCGAAGTATTCAGTTCTGATGATTTACCTGCCTCTTTTTTTAAATAATAAATTCAATGGAGAAAAAGTTTCAGATGAAGACTGTTTAATGCTTCCACAGAGACAAATATCTGAGAATACTTTTGTGGGAAAGTGTATAAGAAAGTCATGTGCCATTCTCCAGGATAAGCTATTTAAAAATGGAAACTTATCACATGATTTTAGATATACAATACACTGAAACATATCCTCTTATATAGCAAATACCCAGTACATTCTCACAGGCAATGGACAATAGCAGGGGGATTAATCATGTCTTATCAAGTGAGTCCTATAGTATGTAAACTACACTTTACATATATGAGAAAAATTTGGGGAATCTATTTGTTTGTATTTTATCATGCTTATTTGTTTTTTAAATTTCAATGTGTCCAATATATTGCAAAATTAAATTTCAGTAAATTAGCAAAAAGAAAACAAATTAACACAGATTGATTAAAAGCCCCTATCTGTCACTTGTGGAAGAGAGGAAGCATATATGGTTAAATAAGCTGCCTCTTAAAGGAGCATGCCCTTTGAACCAAGGTTCAATCTATATGAGAGTGGAGAGTCTAGCTGACTCAAAAGTATAAATCCCGCAAAGCATCCTCTACCAGGAACTATCTAGTCTTACGCTAGTATTTACAATCTTCACATTTGTCGCATTCATTAGCTTTTCCCTGAATCTCAGGCCCAATTAAATGAAGTAATATGGAAAAAAATCTTACTGCTTTATGCTACACATCATAAGCCTGAGGATATAATATCTTGAATGATTTGGACTGACTGATGACTGCTTATAGAGGTCAAAATCATGGAAATCTGCTTACATTTTGCTTCAGTTCACAGACACTATTTAAGATTAGAGGTATAAAAAGATTGCATGGTGTGTTAATTGATACAAGAGTGCATTTTCTGCTCATGTTTGATGCTGTAAAATCAAATGCAGCAGTTTGGAATGCAGACTGAAATGAGCGGTTCCATAGGTGTGGCAGCTCACAGCCTAAACTAGTTTTCCCTATGCCAGTAAGCATTCATTTATTCCACCTCTGATATTTGGGTCTTGTGCTAGGAGTATTTTTGAGAAAAATATAAAAAAGGTCTGTGTGAAAAGTTAATAAAGTACTCTGTTTTGAAGAGTTCATTGTCCAGGTTATATATTTCATGAATTCTGTTTCATCTCATTTTTCCAAGTTACTATCTAATATGTCTACTTCAGTTTTTATATATCTGCTCCAAAATATTCTGTTGCCTTCAGGGGATGTTTCATTTCATTTCAGTCGCTCAGTCGTGTCCGACTCTTTGCGACCCCATGAATTGCAGCACGCCAGGCCTCCCTGTTCATCACCATCTCTCGGAGCTCACTCAGACTCACATCCATCGAGTCAGTGATGCCATCCAGCCATCTCATCCTCGGTCGTCCCCTTCTCAGGGGATGTTTAGGTTTGTTTATATTCTGTAGTGTCTTATTTTTTAAGTCTATGATACATAGTCAATTCATACTTTAATAATTTTATTAAACAGTATAACAAGGCATTTAATTGAAATTCATGAAAACATTAAAAAACCCACACTAAATCTGGAAGTTCACTTAAATGATGTTAATTTTATTGACAAATTATGCCACTTTTGGTAATAGTGTTGGAGTATATGTATACATGCATCTTTTCTAAAATGAAAATTGACAGACATCTTCTTTTTTTTATTTCCTGCTGTGCAAATGTCCAGGATATGCAAAAAAAAAAAAAAAAAAAAAAGCTTATACTCTCCATCAGAATCTCTGATGTATGACAGAGAACCAAGACATGTTCTTTGGCAGAAATACATGCAGCAGACTTAAACTGTTAGATTTTTTAAATATTTGAATGATGGTTATCTATAACCCAATCTCTTCTGATGTTTGAACTGGCCTTATCTTTACTGCCTGGATCATTATCAGGAAGTGCCCTTTTTAAAAGATTTCTCTAAATTGGGAAGCTTTTAATCAGTTTGCTCCTTGTTTTATGAAATAAAATCCTTCCATAGATAGTAACCAAAATTAATAAGGTAGAAGTTTTATTCTTAACAATGTATTTATCTTTAGACTAATACTGTTATTTGGTGTCAGAAATTAATAAAATCTACCAATACTAACAAGGTAACCAACACCTTTAAAATATGCTTAAGTGAAACTGAACCCATTTTGTATTTAAATTCCTGAAGCTTTGATTGAATCCTAATACATATCATCCAGCTGCCCTGAATTCATTTGATGGAAACACTTGATAACTGTTCACCTTGTCATCCATATACCTTCTCAGCACTCTCTACTTACTATTCCTTGTAAAAATAAACTCAAATACCAAAGTAAAAAAAAGAAATTAAACAACAGTCTGAACACTGAATAAAAAAAGTAGCATACTCTGAAAAATAAAAAGAGAAATTTCTAAAATAATGTTTTATTTATCACATACAAACCTGTTTTCCCAAGAATTATTTCCAGTAAGGTCACCATCTGGAAGTAGAAAGCCATTATAAGAATAAACTAAGATGGTTTGTATCACCTGCATAACTTGTTTTGTTCTATGCCTTCAGGCTTCAAAATCCGCTTCCCATATTTTTTTCCTTTCTTTAAAAATAATGTACATCAGTTTAATTTATCCCAGGTCCTGACAGAAGGATCGGATTTTAAGCATTTAATGCTGCGGTTTCAAATCCAATTTCTCAGTGTTCATCGTTTCAAAAGTGGTAGAATTCAGTTTTTGAAAAGGTTCAAGAACTTGGGAAGGACTGGCATACTTTCTAAAGTCCCACAGTGATGTTAAAGGCAGCTCTGTATGGTAGAGAGCAGCTTGGTCTGAATTTTTCTATAGTGCTCCAGGAAATACTAAACCCTTTGCCCACTTCAACAAGAGTCCCTCTTAATAGTATCAACCTAGGAATATTTTTTAAACTTATAAAGCAAATTGGATAAATAACCTATTTACAGACTTCCTAAGGTAGGACACTGATTGGTTGGTACATTTTCCTAAAAGGAGGATATCAATATTTCTGCTTACGGCTTGATTCTACCACATGTGTTGGGAAGTGGCTTTCCTTGATACCAATAGGATTTTTATCCATTCAGATGCTGAAGCACTAGATCTTAGCACAGTAAATTCATTGTAGGCTCTCTTTATTGGTGGTGGGGGAACCTCAAAAGGTCAGGAGTCCAGATTGCTTCAAATAAACATCCAGAATCTCAGATGCTTTTTTGAAATGGACCCAAGTTTATTTGACCCTCTTTTCTGGTTTGGAAATCAGGCTGAAAATTTCACAGAAACAGATTTTCTTGTGAGATCTCAGAATGTCGTGGTTTAAGTAAAGTAATAAACAAACTTGAAAAATGAAAGGCAAAATTGGCTCGAACTCACCTGGTTTCATTCTGTTAAATGCCTGAAACTGAGTGGCATTGTGCAATCTTTGAAAATAGAAAAAAAAAATCAGTTTGGCTATGGCTTAGCCAAAAACCCTCAAACATTCCTCCTGATGAGGTCTAAGAGAATTTTCTGTCACTCTGTCCTCATGTTTCAATAACTTTTAATCTTTTTGTTTTTCTTTATTTTCAGTTTGGGAGACTTCAGTATTGGTCTTCCAATTAACAAATTAATGAAGAGTAATTCTTTGATCTTCTTTTGAAGATCCATCATTTCCACTTATTTACGGGTGTGATCTCCTTGAGATGTGTGTTATTGTATGGTATATAAAACATGAAAAAGAAGGTGGAATTTTTATTTGAATACTTATTATTAAATGCCAAGCTTGAGAGTATAAAACTTTTATATGTGTCATATTATTTTCAGAGCAAAATCCTTAAGCAGGTATTGTTCTGCTCATTTTGTAAGTTATAAAGGAATGGTTTGTGAAGTTGTGGTAGGTTGCCCAATTTTGTATACTAAGTTATTTATAGCTTGGAAGTGGCAGAGGAAGGGTGGAAGTCCAGGATGTCTGTCTTCAAAGTCCATAAGACTTTACTACTACTTTACGAAATTTCCTGTATAGTTGTTGAGGTTTTCCTGAGATTTTTTTTTTTTTTTTTAATGCCCATCTATCCTTTACTAATGATTCTAACCCTAACCACGGTATGTAATGGCATTATATATTATATACTAGTAGGAAGGGGTATTTATTTTGTAACTCTTAGATGTGAATAGGAAATTTCTATAGTTAAGAAAGCCTGTTTTAATGATTGTGCCTTAGATTTGTAAAGCACTGTATACAGAGACCTTTTGTGTTCTGAGCCTTCCAGCAAACCAGGAGATAGGCAAATAAGGCACCCCAATCCACTTGTACCAATGATGAAAACCGAGGCTCCATGAATTTAAGAGATTCTCTCAAAGCCATGAAACTGAGACATCCAAAAAAAACTTCAAATCAAATCCTTTACTTGTGTAAATTGCTCTTTGCAAATCAACACTTCAGAATTCCATTCTGCGATCTCCTTTTATTCGCCTCTTGCTTTACTTCCTCACTCTTCCCTCTTTTCAATTGGACTGTATTTTCTCCACCGTACTTTTGCATATTCCAGTCTGCACAGATATTGTGCTTCTGATAGAAAGCACTCTCCGTTAACTGATAAAATCCAAACAACTTCTGCAAAGCCCAAAATAGTCTGGACACATGATACCAAAGCTGTTCTTGTGCTACCCATTTAAGTTATGTATCAAGTCTAAATTTAATCAAGGCCACATTTTATTTATACATTTCATGCATTAAACTCATTTAAACTTTTAGTCAGATTTCATTAGAAGAAATACTACCGTGCACATCATGCAGTAGTAAAGCTAATGTGCTTCAGGAATTTGAAAGGAGTTAGAGATCGGGGGTCTGATTTCAAAATTTCTCTTTCTTTCTCTCCTCAGAGCTTGCAGCAGGTCTGTGACTGAGCCGCTCAGTTCGTTTCCTAGGACCCTAATACAGGCAGCATGCTCACTACAAATGTGTAAACACAGACATTCCCTGTAATCAGGGAGGCTGGTGTCTTAAGGCAAGATTATGTTTTTTTAGGAAATGCAATTTATGTTCAAGATTAAATTTCACTCGCAGACTGATAACGTCGGAGGTTCAGGGAGATGATGATAAGTATTGTGTCCCAACTCCCTGCCCTACATCTGAAGTCTGGAATCAGGCTTCCCTGGTCGCCTTCATTATCATGAGCCCATGTAAAATTATTTAGATTCTTCGGTTCTTAGAAAGATGAGAAAAATAAATGATATGAAAATACAAAACACATTTGTAAGAATTCAAACCTTCTATAAGCCTCATTGGTGGGTGTGAGGAAATACAAGGGGACAGGAGGGAAAAATAAAGATGACACCAGGGCGAACATCCTTCTTTGCAAATCAGGAAATTTAAATTTATGTTGGGTACTCTGGTATTCTTGAGGTTGAGGTGGGGTTGGGTAGCATGTTAGACATGAATCTTAGAATGTAATTATTTTTGTCTGCTTGTGGCTTGGCCCTAATAGTATAAAACAAATTAAATATATGACAAATATTCTTTCTCTTTTCAAATAAAAGTTGAAATAAATCCACCCAGAATATCAAGTTAGCTCTTGCTCTAAATCCTTCCATCAAAAATCCCCTAACTGTTCTATTTCTTTTACAATCCAGAAAAAAAAAAAAAAAAAGTTTTCACAAGTTAAAGAGCAGTTTCCACGCCAGAAACGCACAATTTTTTTGGCCTAATACTACAGTCACGGGTTTTCTTTTTCTGCTTTCTTCTTTCTTATTCTTTTTTTAATCTTCAGTTAGGAATCTGAGGTTCTCCACCCCATTTTAAACAGCAAATTGCAGATCGTGCAAAAGAGAACTTAAGGCCTTGATCATACAGCTGAGTTTTCTCCTTTTTTTTTTTTTTAAAAAAAGGGCTTTTCCCCAAATGAATTGAGTACGCAGAATTGCAACTTTTCTGACCACAAGGAAGACTGAAGTGCTTTTTTATCAGGGTAACAGGTACTGCTGGGCAGAGGCCTTACCACAGAAACCTCAATCTGCCTCAGTCGTGACTTTGAGAGTGAGAGGGACCCCAGGCAGGCTGCGGAGGGCATTTGTTTGTTTGTTCAAACATATTTTCTGAATTACTTGCTTGTGTCAATTAGGATAGAACTGGAAAATGCTGCTTTGAGCGGATTTTCAGAGTAAAATCCTTGTGTAGCCTTATAGTAATCTGAATAACCCGACAGGCTCTTAGAGGCAGGGAGTCAAGTCTGACAGAGGGGCTGGACCAGCTCAACATTCTGACTCCTCCTGCTATTTTCTCAAAAGGTATTTAAACACACACACACACACATCATAATTTAGAAAAAGAATTCCTTTATTCCTTCTGTTTGTTCCCACTTCCTCCAAAAGCAGAATATTGTGATGCTCAATCTAATTTCTTTTCAAGACCATTTATTTAATAAGAATGGTCTCCTGGCCTGAGATGCAATATAACTAAATATGTATTTTTTAATAGCGTTAATGTTTACAGCAGAGGTCTCAAGCACTGAAAATAGGAGCTGAATTGGCAGCTCTGACATCACTTTAGATGCAGTCCTGCTGTCTTCACTGGGGAGAGAAATATTAGCCCTCGTCCAACCTACCTTTTCCATGAGGTGTAAAAAGCACCCTGTACAAAGGCAGACTGTGAAGCCCAGAGCTAATGTGATTGCTTGCATGTTGTTCATATATGTGTCCCTGGTTGTAAGCGGGTGCTAGGTGAGCCCGCTGATTCTATCCATATGGAGGCATGCAGAAGGGCATTGAGGTTTCCTCTAGGGTGCCCGCATGGTGTCCTACTGGCTTCCCAGGCTTCAGAAAAAACGAAAAATCTGAGTTCTCCCATTATGAGATTTCATCCAGATGTTCATGAGGTTATATATTTAAATAGCGAATGTTGGACTTAAAGGAAAATTACCGCACGGACCGTTTTAAAACTTGGCTGACTATGTGCGTTTCTCCACTGGGTGGCGCCAGAGGACATAATGCTGAAGACAGCTTAGCCTGGAAACTGAAAATCTAATTTTTAAAATGGATTAATGTAAAACTATTCTTCAGATCATATTTTGAGGTTACAGTGTCACATATAATCTGACTGCACTTGTACCTCATGCTACCTGGTCGATAAGAATCCTACTTCACAGAGTGCATAGAAACTTTCGAGATACAGAGTTTAATTATCTATGCTGGTAAAATGAAATTTTTGAAAAATAAAAGTTTCTAATCAATATATGAATATAATGGTCAGATGATCAAAATAAATTTTCTACAATTAAGTTTTTTTCCCCCAACATCTTTCACAGTTTTTAAGGAAGATATTTCTTGTCCCAAGTATCTTTCAAAATTTTAAGAAAAATACCATTTCCCTTAATAGTACTTTGTAGCTATGGTCCATTTTTAGAAACATTTTTATTGGAGTATAGTTGATTTGCAATATATGGTCCATTGTAACAGCTCTTACATACCATCTTGATTATTTCTGGAGCTGGAATTTTGGGGACTATATAGCACATTTATTTCAATTTGGCTTCCCTGGTGGCTCAGAGGTTAAAGCGTCTGCCTGCAATGCGGGAGACCTGGGTTCGATCCCTGGGTCGGGAAGATCCCCTGGAGAAGGAAATGGCAACCCACTCTAGCTGAAGTTCCTATTATATCTGTACTTCGAATTTTAGCCTACCAGGTTGGTGTTTTCGTCTTCATTCTAGCCATCAGTTTCTCTGTCTTTCTGTATATCTACTGTGCAAATCCTATTTTAGGTATTTTTTGGCTACTGCAACAAACTTCATTACTAGGGTAGGTAGGGCCCCCCTAGAGCAAACTCTAGCTGCCTCTAGAACCTTTTAGTATTATCCAGAGCCAGATATCAGAGAAGGCAATGGCAGCCCACTCCAGTACTCTTGCCTGGAAAATCCCATGGACGGGGGAGCCTGGTGGGCTGCCGTCTATGGGGTCGCACAGAGTTGGACACGACTGAAGCAACTTAGCAGCAGCAGCGGCAGAGCCAGATATATACACAACTGTGAAGTAGGTGATACTGTTTTTGAGTCTCTTTCTCTGAACTTATGGCACATCACATGCTGTATAGTTGAGAGAATAGGAACATGGGCATAACATAGACTTGGCTTAGAAAGTTCATGCTACTATTTATAGATTGTATGCTATTGAATAATTTACTTGCCATCTCCATATTCCCGTTGCCTAATTTGGAAAGTGGGAATAGTAGTCTCTGTAACTGGTGGTTTTATGTTAATAAGTTAGATCAAGCATACAAAGCACTTCATGGTTCGCTAACTTCTCAATGTTGTTGTTCGGTCACTATCAGTTGACTCCTTGCGACTCCATGGACTGCGGCCCACCAGGCTTCTCCTATGTCCATGGGATTCTTCCGGCAAGAATACTGGACTGGGTTGCCACTTCCTTCTCCAGTTTCTCAATAGATGGTGGCTGATGTCACCAAGGATAAGCATTTTTAAAATCTATTTATCTGGCATTGTGATAGATTGAGTTGAAAAGATGGTAAGATATACTGCCCTTTGATATCCGCAGTTTAGTCAGGATAATAATTAATTTTTTCATTATTCATTAACAAATAATTAGTAAATACCTACTACATGAAAGGGAGAGTTTTGATGGCGATATTATAACAATGAACAAAAGAGGAGTGAGTCTTGCCTTCATGGAACTTATAGTTTGGTGGGAGAGACAGGCTCTACACAAAAACACATTACTTGAATAATTTTTAAATACAATGATAAGTATCATGAACAAAAAATACAGAATAGGGGCATTCAGATATCACCAGGGGTCACCCTTACCTTTGAATTAAAAAGAAATATTGATCCCAATCTCTTTTATCAGGTTTTCTACAAAAACATATATCTTAATTATGGTTGAACAGATTTCCTCCAGATTTTTGATAATCACCTTTCTCTGATTTCTTGTTCCTGTGAAAATCTTTCTTTCTCTGTGATTTTAACTCATATAATGTTTTTCTTCTCTCCTGTCTATCATGAATTAACACTGATTACCCAGATAATCATGATGATGTGATCGCTAATCTAGAGCCAGACATCTTGGAATGTGAAGTCAAGTGGGCCTTAGAAAGCATCACTACGAACAAAGCTAGTGGAGGTGATGGAATTCCAGTTGAGCTGTTTCAAATCCTGAAAGATGATGCTGTGAAAGTGCTGTACTCAATATGCCAGCAAATTTGGAAAACTCAGCAGTGGCCACAGGACTGGAAAAGGTCAGTTTTCATTCCAATTCCAAAGAAAGGCAATGCCAAAGAATGCTCCAATTACCGCACAATTGCACTCATCTCACATGCTAGTAAAGTAATGCTCAAAATCCTCCAAGCCAGGCTTCAGCAATACGTGAACCGTGAACTCCCTGATGTTCAAGCTGGCTTTAGAAAAGGCAGAGGAACCAGAGATCAAATTGCCAACATCCGCTGGATCATGGAAAAAGCAAGAGAGTTCCAGAAAAACATCTACTTCTGCTTTATCGACTATGCCAAAGCCTTT
>SJYT01011812.1:319898-330625 GCA_006410635.1 Cephalophus harveyi
AATAAAGCAGAAGTAGATGTTTTTCTGGAACTCTCTTGCTTTTTCCATGATCCAGCGGATGTTGGCAATTTGATCTCTGGTTCCTCTGCCTTTTCTAAAGCCAGCTTGAACATCAGGGAGTTCACGGTTCACATATTGCTGAAGCCTGGCTTGGAGGATTTTGAGCATTACTTTACTAGCATGTGAGATGAGTGCAATTGTGCGGTAGTTGGAGCATTCTTTGGCATTGCCTTTCTTTGGAATTGGAATGAAAACTGACCTTTTCCAGTCCTGTGGCCACTGCTGAGTTTTCCAAATTTGCTGGCATATTGAGTACAGCACTTTCACAGCATCATCTTTCAGGATTTGAAACAGCTCAACTGGAATTCCATCACCTCCACTAGCTTTGTTCGTAGTGATGCTTCCTAAGGCCCACTTGACTTCACATTTCAGGATGTCTGGCTCTAGGTGAGTGATCACACCTTCGTGGTTATCTTGGTCGTGAAGTTCTTTTTTGTACAGTTCCTCTGTGTATTCTTGCCACCTCTTCTTAATATCTTCTGCTTCTGTTTGGTCCATACCCTTTCTGTCCTTTATTGAGCCCATCTTTGCATGAAATGTTCCCTTGGTATCTCTATTTTTCTTGAAGAGATCTCTAGTCTTTCCCATTCTGTTGTTTTCCTCTATTTCTTTGCATTGATTGCTGAGGAAGGCTTTCTTATCTCTCCTTGCTATTCTTTGGAACTCTGCATTCAGATGGGCATATCTTTCCTTTTCTCCTTTGCTTTTCACTTCTCTTCTTTTCACAGATATTTGTAAGGCCTCCTCATACAGCCATTTTGCTTTTTTGCATTTCTTTTCCATGGGGAATGTCTTGATTCCTGTCTCCTGTACAATGTCACAAACCTCCGTCCATAGTTCATCAGGCACTCTGTCTATCAGATCTATTCCCTTCAATCTATTTCTCACTTCCACTGTATAATCATAAGGGATTTGATTTATGTCATACCTGAATGGTCTAGTGGTTTTCCTTACTTTCTTCAATTTAAGTCTGAATTTGGCAATAAGGTGTTCATAATCTGAGCCACAGTCAGCTCCTGGTCTTGTTTTTTCTGACTGTATAGAGCTTCTCCATCTTTGCTGCAAAGAATAAAATCAATCTGATTTTGGTATTGACCATCTGATGATGCCCATGTGTAGAGTCTTCTCTTGTGTTGTTGGAAGAGGGTGTTTGCTATGACCAGTGCGTTCTCTTGGCAAAATTCTATTAGCCTTTGACCTGCTTCATTTTGTACTCCAAGGCCAAATTTGCCTGTTACTCCAGGTGTTTCTTGGACTTCCCTGGTGGCTCAAATGGTAAAGTGTCTGTCTACAATGCGAGAGACCTGGGTTTTATCCCTGTGTTGGGAAGATTCCCTGGAGAAGGAAATGGCAACCCACTCCAGTATTCTTGCCTTGAAAATCTCATAGACGGAGGAGCTTGGTGCAGGCTACTGTCCATGGGGTCACAAAGAGTAGGGCACGACTGAGCGCCTTCAGTTTCCAGGTGTTTCTTGACTTCCTACTTTTGCATTCCAGTCCCCTATAATGAAAAGGACATCTTTTTTTGGGTGTTAGTTCTAAAAGGTCTTGTAGGTCTTCATAGCACCGCTCAACTTCAGCTTCTTTAGAGTTACTGGTTGGGGTATAGGCCTGGATCACTGTGATATTGAATGGTTTGCCTTGGAAATGAACAGAGATCATTCTGTCATTTTTGAGATTGCATCCAAGTACTGCATTTTGGACTCTTTTGTTGACCATGATGGCTACTCCATTTCTTCTAAGGGATTCCTATTCCCACAGTAATAGATATAATGGTCATGTGAGTTAAATTCACCCTTTCCAGTCCATTTTAGTTTGTTGATTCCTAGAATGTCAACGTTCACTCTTGCCATCTCCTGTTTGACCACTTCCAATTTGTTTTGATTCATGGACCTAACATTCCAGGTTCCTATGCAATATTGCTGTTTACAGCATTGGACTTTGCTTCTATCACCAGTCACATGCACAACTGGGTATTGTTTTTGCTTTGGCTCCATCTCTTCATTCTTTCTGGAGTTATTTCTCCACTGATCTGTAGCATATTGGGCACCTACCAACCTGGGGAGTTCCTCTTTTGGTATCCTATCATTTTGCCTTTTCATACTGTTCATGGCGTTCTCAAGGCAAGAATACTGAAGTGGCTTGCCATTCCTTTCTCCAGTGGACCACAGTCTGTCAGACCTCTCCACCATGACCTGTCCATCTTGGGTGGCCCCACACGGCATGGCTTAGTTGAAAATGCCAGTGGTATAGATGAAAGATTCCTGACCTATTACTGGAACAAGTGTCCTCTTCCCAGGTATAGGCCTGAAAGCTAGTGGTGGCAAACTGCTTTTGGTAAGTCAAAATGGCATACTTGAGAAAGGAGAAGCGTTTAGACCAATGAACTTCATGATTTCTGAAGTTTAGGGCTCGTGTAAGTGCTTGGGTTCAGTGAGTTGTATTTTATCTGAAGTTTTCCACATATCTATTGACATATCAAATTGTGACAGTTTTTTTTTTCTGAACTTATTTGACCTATGCCCGCTAAGTCGATTCAGCTGTGTCTGACTCTGTTACCCTGTGGTCTGTAGCCCACCAGGGTCCTCTGTCTTTGGATTTCTTCAGGCAAGAATACTGGAGTGGGTTGCCATTTCGTTCTTCTGGTCTTCCTGACCCAGGGATGGAACCCAAGTCTCTAAAATTGCCAAGTCTGCATTGACAGGTGGGTTCTTTACCAATAGCACCACCTGGATAAAAGAACTGAAGAATTTCAGTTCTAACTCTGAGGTTCTTAGTTCATTTGGAGGATATCAAAATGATTTCTATATTCTCTACTCTTCACGATCTCTCATTCTAATAACAGGTAAAATATAAAAATGGAATATACATATATGATAGTTCTTCAGAGATTTGGGCAGAAAAGATGTGCTATTAGTGACAAAATGACCTCAATTTTCTTTTGATCTCACTGATTTTTCTTCCCTGTAAATATCAATATATGATTCATCCAGAAGAAAATTGCCAGTGTGGTTATGTAATTTCTCTATGAGACACATTTATTAGAAATAGAGACCAAAGAATTATATTTTATATAAGAAGTTGCTGGTCATCAATATTTCTTTAGTTTTTCAGGCATTCTGCTTAGCACCCATCTTGCTTACCATGTGGTATACTTAATCTTTATAACATCTCCCAAAACTAGCTAATCTCCCCTACTAATTCCATTCTTCACCACCAGCTCAGTTTAATTTTCTTCTCAATACTTGCAGCTATTTGAAATTGGTTATTTGCTTACATTTTGTCTGCACCAATTAGAATGTAAGCTCCTTTCCAGCTGTTTTCCTGATAACAATTCACTCTTTATGTGTCTTTTATTTCCCTTGTCTACATTTGATCTACTCTTTCCTTTTATAAGAAGAAATGCAGATGTCCTCAATAGATTGGTTAAGGCAAAATACAAATTACAAAATTTATTACGAGCAATGGGCTTCCCTGGTAACTCAGATGGTAAAGAATCCATCTGCAATGCGGGAGACCTGGGTTCGATCCCTGGGTTGGAAAGATTCCCTGGAGGAGGGCATTGAAACCCACTCCAGTATTCCTGCCTGGAGAATCACCTTGGATAGAGGTGGCTGGCAGGTTACAGTCCACGGGGTCTCAAAGAGTTGGACACGATTAACTAAGCACACCATGGCACACATTACAAGCAAATTGTGTAGCCCCATATGATTTTGCCTGTATTGTTTACAACTCTATGCCTAGTATCAGGAATAGTGACAGACATATAGTGAGACACTCAACAAATATTTCTTCACTAAATATAGTCCCAACTTATTAGACTAGATACAAGAAAATCATGTTGTTGTTTAAAAGCCGACCTGAGATGGGAACACAAACTTGCTGAGCCTGCAAGCTCATAAATTTTCTATGCCAATTTGCCTCTGAACTTCACTTTTAACAACAACAGTTGATGAAGTAGAATTTAGCAGAATCTTAAAGGGAAAATTACCATATCGTATGAGTTGACTCTACTTCTAGACAAAGAAGTCCCAGCAAGAAATGAATACCTGATTTTACACAATAGGATTTCCCCAAAGCTCAAATACATTTGAAAAATTGGCCTGAGGCCCTGAAAGAAAAGATGGCTGAAAAGAGATGGGAGGCCTTCAAAAGTACCTCATATGTGCACTTAACCTTGACAAACCATTCCACTGCGTCAGTTATGTTTTCTTTCCTACTCATTTTCTCAGAGCAGTGTCTCATTATTCCCCCTCTGAACAAACTTCTAACAGTCTTCTCACTCTCAGATGGTGATCTTAACTCATATTTAACTGGAAAATAAAGATTGATCAGACTCTAGGAATACAACTGTCTTCAGAGATTTGTAGCTCCATCTGATGTATGGCCCAGTGGGCTGATCTGGGCTAAATAAAAGTTGCAAGGAAACTAAGTTTTGTTTACCATGTCAAAATGTTGTGCTGAGATGCTTGTGAGTTCTTAGTGACGTTCTGGGAGGGAGAAGCTAGGCACTATGCTTCTGTGCTCCTGTGTATGAAAAAGACCTGGATTTGTTACATTGTGCTTGAGTTTGAAACAACATGTGACACTTGCCTGGGGCTTCTCAGGTCGTGCTAGTGGTAAAGAACCCACCTGCCAGTGCAGGAGACGTAAGAGGCATGGGTTCGATCCTTGGATTGGAAAGATCCCCTGGAAAAGGAAATGGCAACCCACTACAGTATTCTTGCCTAGGAAATCCCATGGACAGAGATATGTCTCAGCTTTTTAATATGCTGTCTAGATTGGTCATAACTTTTCTTCCAAGGAGCAAGTGTCTTTTAATTTTGTGGCTGCAGTCACCATCCACAGTGATTTTTGAGCCCCCCAAAGTGAAGTCTCTTACTGTTTCTGTTATTGCCCCATCTATTTGCCATGAAGTGATGGGACCAGATGCCATGATCTTAGTTTTCTGAATGTTGAATTTTAAGCCAACCTTTTCACTCTCCTCTTTCACTTTCATCTAGAGGCTCTTTAGTTCTTCTTCACTTTCTGCCAGAAGGAGTGGGGGAAGAGTGTCCTCACAGAAGGTACAGTACCTTTAACCATGGCTGGCTTCATTGGTGTGTGGTCAGGTCTACTGCCCAAGATCCTTTGCACAAGACACACACCATCTTGAAATTATTAATAAAGTTTGAACAAGAGGGCCTGCATTTTTATTTTGCCACTACTGTCCTTAAGGCCCTGCAGGGGAATAGTAATGAAGTATCCATCATTAGGGAGGAGTGAGCAGGAGGGGGAGGCATAGAAGTTGTGGATATAGTGCAGCAATATACCTTGTATGACCTTAAATGACCTTGAATAATGTTTCAGCAGGATCGTTCTAACTACTGTTTTGAAAACAGAATGAAGGGACCAAGGGTAAATTAATCACAGGGTGATCTCAGTAAGACTTGATGGTGGGGTAACATCTGTTCCTAAACGTAAAGTACCATTGTATCATCCTGTTTTTAATTAAGGGCTTATAGTCTTCAATGCATTTAGATGACATTTTATGGACCAAAGGGAGCAAACCTTGTTAAAAAGTGTCATTTGGTTATAGGATGCAAGCCCAGAAAAAGATTGTCTTATGTTGATGCATCACTTATGAGTTATAAACTAAAAGTCTCATGCATAATTTTTAAAATGCCTTATAAACTATATGAAGTTATTATCATAATGGGGGAGTTTGAACTTGATCTATAAAGGTTCCTTCCAATTCTCATTTTCTTTATACTTTGTCTTTTGCCATTTAATACTATCTGAAATCTGAATTCATTTTGCTTACTCTGGCCCCAGACAGGTTGGGTCTATTTTCAGTTCATGTTAAATGTCGAGGGTTGTACAGTTGTCAGAGTTTATATTTTTATATATAATTATATATATTTCATTAGAATCAAATGAGATAATGTATATAAAAATACTTTGGAAAGTCTAAATCACCCTCTAAATGCAAGAGATGAAGTATAATATTAGGAAGATTGTACTTTAAATCAGTTTGAAATAATTTGTTTGAAATCTTGCTTACATTTTCCAGCAATCTGAGAGAACTATATACTCGTTCACTATTACTGAGACATAGAACATGCTTTCATTTTATAAAATTAAATTTTTGGAGATGGATTAACTAGCAATTTTCTATATACTGTAAAGATTGTTCTTCTGATATTGGCACTTGTAGGCTGTTTAGAATATTCCTGCCAAATATGCAGTTTCTTGAGTTTTTTCAGTTGGTGGGAGAGAATTTTCTGTGCTCATGCTTGTTTCCAACTTTAGACTTCTATTTATAGGCATGAAAATAAACTTTTTTCCCCTTCTAAAACGTTAAGTTAGAGCACTCATTCCCGGACCAAGTTTTTGGCAGTTAAAAATTTTTGCTTACAAATTATCTATGTTTTTATGATCCAGACAGTGATGCAATTTTAGATATACTTGCTTAGAAAGATGGCCATCTCTGCAAAGGTCAAGTCCTCTGTAATTGCTCTTGATCCCAGCTTCAAACATCAAGTATCAGCTCTTACTAAGATCTCCCTTTCCAGTCCTCCCTAAATTCCCAGATTAGGTCACACCCCTTTACTGCCCTCTACTCTTCCTCTAACATTTGTCATGATTAGGTTGATATATACTTTTGTTTATCAACTGTCTCCCCCACAGAGTCTAAACTCTTTTGGAGCTAACACTGCCCTTGTTTGTTCTCCCAGTCCTATAATGTTACTTGGCAAATAGGTGCTGTGCGTTTGTTCACTGAATAATTAACTCAGGCGCCTCCTTCAAGTGGGACTACAATATGAAAATTTTTCAGGATAAGATAATATGTAAAAGATATTAAGAGCTATGGGATGAATAGTGATGATGTAGTGAATGAGTTTATTAGAAATAAACCTTATTTTACTGTTTTACTTTACTGTTTAGTTTTTCCCTATTGGCTAGATTAGGCTGTACTACACATCTGTCTCCCAAATGTTAATGCATCTCTCATGAGATCATTGAGGTCATTGCTCTAGATCGGCAGTCCCCCACCTTTGTGCCACCAGGGCCCCGTTTCACGGAAGACAGTTTTTCCATGGACTGGGGCTGGTGGGGGTGGTTTTGGTTTTACCTGTCACTCACCTCTTGCTGTGTGGCCTGGTTGGGACTGGCACCATTCCATGGTCGAGGGACTGGGAACCCCTGCTCCAGAAAGTTACTCAGGGACTCCAGGTGGCTTCTCCCACTCTATTGGGACATACCATCTCAAGGCTTGCTTTCCAGGGTGACTGCTGCAGGGAAAGAGAGAGGGCATGGGGACCTCACAGGCACTGCTAAAAGGTGTGGGCTGGAAATGACAAGACATTGACAGCGATTCACAGCCATTTGGCCAATACTTGTCCCATGGCCCTGCAGGGTGCATGCAAGCTGTTTTTTATGCAGCTGAAAAAGAGGCACAGTACATGTGGTGAGAACTAAACAATTTTACCATTAAGTAGAAATTTTATACTAGGTAGTATTTATTTCAGCTGTTAGAATGAAGAATTGGAGAAGGCAATGGCACCCCACTCCAGTACTCTTGCTTGGAAAATCCCATGGATGGAGGATCCTGGAAGGCTGCAGTCCATGGGGTCGCTGAGGGTCGGACACAACTGAGTGACTTCACTTTCACTTTTCACTTTCATGCATTGGAGAAAAAAATGGCAACCCACTCCAGTGTTCTTGCCTGGAGAATCCCAGGGACAGGGGAGCCTGTTGGGCTGCCATCTATGGGGTCGCACAGAGTCGGACACGACTGAAGTGACTTAGCAGCAGCAGCAGCAGAGAGCCCCTTCCTGTTAAAGAACAGGGCTTGATCAGAGAATATCATCTTGAAGGCACAGTGTCTTGAATTAACTTTATTAGCCTAACCCCAACCATCAGCCGTCAGTAACATTGCCAAATTATTTAAGATCGTTCCTTCCTTCTTCCCTCCCTCCCTCCCTTCCTTCCTCTTTCTCCCTCTTTGGAATGATCAATTTGAAAGCTTGAAATTTATAAATAGCAGTATAGGTCACTAAAAACAAGAATAAAATAAACTCTAGATTTTTTATTTTTAACTTTAAAAACTTTCACAGTTTAAGACATAAATGGCAAATTTATATTAAAATTATGAACTGACAATACTTGATAAAATCATTCAGTCACCTTGCTGAAATAATGATAACTCTCATAGTGAAGGATATGAGTAGGATTATGAAAGTGGGGGAAAAGTGTTAGAAAGCAAAGTTACACATAGAGATGTGAACACAAATTTTTATAAAGAGCCTTGCACTGAGTCTGCATAATTCATTTTGACATTTTAACTAATTTTCAAGCTTACAAACTACTTATTTTTCAATTTAGTCAGATAACTTACTAATAACAAGTATGCTTAGCCAAAATAGTAAAACTAAGAAAAATGGTCAAACTAGTGGAACACATACTTTTAGCTTCATATCATATCTAAAAGACTGTGACAGAATTGAGTGTGACCAAAAGCTGTTTTGGTTTGGAATCCCTGGCCCCATTTTTGGTGTAAATGTTAGAAATCGCATATTCTGGAACAACTTCTCACAGAGACGTCTTACTGAATCAAATAAATGGACTTTTTTTAGCCACATCTGATTCCACCACAATTACACATGTGCAGACTAGGCATAAAAGCCATATTAAAATGTTCTCACATAAAAGCCAAAAACTGGTAGGTATAAAAATGTGTATGTATTTATTAACATGCATTTATGTTATAAAAATATACTTTCTGGGAAACATAGTTTGGCTTACTGCATCCTCCTAATATCTTGTCTAGTGAAGGAAGCTTTACATCAAATGACAGCATGTAATGTCAAGAGACCTTTTGCAAACTTTAGCAATGCCCATTTTGGTTAACGTTTAGCCATTTATTGAAAGTATGTCCTATATTATAGGTTGTAAGTAAATATCTTTTGAATTAAGATTAATACCAATTTAAAATCAATTTGACACCTTACTTATTTTTTTTTTCATATTTCTATATGAAAAACTTCCTGTAAACTGCAAAGCAAATTTGTTTTGCTCGAACTGTTGTTTTTTAGTCACTAAGTTGTATCCAAGTCTTTGTGACCCTACGGACTGCAGCACGCCAGGCTTCCCAGTCCTTCACTATCTCAATACTAGTTATTAATGTCTAGAGTATGGTTTATTCATTCAAGTGTTTATTGAGCACCTACTAATACCACTATTCTAGAACTTTGGTTTAAATTAATTAAACAAGATTTCTGTTCTCATAAACATGGAGAGAACAGATATTAACAATGTTAAGTTAAAAGTCTTTGTAGTGTGCTGAAAATCAAGAGACAGGAAAGTACTAAAATGTGGCTGGGCCAGGTTAGACCTCATTGAGAAGGTGCCATCTGATCAGCTGCTTGAAAATGTTGTGGCAGTACCTATTTAATCATTTGCAGAACATCATTCCAAGTAACGGGAAGAACAGAGAAGAGAGGCATGACTGGGGTGGGTCTCCTGCGTTTGCAGAAAAGCAAGGCGGCTCGTGTGACCTGAGCCCAGTAAGAGAAGGGGGGAGCTGTAGGAGATGAGGTGCAAGGGGGAGAACTGGGAAGCAGGACTGAGTTTCAGCCTGAGCGAAATGGGGAGACTGTAGGTTTCGAGCAGGACAGTGACATGATCTGAGTGGTAATGAAACCAGTGACTAGTGCCCGGGTCAAGAGGAAACTGTAGGGAAGCATGCCTGAAGGAAGGAGGGCAGTTGTGTGGTGCGATGGCTAAGACGATGAGCGCCATCTGGGTGTGAAGTGGATTCTGACAATCCATTGAAAATAGTCAGTTCAAGTTCAGTCGCTCAGTCGTGTCCGACTCTTTGCGACCCAGTGAATCGCAGCACGCCAGGCTTCCCTGTTCATCACCAACTCCCGGAGTTCACTCAGATTCACGTCCATCGAGTCCGTGATGCCATCCAGCCATCTCATCCTCGGTCGTCCCCTTCTCCTCCTGCCCCCAATCCCTCCCAGCATCACAGTCTTTTCCAATGAGTCAACTTTTCGCATGAGGTGGCCAAAGTACTGGAGTTTCAGCTTTAGCATCATTCCTTGCAAAGAAATCCCAGGGCTGATCTCCTTCAGAATGTACTGCTTGGATCTCCGTGCAGTCCAAGGGACTCTCAAGAGTCTTCTCCAACACCACAGTTCAAAAGCATCAATTCTTTGGCGCTCAGCCTTCTTCACAGTCCAACTCTCACATCCACACATGACCACAGGAAAAACCATAGCCTTGACTAGACGGACCTTAGTCTGTCTCTTATACACATCTAGATGTGTATAAGAGACAGATGGCTGGCTTCATTGGTGTGTGGTCAGGTCTACTGCCCAAGATCCTTTGCACAAGACACACACCATCTTGAAATTATTAATAAAGTTTGAACAAGAGGGCCTGCATTTTTATTTTGCCACTACTGTCCTTAAGGCCCTGCAGGGGAATAGTAATGAAGTATCCATCATTAGGGAGGAGTGAGCAGGAGGGGGAGGCATAGAAGTTGTGGATATAGTGCAGCAATATACCTTGTATGACCTTAAATGACCTTGAATAATGTTTCAGCAGGATCGTTCTAACTACTGTTTTGAAAACAGAATGAAGGGACCAAGGGTAAATTAATCACAGGGTGATCTCAG
>SJYT01011814.1:0-18746 GCA_006410635.1 Cephalophus harveyi
ACCTGACATTCCAGGTTCCTATGCAGTATTGCTCTTTACAGCATCGGATCTTGCTTCTATCACCAGTCACATGCACAACTGGGTATTGTTTTCGCTTTGGCTCCATCCCTTCATTCTTTCTGGACTTATTGCTCCACTGATCTCCAGTAGCATATTGGGCACCTAATGACCTGGGGAGTTCCTCTTTTGATATCCTATCATTTTGCCTGTTCATACTGTTCATGGGGTTCTCAAGGCAAGAATACTGAAGTGGCTTGCCATTCCCTTCTCCAATAATAAACAACTAGGTACCTCACTTTTTGCTCATGTTTTGTTCTAACATGACGGACTACTATACAGCGATGATGCAAACAAAATAGAGTCAGTATTAAAAATAGTATCTACTGTTAATATTTTGTACTCTAGTCACATTAAGACTGAGTGAAATCTTTTTTAACTGAAAATGACTTTAGTTCTGTTTTTAAGTATTGGAACTGTTGGTAGATATATAAAGCTGTTTGGGATTTGGTGGCAGATCCTTAGATATCAGGACAGATAAGAGAAAGCAATGTAAGTATAGAATAAAATATAGTTTTTAAGAATATTGTTTGAAGTTACACAGAACAACAGAAAGTTTGTCTATAGTGATCCTTTATAATACTTAAAAAAAATTATGGACATTGACTGAATATAGTCATTATTAATATCTAACTAAGATTCTTAAGTATTTTTCAAAATGGGCCTTTCAGATATTGGGTAAATTGTGTTTTGGTGAAATCAAAGGAAAAGAAGGTACAAGATTGGCCAGTAGTTTAGTTTTTATCTTGTAGACTAGAGGTGAATGTGAATATTATTCTATCACAGAAAAATTATGTTCCATTCCTCCTCTGCTAACCTTTTTCCTTTCTTGCCTCCCTTCCTTCCAGCCTCCCTGCTGCTGCTGCTAAGTTGCATCAGTCGTGTCCAACTCTGTGCGACCCCATAGACAGCAGCCCACCAGGCTCCTCTGTCCCTGGGATTCTCCAGGCAAGAACACTGGAGTGGGTTGCTATTTCCTTCTCCAATGCGTGAAAGTGAAAAGTGAAACTGAAAAGTGAAAGTGAAATGTGAAAGTGAAGTCTCTCAGTCGTGTCTGACTCTTCGCAACTCCATGGACTGTAGCCTACCAGGCTCCTCCATCCATGGGATTCTCCAGGTAAGAGTACTGGAGTGGGTTGCCATTTCCAGCCTCCCACCCTCCTTCATTTTTTATTTTCTCCCTTCTCCTCTCAGTGAAATTAAGACAAAGGGGGAAAATGAGTTGAGAGCAGAGATGGGAAATGCTCTTAATACCACAAAGACTTTCAATGACAAAACAACAATCTTAAAGACAAAGAATGATCTGTTAATTCCTTTGTCCATGTGCTATGGAGGCCTTTTCTCCACAGTAATGTGAGAGTTGGACTGTGAAGAAGGCTGATCGCTGAAGAATTGATGCTTTTGAAGTGTAGTGTTGGAGAAGACTCTTGAGAGTCCCTTGGACTGCAAGGAGATCCAACCAGTCCATTCTGAAGGAGATCAGCCCTGGGATTTCTTTGGAAGGAATGATGCTAAAGCTGAAACTCCAGTACTTTGGCCACCTCATGCGAAGAGTTGACTCATTGGAAAAGACTCTGATGCTGGGAGGGATTGGGGGCAGGAGAAGAAGGGGACGACCGAGGATGAGATGGCTGGATGGCATCACTGACTCAATGGATGTGAGTCTGAGTGAACTCCGAGAGATGGTGATGAACAGGGAGGCCTGGCGTGCTGCGATTCATGGGGTCGCAAAGAGTCGGACACGACTGAGCGACTGAACTGACTGACTGACTGAATGCTGTTTGTGAGATGATGATGATCTATCTTAGATATCCTTAGTGTTACTCTGGCCATCATGCCCATTGTAAGGCTCTTTATCCAATTTCACAGATGATAATTTCTAGTTTGTAAACCATTGGTTATCAGTTAAAAGAACTCATGCAGAACTAATGCTTTGGCTACTGTAATTAATCTTTATATAGTTTAATCCCTGTTTGATGAATTGATTTGCATCAAAGAATGGAGTATTTATTCCAAATCATATCCTTGGTGTACTGATAATCAATTTTTACTATCATCATAGTCATCTAGAAGAAAGGAGGAAGAGAATGATATATCTTGCATATAGACCATTAGTCATCATGTTGCATATCATAATATTTTACTAAATGAGGAATTCTGAATTCTTTGCCTTCCTACACAAGGTCAACTCTGGATATGAAATACCAAGGAACAATTGAGGATAATAAATGAGCAATGACAAAAGTTGAGCTTCCCAGGTGACTCAGAATCTGCCTGCCAATGCAGGAGACAGTGGGTTCTATCTCTGGGTCAGGAAGATCCCCTGGAGTAGGAAATGGCAATCCACTTCAGTATTCTTGCCTGGTAAATCTCATAGACAGAGGAGACAGGTGAATTACAGTCTGTGGGATCACAAAAGAGTCAGATACGACTCCGCGATTAAACAACGAGAAAAGTATTAAAGATTTAGCTCTTGTTTAGTTTATAATCTATCACATATTACATTCTAACTCTTAATTCACTTATTATGCCAAATTATTATATGTAGTAAAAAATATACTTAGTAAATCTTGCTTTAAAATGTTTTAAAATTCTGTAGCTACTCCAGGATTGGATATGTTATTGTTTTAACCCAGTGGCTCTCAAATGGGGATGATTCATTCTCTTGGGGGGACATTTGACAATGTTTAGAGATATTTTGTTTGTCATGATTTAGAGTTTACTCTTGGTATCTCGTAGGAGGCCAAAGTTACTGCTAAATATACTGCAATGCACAGAAAAGCCCCCTTTAACAAAAAATTATCTGGCCCAAAATATCAGTAATGCTGAGGTTATGAAATCCTTAGTTAAATATATTGAACACTTCTTGGGTACTTGATATTGTGTCTAGGAATATCTGGGGATACAAAATAGGCTAGGTAATCGATACACTCAAGAAGCTTGAAATCTCAGAGAAGAATTGAGTTGAAAGTGCAAATAATGATAACAATGATAGCAAATTGATTAATACATCACAAAAAGACAAAATAAAGTCATAAAGACTCAGTAGAGTCAACTCACACTTTCTTGGGAACTTATTTTTACAAAGCGTGCATATCTGGAAGATTGGCTAGAAGTAAAACTTTGGTTCCAGAATTTATATGAGATTGTTATTTTTAAAAGTATTTTCCAAATTTCCCCCACTGTTGTAGCCAGTCTCCAAGATAATCCCCAGTTATCCTTTTGTCCTGAATTGTGTGCTTCTGTGTAGCCCCCTCCCACATTGAATGGTGCTGACCTATGTAACTAGTAAGATATGGAGAAAGTGATATGTAAACTACAGGGTCCAGTCATAAAAGGTATCGCAGCTCCCACCTTGCTTTCTTTTGGATCTCTAACTGTAGAGGAATCCAGGTGCCATGTCATGATGACACGCAAGCAGCCATGGGAGAGGCATGTATGCAGAAAAGCTGAGGATTCCTACGAACAACCAGCACCAAATTGCTAGCCAGCTGTGTGAGTGGATCACTCAGCTATCATCAGGCCTCAAAATGACCGCAGCCCTGACAAAGATCCTGGTTGCAGCCTCGTAAGGGACACTGAGCCAGGACTGCCCAATATAAGCAGCTCCCAGATTTCTAATGCAGAGAAACTAAATGTTTATTGTCGTTTTTAAGCCTCTAAGTTTTGGGGTAATTTGTTATGTAGCAGTATATACCTAATATATTCTTAATGAACGTTGTCTCATTTTATGCTTCTAATAACAGTGTATGAGAGCACCTGATGTCCTCTGTCTACACTTCCTAACACAGTGTGGTGTCTTTTTTTTTTTTTTCTTTACAATGAAATAGGTTAGTTGGATTGCATTTTCTTAGTGTGGTTAAACATATTTTCACATATTTAAGAATTATTTAATTCAATATGGTATCTATTCACAAACTTTACTCATTTTCTACCAGGTATCTGTTGTTTTCCTATTTATTTTTAGGGACTTGTCATATATTGAGAAAATTTGCAATTTGTGTTTTATCCAAGTTGCAGATTTTTTTCTCTGGGTTTTTAAAAATGATTTTTCAATAAAAATATTTAAATTTTTTTGTGGTAAAAATTACTGAACCAATCTTTCTCCTAATTTCAAATGTTTTCTTTCTTTTACATGAAATTGTGTTTATATGTGGGTAAATTTCAGGTTTTAAATCTATCTAGTATATTCTATTGGTTGAGCTCTCTGCTTATGTTATGTTACTATACAGTTACATTATTTTTATGATATACTAATTTGCAGAATGATTCTCTCTATTTACTAACTCAATTCAATATTTATTGAGCACTTGCTGTATGTCAGATATTGTTTTAAGTGTTCAGGAAAAAGAGTGAAAATATCTTTGTGAAAATATACTTCTCAATGGAGAAAATAGACAATCCTAAACCAAATAAGTTTATGATGTGAAAAAATCAAGTTGGTATAAATACTATATTTTATATAGGATTTTCACTGGAAGTTTCTCTGAGAAGGTGACATTTCATGTGGAAGTAAAATGAATATGATTTAATAGAGTAAAAGCATTGCTGGCAGAAGGAAGAATGAGTACAAAGCTGATAGGCATTCGAAATGCACATTTGAGGATTATTACTGGAGCGAGGTGGGATTCCCAGGTGGTGCAAATAGTAAAGAACTCTCCTGCCAATGCAGGAGACAAAAAAGATGCAGATTCGATCCCTGGGTGGGGAAGATCCCCTGAGAGGGCATGGTGTCTCACTCCAGAGTTTTTGCCTAGAGAATCCTGTGGACAGAGGAGCCTGGTGGGCTGCTGCCCATAGGGCTGCACAGAGTCGGACACGACTGAAGCAACTTAGCATGCATACATGTTTTGGAGAAGGAAATGGCAACCCACTCAAGTATTCTTGCCTGGAGAATCCCAGGGATGCAGGAGCCTAGTGGACTGCTGTCTATGGGGTCGCACAGAGTCGGCCACAACTGAAGAGGCTTAGCAGCACCAGCAGCACCAGAAACAACCGAGGTGCTCATCAATGGATGAATGGATAAAGAAGATGTAATACTAAGTCAACCATGATAAAGAAGAAATTTTGCAATTTTTTACTATATGGGTGGATTTTGAAGGCACAATGCTAAGTGAAATTAGACAGAAAAAAGACACACTGCGTGGTATCATTTATATATGGAATCCAAAAACAACACAAAGAATACATATAAACAGAGAGTAGAAAAGTGGTTCCAGGGGCTGGGGAGTGGGGGAAATATCTAGAGGTTGGTAGAGGGGTACAAACTTTCAGCTCTAAGATGAATAAAGTCTGCTACTGCTACTGCTAAGTCACTTCAGTCATGTCCAACTCTGTGCGACCCCATAGACAACAGCCCACCAGGCTCCCCCGTCCCTGGGATTCTCCAGGCAAGAACACTGGAGTGGGTTGCCATTTCTTTCTCCAATGCATGAAAGTGAAAAGTGAAAGTGAAGTCTCTCAGTTGTATCCGACTCTTAGCAACCCCAAGGACTGCAGCCCACCAGGCTCCTCCATCCATGGCATTTTCCAGACCTAATATAAAACATGTGGACTACAGTTGATAATACTATACTACACAATTGAAATTTTCTAAGATAGTAGGACTATAGTGGTCTTATATTTTAAAAAGAAAGCAAGGAAGAAAGAACAAAGAAAGGAATTACTAGGCACCTGGAGTGGAGGACTCCTATACTGACCTATCCTGTTCTCGAGGAGGTCACAGTATGGAGAGAGCAGTAGTCACTAGGATTTGATGAAGTCATGAGTGATCATCATGAGGCTCAATTTAACAATTTTATGTTTATTTGGTTACTATTCATATTTTTTCTTTTGGTAAAATATATATTCCAATATTTCAGTCATTTTCAATGAGATTTATTTTTATAGCATCTTAAGTATTCTATATTCACAAAATATTCATATTTCTCTACTAGTGTCCTTTTCCTATTTCTGGATGTAATCCAAGATTTTGCAATGTATGTAGGCATCACATCTCCTAGTTTCCTCTAGTTTGTGGAATTTTCTCTGTACTTTCTTGAAAGTTTTAAAGATTACTGGTTAAATGTTTTATAGAATATTGCTCAATTTGGGTATAGATGATATTTTCTCATGATTTCCCTGAGATTCTGGGTCTTGAGGAAAGATATCACATAGATGAAATGCCCTTCTCATTGCATCCTATCAGAGGCACAGAATAGAAACATGTATTCACTGGTGAGCTTAACCTTGATCACTTGTTTGACAGTGTATCTGCAAAGCTTCTCCCCTGTAAAGTCATTATTTTTCCCTTTACAGAGTCTATTCTTTACAAGTGAGTCATTAAGTCTAGCCCAGAGTAGGAGAACTGAGCTCAGTTTTCTGGAGGGAAGAGTATGAAGATGTTTGTGTAAGTGTTTAAATGACTGTAATATTAATACATATCTTTTGAGGGGATACTTTGACACTATGCAACTATCCTGTTTCTCCTCAAAGTTTTGTCCACTAATTTTAACATCAGCATATCTTGATCTTGTCTGCAGCAGTTGTTACTGTTGTGTTCTAATGGTGATTTTCTGTTTCTCACACTTGTATATTTGATCTTTGGAATTCTTCTGTAGGAAGGATTTGTTCTTTCTCTCCCATTTGTTTCTTTAATTCTAGGGTTTGAAAAACTTTTCCTGATAAGGTCCAGATAGTAAATATTTTAGACTCTGAAGGCTGGATTTTGAAGGCAAAATCCAAAGTATCTATTACTCTAGTAGTTGCTGTAAGACATTGTTCCAAACTTTGCAGTCACTTTTAACTAAGTTGTGGCTGAACCCATGGACTGTAGCCACCAGGCTCCTCTGTCCATGGGATTTCCCAGGCAAGAATACTGGAGTGAGTTGCCATTTCCTTCTCCAGGGGATCTGTAGTCTACTGTTAATTGTGTATGTGTAAAAGAGCGTTTCATAATGAGACACATATTTTTATAAAACTGAGACATTTGGACATTGTCTTCTGGATGCATTTTAATTAATGGAACATAAAATATGCTCTTGAGAGAACTTGGTGCTGTTTAAAGATTTGACAATTGGAAGATACTTTTTCTTAGTGGAAATACAGTCTCTTAAAACTTCAGCCAACTTCAGACATAGGTTCCTATATTTTATAGATGATAAAACTGATGCTTGGAGGACTTAAATTTTGTGAGGTCCTATATAGGGCTGAGACCAGAGTCTAGACTCTAATACTAGTGAGCGGTTTTTTCCCATTATCCTTTGCTGCCACGTACAAGAAGATATGAATATGTCAGATTAAAAAAATGTAGAGTTAAACTAGTCTTTTAAAAAGTTTTACAACTATAATGATTTAAGAGTGACCATTACCTGTAATATTGGAAAAAGAAAATCCTTGTCTATTTGGTGTTTATGACTGCTCACTGCCGGGGAAGGTGGCAAGCAATAAAAGAACTGCACAAACATAAAACAAGTGCTCTGGCTACCATTTGTTTCAGCAATTGTCAGGGAAGATAAATTAGTCAGCACAAATTCCCCAGAGGTGGCATGATGTGTAAGACTAATAAAACCATACCTGATGATTCCCTTGGAGAACGAAAGAATAACCTCAAAGAAGAATCAGAATTAACAAGAAATGAGACCAATCTTTCACAGCACCATGAAGGTTAGAAAGATAAAGCTATAGTACTCCAAAAGCCATGAAATTACTTCTAAAGGCAATAATCGATTTAGTGGGAAACATTAGAAAACTACAAGTCAAAAGCAACATCAACAAGAATGGTAAGCCCTGGAGGTCACAACCATCTAACAAAATGCCAGCTAAGCCGTTTCCCTCCGCCTGCTACTCAGTTAAGATTGATTCTGTCCTGAATCCTGAGCCTGAAACAACTGTTTCCTGGGGAGAATTCTTTTCACTTACTAAGGATTACCTTTCCTTCACTGCTTTTACAAAAAGGAAGTAAGGAAGGAAGGTGGAAGGAATGGAGGGAAAGGGGAAAAAGAAGAGAAGAAAAAGTCTTGTATTTGTCCATTTTCTTCCTTGATTATTTGCTTTACTTGACTGGTTGATCAGAAGACCTTCAATGAGATAGATTAGTTCAGCATTTTTTATGTTTCTCACAATAATATGAGTTTATTATAATAATAAGTAATGATTTTCTCAATCATTTCAAGTCTTTCTGAGTGATATTTATTGTTCTGTGCTCTGATAGGGCTTCCCAGTGGCGCCTGCCAATGCAGGAGACACACGTTCAATCCCTGAGTCAGGAAGATCCCCTGGAGAAGGGAATGGCAACCTGCTCTAGTATTCTTGCCTGGGACATCCCAGTGACAGAGGAGCCTGGCAGTCCATGGGGTCACAAAAGAGTCGAACATGACTTAGCAACTAACAACAACAATAATTTTACTTATACATTTAGTTTTTGTCACATAGCTATATTTTCTTAAAGAAACAATTGATTCTTTCATATACTTCTGTTTACTCTCAAGTGCCATTACCTAGAGATAAGCACTTCCAATCACTTAATTTATTGGTCTAGTCTTTAGCTCACACTTCCAAATAACATGCACATGCTGATACTCCCTGATTTTCAGTTACAGATAACTATTGAATTCCTTGGATGAGGTTTTACTTCTCTTTTTCTCCTCCCCTCCCATCACAAATACTTTCCCTCTTCCTGTATTTACAATGTACATATTCATATCTGTTGGCTAAATCAACATTTAGCATTTGTAATATTTATATATACCTAAATATTAATCACAACAAAGGCTGTATACTTTTCTGGCCACATAAAATATATCTTTGATTTTCTGGGAAAAGTTATGTTGACTGTCTCCCATCGGTAGCTTCTGGTTTCTCCCTATAATAACATGGAATTTTTTTTCCAGTCTCCCCAAGAAAATACACTCCACAGTGAAGCAGTTAGTGAAAAAGATTTTTCTAAAGACCTATTAAAAAAGGATACTGAAGAAGAACACAGGTTGTATATTGTATGCCACATGATATTTTTACATCTTTAAAAATCTCCCTGAAGAATCATTCCCATGTCTTTTTTTCTCAGTTGCCTGATAGTGAAGGGCAACTTTTCTCAGTTGCCCTCCCTCCTAATAATTTATGTAATTCCCTATGCGTAGAGCTCTCTCTAACTCTCCCATCTTTTGATTTGCCTGAATATTTCTTTTTTTCTTTTTACTTTATGGCTGTGCTGCAGGGCATGCAGCATTTCAGCTCTGCAACCAGGGATCAAATCCACATCTTCCGCATTGGAAGGCAGAATCTCAACCACTGGACTTCTGGAAAAGGCCTGCCTGAATCCTTTCTGATGCCATGTATTGTAGTCCTCCTCAGGCTTTTCATCCTCAGAAACAACATATGACATCAGTGGTATGTCTGTGAAAGACCTTTGTGTCAGACAGATTAGTCGGTTATTTCCTGGTGATATTGTTGTTTAGTCACTAAGTTGTGCCTGATTCTTTGTGACCACATGGACTGCAGCATGCCAGTCTTTCCTGTGCTTCACTGTCTCCTGGAGTTTGCTCAAACTCATGTCGATTGAATTGGCTGGATAAAGTTTGCTCAAACTCTATCCAACCAGCTCATCCTCTGTTGCCCCCTTCTCCTCCTGCCCTCAATCTTTACCAGCATCAGGGTCTTTTCTAATGAGTGGGCTCTTTCCATCAGGTGGCCAAAGTATTGGAGATTCAATAGCAAATGAAGCAACTGACAAAGAATTCATCTCAAAAATATACAAGCAACTCCTGCAGCTCAATTCCAGAAAAATAAAAAAAAAAAACCCAAAGTATTGGAGATTCAGCATCAGTCCTTCCAATGAATATTCAGGATTGATTTCCTTTAAGATTAGCTGGTTTGATCTCCTTGCTGTACACAGGACTCTCATAAGTCTTTCCCAGCACCACAATTCGAAAGCATCAGTAGCTCCTAAACATAAAGTGGCGGTGGTGCTGGTTTAGTCACTAAGTTGTGTCTGACTCTTTGCGATCCCATGGACTAAAGGCTACCAGGCTCCTCTGTCCATTGGATTTCCCAGGCAAGAATACTAGAGTGGGTTGCTACTTCTTTCTGCAGGGTATCTTTTGGACGTAGGGGTTGAACTTGCATCTCCTGCATTGCAGATGGGTTTTTTACTGCTGAGCCACCAGGGAAGACCAAACATCAGGTACTTAATATAAAAAGATTTCTTGTTTACAACACATGCCCAGTGCAAGTTGGTGGGAGGGGGGTCTGCACCAGGTTGATTTATGCTTCCATAATCATGGTCATAACACATTATTTTCACTTACAGTTTTAGGAAAAGCAAGTCACATGTATATACTTAACTGTAATGGTTACCCTACTGTGTGCCAGGAAGGACAAACAGTATTTTAAAATAGCTCTAATGATAATTTTAACCATTATAGTAACTATGTGTGCATGCATGCTAAGTCACTTCAGTCATGTCTGACTCTTTGAGACCCTATGGACTTGAGCCTGCCAGACCCCTCTGTCCATAGGACTCTCCAGGCAAGAATACTGGAGTGGGTTGCTGTGCCCTCCTCTAGGGGATCTTCCTGACCCAGGGATTGAACCCACAGCTCTTACATCTCCTACGTTGGCAGGCAGGTTCTTTACTATTAGCGCCACCTGAGAAGCCCTTAGTAAGTATGAGTGAGTGATAGTCACTCAGTTGTGTCCAATTCTTTGCAACCCCATGGACTGTAGCCTGCCAGGATCCTCTGTCCATTGGATTCTCCGGGCAAGAATACTGGAGTGGGTTGCCATTTCATTCTCCAGGGTATGGCAAGTATAGGGACTCCCTTTACTGCAAACAAAGGGACTCTTACAAATAACACATATATATAGTTACTGTTGGAGAAAGCAATGGCACCCCACTCCAGTACTCTTGCCTGGAAAATCCCATGGATGGAGGAGCCTGGTGGACTGCAGTCCATGGGGTTGTGAAGAGTCAGACACGACTGAGCGACTTTTCACTTTCCTGCAATGGAGAAGGAAATGGCAACCCACTCCAGTGTTCTTGCCTGGAGAATCCCAGGGACAGCAGAGCCTGGTGGGCTGCTGTCTATGGGGTTGCACAGAGTTGGACACGACTGAAGTGACTTAGCAGCATAGTTACTGTTATATGTATTTTTCCTAGAAAAATCTTGACAAAATGCAACAGAAGTCCATGGTTTCTCTTATGTTTACATTTCCTAGGGGTTGTTGATCTTNCCCAGGGACAGCAGAGCCTGGTGGGCTGCTGTCTATGGGGTTGCACAGAGTTGGACACGACTGAAGTGACTTAGCAGCATAGTTACTGTTATATGTATTTTTCCTAGAAAAATCTTGACAAAATGCAACAGAAGTCCATGGTTTCTCTTATGTTTACATTTCCTAGGGGTTGTTGATCTTCTTAAATCATTAAGCTTATGTTCTTCTCCCAAAAACTTGTGAAATGTTTGCCATTTGCTGTAAATATTTTACTGCACAAGTCTCCTTCCACTTTGCTTCAGAGAGTCCAGTTATTATATTGTTTGATATTGTTCCACAGGTCACTGCAACTCTGTTCATTATTTTTCAGTTTCTTTACTCTTCCTTTTGCATAATTTCTATTAATCAGTCTTCACATTCTTTAACAATTTCTTCCATTATCTCCAGCAATTTTTCATTTAAGTTACTGACTTTCAGTTCAACTTTAGCATTTTATTTTTATTGTTTTCACTTCCCTGCTGTATTCTCTTTCTACTTACTCGTTATTGTTGTCATCCTTGTTGTTCAATCGCTAAGTCATGTCCAGCTCTTTGTGCTCCATGGACTACACCACAGCAGCCCTCCTTGTCCCTCACTATCTCCTGGAGTTTGACCAAATTCACATCCATTATTTACTTATTATTACAATGAAATAAATATTTTATATGATAACCCTGTATGTGAGACAGCAAAAGAGACACAGATGTATAGAACAGTCTTTTGGACTCTGTGGGAGAGGGCGAGGGTGGGATGATTTGGGAGAATGGCATTGAAACATGTATAATATCATATGTGAAATGCATCGCCAGTCCAGGTTCAATGCATGATACAGGATGCTCGGGGCTGGTGCACTAGGATGACCCAGAGGGATGGTATGGGGAAGGAGGAGGGAGGGGGGTTCAGGATGGTGAACACGTGTACACCCATGGTGGATTCATTTTGATGTATGGCAAAACCAATATAATATTGTAAGTAATTAGCCTCCAATTAAAATAAATATATATTTTAAAAAAATAAATGAATACATGTATAGTCAATATAAAAAAAACAGTATTTTATTCAACATGAGGCAAAAGATGACAATAAAATGGATTGAATTGTTCATTTAATATATGAATAATATTTCCTTACAGTAATTGAGATCTTTAATAAATATTTTCTTTTGAGACAATGTTCATTGTTAAACATACTGCATAGTAGACTCTTGAACAATGTGGGTTTGAACTGCATGGGTCCACTTACATGTTTCAATAAACAGGTATAGTACTATTTATAGTACTATAGTACACAATCCTGAGGAGGGCACAGCAACTCACTCCAGTATTCATGCCTAGAGAATCCCATGTACAGAGGAGCCTGGAGAGCTACAGTCTGTAGGGTCGCAAAGAGTCAGACACTAAAACAGTTGAGCATGCATGCTTGCACTATACAATCATATCGTAGGTTGAATTCATGGGTGCAGAAACAGAGGTATAGGAGGTTGACTATAAATTATTCCTAGATTTTGAGGTTTTTTGATTGCATGGTCAGTCAGCATCTCTAACCCCTGTGTTGTTCAAGGGTCAATTGTACTTTCAACACTATTAGTTCCTATTATTCAATACTACTAATAGTGAATTTTAGATCAAGCTTCCTGATGGAATAATAAGAGAAAAAGTTTATGGCATGAACCAAAGTGATCTTTTTAAACTGGACTTCTATTTGATTATATTTTGCCTAGTGATAATCATCTTTTCAGATTTTGCAGCCCGTGATTTATGAGAGCTTTATAATGCTAAAATAACATTATTATCTTATGAAATAAAAATGAAAGTCTACTGGGAATTTGATCCCAATTTCTTCTTCCTTCTCCACCCTTCTGAGTGTGTTTGCTTGTCACCTTGTGATGATAAGAAGACTCTGAAAAACAAAGAGTATAAAAATAGAGGATAAAGGGCTTTCTCCTTTTGAGATTATTTCTTTTTATTTTGATAAAGTCACCTTTCTATGGAACACTTATCCTGTCTCAGCCAGAAGTGTACACTATGTATATATTGAACCTTATGCTAAGGAGAGGAGATGACTTAGATCATTGGTTAAGGGTAGTGAGAGAACCATGACTGGGGTAGGCAGACATCATCCTCTGGAGCAACTAAACCTCTTTGATGTCAAAATATCTTCACTCACCCAAACAAAACTCTAATTTGAAAAGGTATATGCACTTCTGTTTTCTTAGCAGCCCCTCCACAATAACCAAGACAGGCAAGGAACATGAAAGTCCATTGGCAGATGAATGAAGTAAGAGATGTGATATACTACACAATGGAATACATCCATAAGAAAGCATGAAACAATGTCATTTGTAGCAGCATGGATGGGACTAGAGATGAGATTTTCATGCTAAGTGAAGAAAGTCAGAAAGACAAATACTGTATGATATCACTTACATGTGAAATCTAAAATGTGACACAGATGAACTTACCTACTTAACAGGAACAAACTCATGGGCATGGAAAACAGAGTTGTGGCTGTCAAGATGGGGTAAGGGAGAGCAGGGCTGGGAATTTGCAATTAGCAGATGCAAACTCTTATACACAGGGTGGGTCGATGATAGGTCCTTCCTCAATATCTTGGGATAAACCATAAGGAAAAGAATATGAAATTATATATATATGTATATTAACTGAGTCCCTTTGTTGTACAGCAGAAATGAACACATTGTAAATCAGCTATTCTTCAGTAAAATTTAAAAATGTTCACTCACAACTTGTACAGCTAGAGTTTCTGTCAGTATGACTGAGGTGGAAGGTGGCATTTGTTAGAAAGGCAAAGAGCAGATTTTCCTTGGAAGTGAGAATGTTATGTGCAAATGGGGCTGAAGCTTCGGGGAAAGTTGGGAAGACTTTGGTATTTCTCCTAGATAAAGTTTAAGACCTTATGACTAGAAATGCTGCTGTGAAAGATCAAAAGGAATAAAAAGATATAGGCATTAGCAACTATCCTATTTAAACAAAATGCTTATGTTTGATAGTTATGAAAAGAGCTGGAGTGGGCAAATAAAATGATAAGATCTGGATTTACAAAGTCATTCTGATAGCTGTATTGTGAAGAATGGATTTGGGTGGCATGGGACTATAGCAATAAATCCAATTAGGAAGCCCCCTAAGTAGCTTAGCTGAGGAACCATGAAGGCTAGAAATAAAATCAGAAGCTGAGGATATAGCCACTGAGGGATAGATTCTCAAGACTGATAAGGCAAACTTGGAACACGTGAAGATTGATTGGACGTGGCATATGAGGGAGAAAGAAATGTTAGGTTTTGAGTTAGAAAAATAGAAAAGTCCAGCAATACAATTAATGCTAAGAGAGGGAGAATAAGCTTGGTGACAGAAAGATATTGGGTCCTTTGAGAGATGCTGAGTCTGATTATGCCATAAATTTGATGAATGTGTGTGCTATAAGACTCAACGGAACATATAAGGAGAAAGGTTTTATGAACTGGACACTGTAGTAAGTTAAAATTTTTAGCATTTTTGGCAACTTTAATCCGAAGCTATTTCCCAGTTATCTTTGTTTCTCTCAGTAAGTATGAAAATCAGCAGAAAATTAAGAAGTCCACAGTGTATCTAAGAGCCTGATGGCATCATCTGAGAGACCTGTGGTTTACTGGCCCTGGTTCTAGTTTCAGAGGTCTCAATTCAGGAGAATACCTAGGCCAGGATGTGTTGGCCTGGGAGGGCAGTGGGCCACAGGGGTATTTAAGGTGAAGTAATTCTCTTGCTTATGTGCTCTGTGATCAGGCTACGGTTGTGCTTACACGACTCCAAGATTGGTAAAGTGAACCCAGCTCAACTGAGGCAGTCCCGAGTGCGTATCCAGACCAGACTGTGTGCAGAATTGTTGCTTTCTTGTGTACATTGCCGGGGTCCAGCCCCGGTGGATCCAGGGTGATTCGAAGGGTGGATGGCGTCGGCGAGGAAAACTTATTTATTTATTAATATTAGATTAGATCAGGAAGAAATAGTATAGTAGGAAAATTAAGTGGAGAAAAGAGGCTGAATAACTTGGTTTACGAGCTAAACTAATAAAACTTCAGACAAGAAGTTTGCATCATCTACGTTGGGCCACCAGTGCCTGTTTGAATCTCAGAGGGTGCCCCGCCTTGGGCTCTCTCTCTCACAGAACTTAAAAGCCAGGGCAGGTAAGTAGACATGATGAGCCGCCCGCTCCAGATGGGAATTCAGCCTGAAATTAAAGTAGGAAGAGGAGACACGGGGGAAATCAGTCCAGCGACTGATTCCATCCTCTATTGTCTAAAACCTCCTTTTATACCCTTGATTGTACATAGAGATCAATGGGCAATACAAAATTATGCAGCGTCAGCAGCCCTGACTCTTATCAAAACCAGGCTTTTTTCTCTGCATACCTAATTGTATACACAAGTCTTAGGTGATTTACATTATCTTCTAGCCAAAAGGGCCAATTAACATTTTACAACCTTTTTCCTGATAAGGATTTGTCAACCAGAAGACTTATTTGTGTTGATCTTCCCAAAGTCTGGTGCCACTCTCAGAAAGCACTAAATAAAGTTACATTCTTACATAGCAAGGACACAAGAGGAGTGCAGTGATATATAACAAAGAAAAGTAATTAACTCAAAAGTCTAGTGTTGCTAACATCAAAACTACTATCTATCCTTTTCCATATCCTGTTTACATTGATTAACATCCTCCCAGGTGCCTAAAAGATAAATATGGAGGTCTGGCAGCAGTCATTGAGTCAACAGTGAAAACCCTCTACCAATGTAATTTTTAACTCTTTAGAAAAGGCTCTGTTTCTTTAAGATGCTTTTAAGCTTTGTGCCTCTCGCAGTTGGGGGTTGTAAGCAATTCACAAGCTGTAAGAAGTCTAGGGAACCTGTTAGGCAAGCAAGCTAGAGAGTTATCAGAGGGCGTTTAACTGAAACATCCCTTTCAAATGCAGAAGACTAAAGCCTTGAATTGACTTTTTCCAGAGAATATCAGAAGAGTGGAAAAGCAGAGTACGAAGGCCGGGAGATTCTTATTCTTTGGGGGGTGGATGCTCGGGAAATTCCAGGGGGAACCCCTGAAACCTGAACACGACCTTGCGTTTGCCAGGCTTCCTTCCGCATGACCTTGTCACGGGCGGGATTCCTCACACTGGTTCCCGGCAGTACATAAAGCTGGGATGGAGGGTATAGCTAAACTTGCAGATGGTCTAGCGTGACATTGTTAGACTAATTATCTACAGCTGTGTAGCTCTAAGAATGGCCATATAAAAGTAGATCTTATAAGCTTATACCTTGTCCAGATTTAGATGAAGTTATTGATCTCTTATCAACAGGAAATTGGATTAAAGATTTACTAAAAATGGCCCTGTCCATCAGAACAAGACCCTATTTTCCCCTCAGTCAGTCTCTCCCATCAGGAAGCTTCCATAAGCCTCTTATCCTTCTCCATCAGAGGGCAGCAGAATGAAAGCCACAAAAACAGAAAACTAACCAAACTGATACCATGGATCACAGCCTCGTCTAGCTCAGTGAAACTATGAGCCATGATGTGCAGGGCCACCCAAGACGGATGGGTCATGTCAGAGAGTTCTGACCAAACGCGGTCCACTGGAAAAGGAAGTGGCAAACCACTGCAGTATTCTTGCCTTGAGAACCCCATGAACAGTATGAAAAGGCAAATAGATAGGACACTGAAAGATGAACTTCCCAGGTCAGTAGGTGCCCAATATGCTACTGGAGGTCAGTGGAGAAATAACTCCAGAAAGAATGAAGAGATGGAGCCAAAGCAAAAACAATACCCAGTTGTGGATGTGACTGGTGATGGAAGTAAACTCTGATACTGTAAACAGCAATATTGCATAGGAACCTGGAATGTTAGGGCCATGAATCAAGGCAAATTGGAAGTGGTCAAACAGGATGGCAAGAAGTGAACATCAACATTTTAGGAATCAGTGAACTAAAATTGACTGGAAAGGGTGTATTTAACTCAGATGACCATTATATATACTACTGTGGGCAAGAATCCCTTAGAAGAAATGGAGTAGCCATCATAGTTAATTAAAGAGTCCAAAATGCAGTACTTTGATGCAATCTCAAAAACAACAGAATGATCTCTGTTCATTTCCAAAGCAAACCATTCAGTATAACAGTAATCCAAGTTTACGTCCCGATGAGTAATGCTGAAGAAGCTGAAGTTGAACAGTTCTATGAAGACCTACAAGGCCTTCTAAAACTAACACTCAAAAAAGATGTCCTTTTCATTATAGGGGACTGGAATGCAAAAACAGGAAGCCTCCTGTCTCAGAGATACCTGGAGTAACAGTCATTTTTGGCCTTGGAGTACAGAATTAAGCAGGTCAAAAGGTCAAAAGCTAACAGAGCTTTGCCAAGAGAATGCACTAGTCATAGCAAACACCTTCTTCCAACAACACAAGAGAAGACTCTACACATGGACATCACCAGATGGTCAATACTGAAATCAGATTGATTATATCCTTTGTAGCCAGAGATTGAGAAGCTCTATATAGTCAGCAAAAACAGGACTGGGAGCTGACTGTGGCTAAGATCAGGAACTCCACATTGCTAAATTCAAATGTAAATTAAAGAAAGTGGGGAAAACCACTAGACCATTCAGGTAAGATCTAAATCAAATCCCTTACAATTATACAGTGGAAGTGACTAATAGATTCAAGGGATTAGATCTGATAGACAGAGTGCCTGAAGAACTATGGCAGGTGGTTTGTGACACTGTACAGGAGGCAGTGATCAAGACTCTCCCCAAGGGAAAAAAAAATGCAAAAAGGCAAAATGGTTGTCTAAGGAGGCCTTAAAAACAGCTATGAAAAGAAGAGAAGTGAAAGGCAAAAGAGAAAAGTAATGATATACCATTTGAACGCAGAGTTCCAAAGAATAGCAAGGAGAGATAAGAAAGCCTTCCTCAGCTATCAATGCAAAGAAATGGAGGAAAACAATAGAATGGGAAAGACTAGAGATCTCTTCATGAAAATTGAAGATATCAAGGGAACATTTCATAGAAAGCTGAGCACAATAAAGGACAGAAATGGTATGGACCTAACAGAAGCAGGAGATATTAAGCAAAGGTGGCAAGAATACACAGAGGAACTGTACAAAAAAGATCTTTATGGCCCAGATAACCACAATGGTGTGATCACTCACCTAGAGGCAGACATCTGGAATGTAAAGCTAGTGTAAGTGATGGAATTCCAGTTGAGCTATTTCAAATTCTAAAAGATGATGCTGTGAAAGTGCTGCACTCAATATGCCAGCAAATTTTGAAAACTCAGCACTGGCCATAGGACTGGAAAAAGTCAGTTTTCATTCCAATCCCAAAGAAAGGCAAAGTTCAAACTACTGCACAGTTGCACTGATCTCACACACTAGTAAACTAATGCTTGAAATTCTATAAGCCAGGCTTCAACAATACATGAACCGT
>SJYT01011815.1:0-40165 GCA_006410635.1 Cephalophus harveyi
TATGCTATCTAGGTTGGTCATAACTTTTCTTCCAAGGAGTAAGTGTCTTTTAAGTTCATGGCTGCAGTCACCATCTGCACTGATTTTGTGTCTCATCACACACTTTAATTTTTCTGAGAACTCATATCACTCTTTTGTGGTCAAGCTCTTTATTGTGAGTCTGGGTCTGGTTCACTGTTCTTTCCTCAGGGTCTAGTTCTGCATCTTCTATCCAATGAGAAGTCATTGCATATCTTTGGTTTGAAATTGATCTTGTGAGGGAAGCTGGGTATGCTGGATTCACTTCAGGACAAAAATAAGGAACGAGGATGCTTCTGAGGGCAGTTAGCGGCCAAGTGAGAAAAAGGATGCAAGTTCCTTGGTTCTGGGTTTTCTCTCCATTATTTTGAGATGCCATCATACAGGTTTGGTTATTTATTTTGTTTCATTCCAAGTAATATAAAATGTTTGTGTTTGGAATTTTTAGCATACTCTGCCAAATCACAGAAGTGACTTGGTTTGTAAGAGTTGAAACTCTACTGATTTGTCTCCAGATTTTAGCAGACACCACTGGCTAACAGAATACAGAGGCATAATGGCAGATCTCTCATTTCTGCCTCACGAGCGAGGGGTGAGAAATAGCAGCAGTGTGGTAACTAAAGACCTTGGCATCCACTCATCGTCCTTGTTTACCATGAAGCCAGTGAAATTAGATTCACCACCAGTGACTTGGATAACAGATCTGGAGAGCTTCTTACCCCCAGGGAAGAAAGAATCCAACTCAGAGTTGACCAATCACCTTTCATAGGGACTTTAGTAGGAATTTCTTTATAGGTAAAATCTGACATGACCTCCAAGGTCAAGGCCCTTACTCCAATGACATGGGGTATGATTATTTGGTGGTTGAAGCCTGGAGACATAAAGCCTGGGTATAATCCCAACTCATGATTTATTAGCTGGATGATATTGGGTAAAGTACCTGACTGCTCTGTTTTCTTCATCAGAAAAATGTGGAAGATAATTGTACCTATTCCATAAGATTGTTATGAGGATTAAATTGGTTAACACTTGGAAAGGTTTTGGAGTAGAACTAGGAATATAGAGTACATGCCTGTTAATAAATTAACAGCAAGAATAACCAAGGACTTTGAGGCTGATTACAGGTAACAAAAGAGAAATTGTAGGCACAGGATCCACCAGTAGAGTAGAGAGCCAGAAAGAGGTGACCCACCTGACAGATGGAAACCTTGAGGGAATGTTCTTAGTAACAGATGGTTGAGACACAGAACAACAACTGAGCTGGGCCTCCTGCAAGCCAGGGAATAGCAAAGGCTTTGTGAAGTCTCTAGATGCCAAGTGCTTTACATTTCCTAAATATAATTTATTCCTTTTGAGAGAGTAAGATCTGCCTGTGTTCTGCTGGACATTTTCCAAGCTGTACTTCCATCCTACACCTTTCATCACCTCACAGTCCTTCAGGACATTTTCCAGGTTTCAGTCACCTCTCTTGACAAGAGGAATGTTGCTCAAGCCCCCAGCAGTGGTCCAAACCACACAGATGTTATAGGTCAAGGAAGATCAGTTACATTTCCTAAGGTTCTTCTCTTTGGGCAGAGGCATTGTATGGATGGTACCATAGATATCCATCGAGGAAACCTGGCTTGTTGAAGGTTCAGTAAAAACAAGTGGAATCTAAAAGATAAACTTGACTGTGTATGTCCTTTCCATTTTATAGACTGCCTACATAATAAGCACACTGACTGGCAAAAATCAGACCTATAATAAATGCAATGAAATTGCCTATTACTTGCATAATTGAGAACTATAAATATTTTAAATAATAAAATTGTAAAAACTTTTCTATTAATGCCTTGGGAATATTTTAAATCTGTAAGACTAGAGGACTTATAGGGATCGTTGAATATGAAATCCTTGCTTTCATATCTTTGAGATCAAATATTTTTTTCTGGGATGTTTCAAAAGGCTTCAAAATTGAAAAGCATGAATATGTAAACAGTCATGAGGAATGAAGCCCAGAAGAGTGAGTGCAGGGTAGTCCTTCTGGGAAGACATATTTAGGAAATAGGGGAAGAACAAAGAAAAAAGAAATGCAAAGATAGAACTAATTTGACACTGCATATATGTCCTTCCCTATTACTGCACATCTTTCCCCCTCAAAGGGTTTAATTTGATGTGATTGAGTAAGGCCTTTTGCTTTAATTAGGTATCTTGGTCCTTGAAAATTGAGAATAATCCCCAATGTGTACAAAAGGCATGAGTTATTTAAATACTATGAGAGAAATACAAGAGCAATATAAACTAATATCCCAAGGCAGGTCCTCTTAATAGATTTGTAATGCTTATACATAGAGACAAAAAGGAAAAGAGCATTTGTTCTAATATTTTTATAGTTCAGTCTTTAATATTTTGAATAAGTAAGTGTGTGTGTGTGTGTGTGTGTGTGTGTTATAACTATGGCAGACTCTGTTAGTTTTAGATGTAATATTCACTTTTAGTCTTCTTCATTTATAATAATCCCAATTTTATTTGGAATGGCAATTCACCCAGGTATTAAAAAAAGAAGCCACACATGTTTACCAGGACTCCAATTCAGCTACATGTGCTTGTGTGTCTGGGACATGCAGTCTAAATGCAAGTTTGTTGGAGATTACTAGCAAATTTTTGTTTCTTGAAATATGGAATGCCCCTGATTCTTGTCCCTTTCTTCTTATCATTTGGAACTTAGCTCTTGGGGCCACTGTTGGGGACCATTGGGATGGAAGACACACTCTATGCATGACAGACAGGAGCATTAAAATTCCCAGGCAATTAATGAAATTGTGGAACTATCTTCAACGGTTGAAGGAGGAAAATAAACACATTTGTTTAAGTCTATCATATTAACTATAATAATACCTACAAAGGAATATATGGGACAGTAAAGCAAGAAGGGGGATAAGAACAATTCTCATGCATTCATTATCCACTCCTAGGACTAAGATGGGTGTGTTACACATTTGATATTATTAGGTGGCCATAGCTATTTGGAAATTTACAAGGAGCTCCAGCTCTCACTACAGGTGAGTATTTCCATTTTCATAGTGCTTGAAAGTATATTAGATTCTCTGACATATTTATTTTTAGAAATATTCTATTTTTCTTCTGGGTGGGAACATCTTGCTAGAAATTTATTAACAAGATTTTGATTTATATAAGATATATTTAACATTAATTACCTTTGATCCTTCCTTACCATCATGCTTATTCAGTATTCTATGTTATAATTAAAGGAAATATAATTGGCAATTTTATTTTTGATTCTTTATGGCACAGTGGTAAAGAATCTGTCTGCAAAGCAGGAGATGCGGCAGAAGCCGTGGGTTCAATCCCTGGGTTAGGAAGATCCCTTGGAGAAAGAAATGGCAACCCACTGCAGCATTCCTGCCTGAGAAATCCCATAGACAGAGGATCTTGGCAGGCTACAGTCCATGGGGTTGCAAAGAGTCAGACATGACTGAGTGACTAAACAACAACACATGTAGATAAGAGGACACAATTTTAAAGCAAATTGTAACGAATATACCAATAGATGTGAAGGGTTTCAGAAACTATCAGTGAGCAGGATGTGTGTGACAATTACAGCAGGATCAGGCATTCAAATGTTATTTATTTTCTTATCTGTTCCAACGTCTGGGCCAAAAAGGGAAGTTGATCTCTTCTGGATATTTCAGACAATTGCTACTCTACCCATTTGTAAAAATTCCATTCCTTTGATATGTTTGTCACTGAGCTACCATACCTGATATCTACCACTATTCTACATGCTCACCTCACTGACCAAAGAGACATGGCTTAAGATGCACTGTCTTTTTCTCTCAAGAGGCCTTTGCTCTTCTTGAGTAATAGGGATCTTTGTACATATCCCTCTTCAGCATTGTGGCTCCTTTGGGTAGAAGGCAGAGGGCAGAGCTGGCTGGAAAGGATGGCAAGGAAGGTATTTAAAGTGCTTCACAAACACTGCTACTCAGGGGAGATGGCTGGGATCAGCACCAAATTGCTCTCATCTCTGCCTTACTCTGTACAACAATGGCAAGCTGCTCCTTGGGTACCAGTTCGGTTCAGTTCAGTCACTCAGTCTGACTCTTTGCGACCCCAGGAACTGCAGAATGCCAGGCCTCCCTCTCCATTACCAACTCCCAGAGTCCACACAAACCCACGTCCATTGGGTTGGTGATGCCATCCAACCATCTCATCCTCTATCGCCCCCTTCTCCTCCTGTCCTCAATCTTTCCCAGCATCAGGGTCTTTTCCAATAAGTCAGCTCTCCACATCAGGTGGCCAAAGTATTTGAGTTTCAGCTTCAACATCAGCCCTTCCAATGAACACCCAGGACGGATCTCCTTTAGGATGGATTGGTTGGATCTCCATGCAGTCCAAGGGACTCACAAGAGTCTTCTCTAACACCACAGTTCAAAAGCATCAATTCTTTGGTGCTCAGCCTTCTTTATGGTCCAACTCTCAAATCCATACATGACTACTGGAAAAACTATAGCCTTGACTATATGGACTTTTGTTGGCAAATTAATGTCTCTGCTTTTTAACACACTGTCTAGGGTTGTCAAAGCTTTTCTTCCAAGGAACAAGTGTCTTTTAATTCCATGGCTGTAGTCACCATCTGCAGTGATTTGGGAGCCCAAGAAAATAAATTCTGTTACTGTTTTCATTTTTTCCCCTATCTATTTGCCATGAAGTGATGGACCCAGATGCCACAATCTTAATTTTTTGAATGTTGAGTTTTAAGCCAGCTATTTCACTCTCCTCTTTCACCTTCATCAAGAAGATCTTTAGTTTCTTGTCACTTTCTGCCATAAGGGTGGTGTCATCTGTGTATCTGAAGTTATTAATATTTCTCCCTGTAATCTTGATTCCAGCTTGTGCTTCATCCAGTCCACCATTTTTCATGATGTACTCTGCATATAAGTTAAACAAGTAAGGTGACAATATGCAGCCTTGACATACTCCTTTCCCCAGTTTTGAACCAGTCCATTGTTCCATATCCAGTTCTAATTGTTGCTTCTTGATCTGCATGCAATTTTCTCAGGAGGCAGGTAAGGGAGTCTTGTATTCTCATCCCTATAAGAATTTTCCACATTTTGTTGTTACACACATCTTCTTTCTTCATCCATCTGTATAGATGGCCAAAAGGTACATGAAAAGATGCTCAACATCCCTAATTATTAAAGAAATGCAAATCAAAACTGTAATACAATGAAGTTTCACCTTACATCTGTCAGAATGGCCATCATTAAAAATTCTACAAATAATAAGTGCTGGAGAGGGTTTGGAAAAAAAGGGACCTCTCTTAACACTAGTGGTGGGAATGTAAATTGGCACAGGCAGTATGGAGAGAAGTTTGAAGTTTCCTTAAAAAATACTGCTATAAAAATAGAGCTACTGTATGATCCTGCAATCCCTCTCCTTGGCATATATCCTGAGGAAACCATAATTTCAAAAGATACACATACCCCAGCATTGAAAGCAGTACTATTTACAATAGCAAAGACATGGAAGCAACCTAATGTCCATTGAGAGATGAAGGGATAGATTATATATTTTTTTTTCCAGAAAGTAATTCATTTGTACTTTTTCTCCCTACCCTACAAATGACTCAGGGAACTCAACTGTGTTCTAAAAGTTTTGATTAAAGACCCCTTAACAGTTAAGGCTTTACTCATCAAGTCCACCCCCTTCTCCCAGGTCCTCAACTCACCAACAATAGAAAGGAATAATTCAATAGTTGGCACAAAGATTGAGCCCAGGGTATACCTGGGGGTCATGCCTGTGGCTGGTTTGCCAAAGCCAGTGGTCATCAGAGAGTGGTTGCCACAAGCTACCCTAGGAGGGGAGTTTGTTTACAAGCCTGGTGCCAGGAGTTTACCTGAAGGACCTACTGACTCAAAGGGAGGGTTTGGAAGAGACCATGGAGGAGGGCTCAAAGATGGACCAGAACCCCACATGGAATCTAGAGCATGCTCAGTACGGGCTCAGGGACAGGCCTGTCCTGCTCCTAAGTGTGGAATTTGGCCGCGATCCCATCCCAGGTTCTTTAGGTAACACAAGCCCTGGGGAAACATCCTAGGAATCTTTACAGAGAGACTCCTTATGTGAGAATGCAATGGCACCTTAAATATCCAAACAGCAAACATGACTCACGAGCGAAGCTAACGCAGACCTCGGGTTCCTTCTGCTCTGTTGCTCCCCTCCCCGTGGCTTCAGGGTGCTCAGGCTATGTGCTTCTAGCTAAGGAAGAACAGGTGCCTACTCACTAATTCAAAGACATCTGAAAGGCTGTTAACATGCCAATAAAGCGAAGATGTCAGAAATGAGCTTGTTTGGAATCTGCAGATGTGCAGAGAGAGAGAAGGGACAACTGTAAATGTGCTGGAGGAATGGGATCTAAATCTGATGGAGCTTCTGCAGCTGGTTAGAGCAGACCACCAGACCCTCCTATGCAGGAGAATGTTAGCAGGAGGGCTCTGAGGAGGCTAGGATATGTCTTTTTGCTATTAGGCCATGGAAAGCCCTTTTGAATCATTCCCATCCTGTTATTATATCTATATCATAGTTGTTATCCCATAGAAATGCTTCTTCCTTTTTCCATATCACAGAACATTGTGTAGACTCAGTGCTTGTAAAGACACTTATGAACAAGGTATTTGGCCAGTTTTAATCTTGCCAAAAAGAACAGGGTCCAACCATTGTTCACATTTCTTTCTTACTATTGAACATCTTTCATTGATAGCTGGCTTTATAGATGTTTGGATCTCCTTAAGCGTAGGGAAAGTGTATTTTCCCCCACCACCAGATTTATGGAAAGTGATCATCTAGCAATTTTAACGCTATATACCAATTGATTAATTGGTGTTTGACGCCCCCCCCCAAATTTTCTTAGTGAAATACATTTGAAATTTACTAGCTTAAGTGGGTTTATTTATTTATTTATTTTTTCAGCATCAGTTCAGTTCAGTCACTTAGTTTGTCCGACTCTTTGCCACCCTATGGACTGCAGCACACCAGGCTTCCCTGTCTATCACCAACTCCCAGAGCTTACTCAGATTCATGTCCATGGAGACAGTGATGCCATCCAACCATTTTTCAGCATACTCAGTCTTTAATATGCATTCTGGCACTATTCCCAAATATATTTGAAAACAAAACTGTTCATTTTTATTTTTCTCTTTTCAGGAATCACATGGGGGCTTGTTAAAATGCAGACACCTAGGCTCCACACTTAGAGATTTTGGCAGCATACTGTGGGGAGAGACACAAGAATCTGTATTTTAAATCAGGTTTCCAAGTGATTTTAGTGAATTGTTTATTAATCATGCTTGAAAACATTGATTGGGACAAAGTACCATTTAGCAAGAAAGCTGAATGAGCAAAAAAGAATCATTGGTATTAGTCTTTAGGAATAAACTCATTTTCTATCTTGGAAGGTTAAAAAAAAAAGTGTTCATTATTTTGTTTTTCAAAAGAGAATGATTGAAAGTCCATCTGTGAATATTTTATAGCTAACATCTTTCTTAATGGCAAAAGACTGAATAATTATCCCACAAGATCAAGAGTGAGTTTCCCTGGTTGCCTAATGGTAAAGAATCTTCCTGCCAAGTAGGAGACATGGGTTCGATGCCTGGATTGGGAAGATCCCCTGGAGAAAGGAATGACAACCCACTCCATGTGGTTGCAAAAGAGTCAGAGATGACTTAGCAACTAAACAACAAAGATCAGGAGTAAGAAAAAGATATCCATGCTCATCACTTCTGTTCAACATGGTAAAGGACATTCTAGCCAGGGCAATTAGGTAAGAAAAAGAAATAAAGGCTCATTCAGATTGGAAAGGAAAGATACTAACATACTCTACTTGCATATAGTATGTTTTAAATATGGAAAATCCTAAAAAATTTGCCAAAAAGAAAATAATGGAAACCAAAAAAAAAAAAATTAGAGCTAATAAATTAATTCAGCAAAATTTCATGATGGAAGATCAATATACAAAAATCAGACATATTTCTACACACTATTAATAAAACAATCTGAAAATGGGATCAAGAAAACAATGCCAATACAATGGCATCAAAAGAATAAATATTCTAAATAAACTTAACCAAGGAACTGTAAGATTTTTCCCCTAAAAACTATAAAAACATTATTAAAATTAATTAAAGAAGACTTAATAAATGTAAAGATATCTCTTGTTCAGTGATTATTGAACCTAATAATATTCAGGACCTAATATTGATAAGATGGCAATACTCCCCAAAGTGATTTATAGATTCAGTATTATCACTAATCAAAATTCCAACTGCCTGTCTTTTTTAGACATGAAACACCTGTCTCTAAAGCTCACCTAGAATACCAAGATAACTCAGTTAGCCAAAACAATCTTTTCAAAGAGAAGGATGAAGTTGGAGGATTCAGACTTACCAGTTTTAATAGTTACTGCAAAGTTATGGTAATCAAGTCAATGATACTGGCATAAGGAAATGTATAGATAAACAGAATACAGTTGAGAATCCAGAAATAATCCATATGCGCATGAGTACGTGCTAAGTCACTTTAGTCATGTTCAACTCTGTGACCCCGTGGGCTATAGCCTGCCAGGCTCCTCTGTCCATGGGATTCTCCAGGCAAGGATACTGGAGTGGGTAGCCATTCCCTTCTCCAGGGGATCTTCCTGACCCAGGGATCAAACCAAAGTCTTGTATCACCTGCACTGGCAGTCAGGTTCTTTACCAGTACCACCACCTGGGAAGCCCAATGGTCAAGTAAGTTTTCACAAAGGTGCAAGACAATTCAATGGAAAAGGAATAGTCTTTTCACAAAAGGTGCTGGGGCAATTGTATATCCATATGCAAAAGAATAAAGTTGGGCTCCTGCCTAACACCCTATACAAACAAAAGAATTCCAGATAGATTTGAAACCTAAATATAAGAACTAAAACTATAAAATTCTTGAAAGGAAACATAGGTATGAATCTTTGTGATGTTGAATTAGAAAAGAGTTTCTAAAATATGGCACCAATCAGCATAAGCAATAAAATAAACAATAAATAAACTGGACTTCATTAAAATTGCAAACTTTTGTGCATCAAAGGACACTGTCAAGAAGTTAAAAAAGATAACATAGATTGGGATAAAATACTGGCAATTCATAAAACAGATAAGGGTTCTAATGTCCATTCCTCCCATTCAACAACAAAAAAACAAACTATCCAATTTTTAAATATGGGTGAATGACTTGCATAAACAACTATTCAATGACACAGAAGTGGCTACTAAGACCATGGAGGGATGCTTAAGCATCATTAAGAAAATTCAAATCAAAACCAAAATGAGATGCCTAGGGTGCCTATACTCAAAATGGTAGACAATAATAAATGTTGGGGAGGATATAGAAAAACTGGAATGTTTGTATGTTACTAGTGATACAAAATCGGAGAAGGCAATGGCACCCCACTCCAGTACTCTTGCCTGGAAAATCCCATGGACGGAGGAGCCTGGTGCGCTGCAGTCCATGGAGTCCCAAAGAGTCGGACACAACTGAGCAACTTCACTTTCACTGTTCATTTTCCTGCATTGGAGAAGGAAATGGCAACCCACTCCAGTGTTCTTGCCTGGAGAATCCCAGGGACGGCAGAGCCTGGTGGGCTCCCGTCTATGGGGTCACACAGAGTCGGACATGACTGAAGCACTTAGCAGCAGCAGCAGCAGCAGTGATACAAAATAACACAGGTTGCTATGGAAAACAGCTTGAAGTTCCCTTAAAAAGTTAAACACAGAGGTACCATATAACTCAGCAATTCTAATCCTACATATAATGGAAAGAATTGAAGACAGGTGTTTATACAAAAACTTGTACATGAATTTCATAGCACCACTGTTCATAATAGCCAAAAAGTGGAAACAACAGAAATGTCTACCACCTGATGAAAAGATAAGCAAAATGTGGTATATTCCTACAATGGGCTGTTATTCTATTCTGAGGGAATATCATTATCATAAAAATGAATGAAGTATTGATGCATGGTATACTGTGATTGAATCATAAAAATATTATGCTAAGCTCAGGAATCCAAACACAAAAGGCCACATATTGCATGATAGCATTTACATGAAGTGTCCATAATAGGCACATCCAAAGTTAGAATGTAGATTAGTAGCTGTCAGACACAAGGAGAGAGTAGAATGGGGGGAGACTGCTAACAAATAGGAGGACTTTTAAAAACCATTATTTATTTGTTTAATTGTTTGGCAGTGCTGGGTCTTAGTTGTGGCACAAAGGATCTTTGATCTTTGTTGTGGCCTGCAGGTTCTTTTGGAGAAGAAAATGGCAACCCACTCCAGTATTCTTGCCTGGAAAATCCCATGGACAAAGGAGCCTGGTAGGCTACAGTCCATGGGGTCACAAAGAGTTTGGTTGCAACATGCAAACTCTTAGTTGTGGCATGTGGGATCTAGTTCCCTAACTGAGCATTAAAATCCGGCCCCCTGTGTTGGGAGCATGGTCCAGTCTTGGTCATTGGACCATCAGGGAAGTTCCATGGGAGGACTTTTTTGCATGGTGGAAGTGTTATGGAATTAGGTAGTGGTGATGTTTATACAAGTTTGTGAATATGCTAACAACCACACTTTTAAATGGTCAATTTTATCTCAACAAAATTTAAGAAGAGACTGATTGAGCCAGTTGCGATGCTAAGTTCAGAAAAGGCAAAAACAAATAGTCTTGTCTCAGCCCTTAAAGGGCTTCCCAGGTGGTTCAGTGGTAAAGAAACCACCTGCCAATGCAGGAAATGCAGGTGTGATCCTGGGTCAGGAAGATCCCCTGGAGGAGCAAATGGCAACCCACTCCAGTATTCTTGCCTGGAGAATTCCATGAATGGAGGAGCCTGATGGGCTACAGTCCAGAGGGTCACAAAGAGTCAGACACCACTGAGCAACTACACACACACATATTTAGCTCTCAAACACCTGAGACTCCAGAAAGGAATCTTACGATAAAACCAGCCCAGCAATGTGGGACAGCCTCCAGGAGTGAGAAGAAGATATTTTTAAATGAGATGCTGCTTAAGGTAAAAGCAAAACCCCCTGATTCAATCTCCCTGCCCTCACTGTGTGCCATATGTCTCTTGGAGTCTGAGCTCCAGCCCATTCTAATTCCTGTTGCCTTCCCCAATGCAGGGCCTTTGCACATACATTCCTTTCCTTGTTTAGTTAATTCCTCCTCATCTTACAGATCTTAGCACTCATGTCATTGCCTCAGTGAAATCTCTCTACCCTGACCTTCATAATCAGCTCAAATTGCCAACCGCACTCTCTCTTGTCTTACGTTTCCCTTTTTTCCTAAACTCTTAAAGTTGCGCTTTCATACTGGTGTGCTTCCTTCATCTAATTATCCTTTCCTGGCAGAGTTTGAAGTTGTTGAGAGTAGGGGCCTGCCTGCTTTTGCTCACTCAAATGAGGTCAGCACTTCTCAGTGTCTGGCACATGCTGAGGTTCAAGGAGCCCATGATGATGAGCTCAATGAAGGAATATAAAGAGTGATCTACTGTCTGGCTATCCAAGAGAACATGGGTTCCGAAAGAAGAGGTTTGTCCCTTCCGGCCTTGGGAGGTCTATTCACTGCTGCATCCTTCTTCCCTTAAGTTGCCAGAATTTGGTCATTTTATCCTCCGAGGACCCGGTGGGGTGGTCTGATGTTACAGTTGTCATTTTCGTTTGAATCACCTGCAATCTAATGGGAGGATAAGATGACTAAATGATTGCGGTGCTCAGCGCAAGTGGCCAGCATTGTTTTATTGGGCTGTTAGGTCATGTCCAGTTTGCTCACTCAAATACTTCATCATCTGCTGCTGCCAGGTCTATAAATGTCAAATAGTAACAACCCTTGACCTCCTGGCTCCAAGCTAAGAATCCTTCCAAATGAGTCTCACTGACCTTCTTTCGTAAGAGAATCTTTAATGTGGATTAATCATATTATAAGAATATATTTGTTCTTTTTATTAGAGTCCTTGGGGAATGTCTCTTACTGGTAAAATGTTATCTTACAAAGTAATGAGCTCAAACTGGGTTTTATTCTTTAATTAAAAGAGGAAAAGTTTTGCTTAAAATATTTTTTAAATGCCTTCAACTTGAGCAGAAAGAGCAAGCATGTGTCATTTTGCACCCATCCAAACTTAACTAGTCTTGGCAACCTAACTCAAAAACCTCCCTGATAGCTAACTGAACCTTCATACAGAAGACAAATTATCCAGAATAAACAAAGCCAGCATGTATTTTTAATCGATAGCAGCTGAGCACCAGGAGATGCCCTTAGCTGAAGGCACAGATCAAGCTCATTAAGTATCCTGGGCCTCCTATAAATCATGGGATGTGTCCTATCTTGAATTAAACCAAACAAGAGACTGAGTTGGGATTCTTCCCTCCTACCAGGCAGGAGCCTGGTTGGCAAAGACCCTTGGAGGGGATTGAGCAAGGCTATTTTCCCCCTTAGTAACTCTTGAGCCGAGGTAGGTGTCAGCATAGGTGATTAGCCTGTTCACAGGCCAAAGTCTAGAGCCAAATGACCTACCCCCGCGTGCTGGCGCTGCGCTTCCGGGCCGCGCCCGGCAGATGCTGTCCGTGCCCTGCCCTTGCCACTCAGCCTACCCAGGATGTGCCAGCCCGGTTCCTGTGCTTGCTCAAGGCATCCTGCAGCTCAGACCTGGTCGTTCTATGGCTGAAAGGTCCTTCTTGGCTCGAGTGCAGGCCGGCCAGATGTTCAGAGAGTTAGCGTATTAGGATGGGACTTGGGGGAGGAAATACCCTCTCCCAGTCACCCTCAGTGGCAAAGGCCAAGCTGTGCTCCACGCACTTGCTCAGAGCGCCCCCTGCAGGAACGAGTGTTGTTGCCCAGTTAGTAGTCTCTCGACTTCCCTGTAGATCAGACGATAAAGAATCTGCCTGCAATGCAGGAGACTTGGTTTTGATCCCTGGGTCAGGAAGATCCCCTGGAGAAGGAAATGGCAATCCACTCTAGTATTCTTGCCTGGAGAATCCCATGGACAGAGGAGCCTGGCGGGCTACAGTCCGTGGGGTCAACAAAGAGTCAGACACGACCAAGTGACTAGCAAAACAACAACAGTACTGATTTGTGCAGCGGCAATGCATGTGCGGCTTTCCTCTCTTCCTGGGCTTGCTCACTGCCACCTCAGGGCTCTTCTGAAATCATCTCGCAAAGGAAACACTGCTTCCAAAATCCTAGTTTCAGTGTCTGCTTTAGCAGGAACCTGCTGAGACACAGTGCAGCTCTGGGCCTTTCACTTCTAGGGTAGCATGAAGGTCAGAGGTGGCTTGCGAGGCAGGCCAGCATGGCGGGGAGGGTGTCCTCTGCTAACAGGTCAACAATAAGGTACGGCTTGCTGTAGAGCTCAGGGAGCTACAGTCAATATTCTGTGACAAAGCATAGTGGAAAAGACTGAAAAAGAAGGTGTGTGTGTGTGTGTGTGTGTGTGTGTGTGTAACTGAGTCACTTTGCTGTACAGATGAAATTAACACAGCATTGTAAACCAACTACACTTAAATAAAATTTTAAAAAATTAATATATAAATACCTTAAAAAATAAATAAAGAGGGCAGAATGCCTCGTCAATTCCTGCTTGTCTACTCACTGGCTGGGTGACCTCACAGAAGACATTGAACCTCTCTCGTCCTCAGTTTCCTTATTCAGGAAATGCGGTCAATAATAAAAATAGTATCCACCTTACAGGCTGGTGGTGAGAATTAAGTGAGTGATCCATACACTCCTTCTGGAATACTGCACAGCAACGAGGTAAATGCTCAAGGTGGGTTAGCTGTGACTCCTAAAGTCACAGACCATCAGGTCAGGAAAGACCTTTGTGGACTAGCGAGTGTAACTTCCTCATTTTCCACAAGACCCAGAAAAACATCCAGTGGTTTCCTCAGGGTCTCGCAACTAATTAGCAACAGCAAGACCCTAAGATCTCTCAGCCCAGTGTATGATACCCAAATCCAGCTTCACAGCAGTCATACCTCCAAATATTCCATTAAGACATTGGACCCAATGTGGCTATTTAAATTTACTGAATTAAAAAACAAACAAAAAAATCAAAACAAACAACAAAACTCCAAACTCCTAGGCAGCGCAAGGCAGGAACAATGAAGGAATTGTGGAAGATTTCAGGAATCTCAGGAATGGGAAAGTAGAAATTTATTTTAAGAAAAAAAAAAAATCGCCCCTGCAATGCCAGAGGCAGAGTGTCCTCTTGGAGAATGTAGGATTTAGATGGGAATGCACTCTGCTGCAGAGTTTATGACAAACCTCAGCTTCACCTCCTGGTTCCAGGTCCAGGCACGTGACAGGTCTCGCTGTGCAGTTGAAGTCCTTAGAGTATTTGATGGCATTTATCTGATTATAGCTTACAGCCTTGGTAGTATTCACTATCTTTTGGAACCAGACCTAACAAACTAAAAATACATGTTTCTATAACAGTTCTTGGCTTTTTAAGTCTCTGCTTGTTATCCACTTCATGCAAGCCACATCTTCTCGTCTTACTTTGACCTTAAAACCATGAAGGGGCAAATCACGAGGACTCACTGCCAGAAGTGAATCAGAACACTAAACGAAAGCTCTCCCTCCTATCCAGCCACTGACATCAGTGGAATAAAACCACATTAAAGATGACCTCTGGCCCTTCCTCTCCAGAGACGACATCTTTCAGCCATTGCAAGCATGTCTCCATATAAATACACAAAACATTACAGGGAGGAGAGAGCCCTGTGGTGCCATGACTTGTAAATATTTGTCTGAGACTCATGTTTCTATTTATCTTTGAGTATGTCTGGCGAAGGAAATCCAGAGAGAATCTCTTAAAAGGTGAAACAAGCTGGTTTGTGAAAATAGTGTCATTTTATCTGTTCTGCTATAGGGAAGTTTCTTTTGTCTCACAGTGAATACTTGCCATCAGATCAGCCAGTCAGCTAATCTTTATTTCTTCAATTCGAACTACATATCTTGAACACCACTCATTTTTGCCTATAATGAATTATTTCCAACATCTTTGCTTGTCGACTATCCCAATATTAATACACTTAGCCTCATTTCTCTAAATTTTCATATTTACAACTGATAAAGCTACAACAAAATCAATTTATTATGATGATTTTAAAGCTTCCATGGAAGCCAGTTCTGGTAGGGGACATAGATCAACTTTGTACAAATGGATGGTCTTTGAGCCTTTGTGAAAAAATATAATCTCTCTGTGTGCTAAGTTGTCTCAGTTGTGTCCTTCTCTCTGTGACTCCATGGACTGTAGCCTGCCAGGCTCCTCTGTCCATGGGATTCTCCAGGCAAGAATACTGGAGTGGATTGCCTGCCCTCCCCCAGGGGATCTTCCCAACCCAGGGGTAGAACCCACATCTCTTACATCCCTCCTGCATTGACAGGTAGGTTCTTTGCCACTAGCACCACCTGGGAACCATAATATGACCTCTATTCAGGATCAAATGATGCATGATATGCATAAGTTATTTTCCTGATTAATTACAGTAAGTCCCCTATACAAACCTTCAAGTTGCAAACTTTCAAAGATGTGAACACGTGTTTGCACGTACAGTCATGTAAGTCACTTCATGTGTGTGTCTGGCATGAAATACTGTACTTTTCAAGGTACTGTACTATAACATTTAAAATGTTTACTTTTTGTGTTTTTTTTTATTTATTTATGTTTTGTGTGTTTGTGTGTGGAAAGTATTGTAAACCTATTACAGTATAGTACTCTACAGCCAATTGTATTAGCTGGTTACCTAGGCTGTCTTTGTTGGACTTACAAACAAATGAGACTTCTAAATGCTCTCTTGAAATGGAACTCATTCGTATTTAGGGGACTTACTGTACCATGATAGGCATCAAGCTTCCCTAAGTTTCCACTTGTGTCCTTCCTGCCTTTGTTTTCTGTATATCAAATTGTGGGGAAGGCTTTAATTTTGCAATTCATTTCCCCCCCCCCTTTGAATAGTGATTATATGCAGTTCCAGGAGTCACAAGGATGCAGTCTGTAATTCTTCCAAGCAGCAAAACTAGGGTGTGGCAATAGAATGCAGAAATAACAATAAAGGGAAAGGGCTATTGGTTTATGTCTCTGGGAGAAGAAAGATGACTTGTTCAAATCGGGTGCCTACTGTGGGCACTGAGAAGAGTGCACGTGCCTGTTAGCACAGGTGTGAGTCTGGGTTTCCCCAGAAGCTCACATGGTGAGAAGGTGAGGACATGCAGTTAATTCTGCAGGTAATGCTAGGACCCACTGATATGGAGACCGGGGAATAATAATGGAAGTGGCAGGAAGCCAATGCAGGTACATTATTGAACAGGTTACTGTTTTGGAGAGTGAGGACTCAAGCCCGTGAGACCCCCTGCGGATTGCATGGAGTACATAGAACATCTCAGAATTGCCCCGCCTGATTCCTGTCACCTTCCTTTCTTCATCCATCCTGGCCAGAGAGTCTCAGCACCCTGCGATGACAAGGCAGTGGTGTGCAAGGAGCAGGGACCTTTAAGGGGCCACAGGTACAGCATCAGTGTAGTTTTCTACCAGCCAAATTATGTATAGTGATAACTAGGTGAGCTTAGGAAATAAACTGGAGTGCAGCCTCAGAACTTGGGATATTAAATTGGATGTTAATATCCGGCCCCTATGATTTTTTGTCTGGGTCTGTTCCTCTCTTTTGCTGTCACTCTTCTTTAAAAAAAAAAAAAAACTCATTCTTCTTTCCTCTTAATTTCTCTGAAAGATTGAAAATATATTAATAAAAAATAATTGGGAAATAGTAAAGATACTTGTAAGCAAACGAAAATTCTTAGCCAAAAGATGTGACTAAATGTAATGAAACAAACAAAATATCATCCAAATAGAAATAGAACTGTTGAGTATCTCTAGCTTGCTAGTTCTTACTGCTATTAAATGGATCCTGACAAGGAGAAGTATACTGCATGTTAGCATTAATTTTTGAGGTGATACTATATTTTGTAACTTGATTGAAAAGGAAAAAATCATGTGTCCCCTGCATTAAGTTTCTTTCTTGGGTGTATTTGGGGAATCCTAGCCACCTCTTGCCTGTTCCCGAGTCAGTACCACCAGCATCTGCCCCACCTTTGTTTCCTTGTTTCTGCCCACAACCTTTAACTCTATTGCTAATCATTAAATCCATTTGTCAAATATTACTGGCCTCTAGTGTACATGCGTGCTACGTCGCTTCAGTTGTGTCCAACTCTTTGCGATCCTATGGACAGTAGCCTGACAGGCTCCTCTGTCCATGGGATTCTCTAGGCAACAATACTGGAGTGGGTTGCCATTCCCTCCTCCAGAGAATCTTCCTGACCCAGAGATCCAACCTGTGTCTCCTGCACTGGCAGGCAGGTTCTTTACCACTAGTGCCACCTGGGAAGCCCACTGGCCTCTGGTAGGGGTGAAAAATAGAGAGAAAGGAACATTTCCTACTGATAACTCGTATCTATATCAAACTCTGTGTTACAGTACAAATACTTCTCAGGGTAAATTCTGTTACACATACAAACATCCATTAGCATGCAGTCACAAAAATGGTCATCTAGTCTTACCCTTTATTGTTATTTCCGCATTCTATTGCCTCACCCTAGTTTTGCTGCTTGGAGAAGGAAATGGCAACCCACTCCAGTGTTCTTGCCTGGAGAATCCCAGGGACGGAGGAGCCTGGTGGTCTGCTGTCTATGGGGTCACACGGAGTCGGACACGACTGAAGTGACTTAGCAGCAGTAGCAGTAGCAGTCTTACCCTGTAAGCTGAGTGACACCCCTCCATCTGCAGGCATCCAACAAATTCCTTACAGATAAATATCATTTGAGCAACCAGTGCTGAAGGCAGATCGGGCCATGGCCTCGTCCACTCAGTGTGGTTGTAACCCTGGACAGAGCTGTGGATATTGGCTTGGCTCCCAAGCTTTTAGGTGCTTGAACTTGCAAAGCAAGCAAAGGCTTGCAAAGGCGATGATACCTTTACAACTTCTCTGGCCAACTACATATGTTGAACGCCTCTCATTTTACCAATAAAGAATTATTTCTAATATCTCCTTTGATTGTTAACTAACCCTCTTTGGTTCAATATTGATAGTTGAAATGGTTGATGGAGCCATCTGTGGAGGTTGAATATCTGATTAGGGTACTTCGTATGAACTAACTGCCTCCAGGCTGTACACACACACACACACACACAAAGCAAGGTATTTAAAACCAAATTTCAACCTGGACAATACTCCAAAACAGAAACTCTTTAGAAATCACGATTCACCTTTCTTAGAAAAATATTTCAGCAATTTGAAATTTCTCATGGTTGTTAGTCTGAATTTTCGGTAAAGAGAATCTTAATAATCTTAACATATAATATTACTGCTTTTACTTTGTTAACTGGCTTACTTTAAAAATTTGCCAGAACTGATTTTTTCTGTTAATGAAAAAAAAAAATTAAAATTTTGATAATCCTGTTTCACATCCCCTTATCCCGTCCCTCTTCTCAGGCAAATTTTTAAAAACTACATCCTGCTACAGATGCTTTATTAAATTTTCTTGAAAGTATAGGATAACATGATGATCACATGGGTTTGAATAGATATTGTAGAAAAACACAACTTCCTCTAACTTCACAGTGACATTTAGCCTAATAAGTTGGTATTAGAACTGTCCTCAAATTATTTAGCTAGTGTTTCACATTTCGTCTAAAAATTGTTATGAGTTTATGCTTTGACTACAGTTGAGTTTTTTACTCCATATGGAGCTGGGAGAAAAATATGGCCTAATGTTTAACATCAGTGTTTATTCATACAAGCTCATCTTTCATATTCTAACCAATAAAGCCCATCTACTCCTTGCTGAAATGGAATGCCAGTGTGCAGGAGGATGGGTCCAGAGGGGTTAATCCTGGGCGCCGCACAGCGTGACGGGAGTGCGCTTGGAAATGTCTATGCTGGTGCCACCTTGGGTATTCCTGTGCCTCTTGGCACACTTGTGGCCGCGTGGAGGTTCTCAGCACCTCCCGATACTCTCCGCCCTGCCTCTGCCACCGTTCCTAATGCTGCCTGTCAGGTGGGTGACAAAGAACGCCCGAAAAATTCAGATGCTGAATCAACCGTAATGAGTTCCTCATTGTGTTCCCAAGGGCACGACTGCCTTGGAAAAAGAGCTGTGAATAATATTAGAGGTTGCTACCAGCTGGAGCTTCAAAACAACCTATAATTTTATTTGTGTTAATGAGACAGTTGATGACCTGTGAAGAAGAGGTTAAACAAGTTTGAGGGGATTTAGTTTTGCACTAGCTCTATTAAAAAAAAAACTGAAATAAAGTGAGAAAAGATCAAGAAGGGAAGAAAATCCAACCCACTTTATTAGTGTTAATTAATACCCTTTATATATTGCCTCTTGACCATGCTATGTTTTGTCATTAAGTTATAATGTAGTAACTATAACATCAAAATGAACAAAGCATCAGCACAGCGCAGGTTAAAAAAAAAAAAAAAAAAAACTTTGTCTAAGATGATTTCCATTTTATTGATTTATCCAAATACCTGCATCAATTTTCAGAAATTGTGAGGCCTCTGTAGACCCAGACTCTGTTTTCCTCCTGGAAACTGACAGCTCTTTGAGATCTTAGCACAGACACTACACCATCTAAATTATTGAGAAATCTGAGAGTAGAATTTCAGGCCTCTTAAAACCAGAAAATGGCCTCAGTGAGATCACCCCTGATCAGTCCATTCTTGTAAGAAGCTTAGGAATTATTATGTCTAATGACTTTGTGAGTAGTTCTGGCCTGTGTAATTAAGATCCAAATATAACTCTATGTTCATTCTATAACTAAATTTCTTATCTGGACAAATGACCCATTTATGAAAGCTCATAAAATATCATAGGCTAGTCATTACAGACTTAAAAATCTCCCTAATAAAATATACCCAAAGATGTTCACATCTGCATTCCTAATAATTTTCCAAAAATATCCCTTACCGTAAGTAACTAGAAAAGAGTGTATATTATCATTCAAGAGGAGAAAATAGAATTAAGATCTATAATTATAAACAAGCACCTTTCCTTGATTCCATTTAGTGAGCATATTTGCATTTTTCTTCTATATATCAGTTCCTGAAAGTGATAGCAGAGTCACCATCACATCAGCATAATCTTTTGAGCTTGTGCATTCACTGCAGAATGTAAAATGTCATGACATTTCTTCAGGAATATAAAACTTTTTTTTGCAAGTGTTGCTCCACATTTAAAAAAAAAAAGAAAATGAGGGTCAAGATTCCAGACAACTTTAGAATTCTGAATGGAAAGACTAGAGTGACCACCTAAGGGAAATTCGCCATAGCTAAGGAAAGCATTGTCTTGTCTTTCCTTCTCCTTCCTCACTTTTCTGAAGCTATTGATTAGGAGCTTCAGTCCCATGAGAGTGGTCCAGTGTGCCTCATTAAGGATGGCTTCACTTTACCAAATCAAAACCAGGGAAGAATGGAGGTAGAGATATAGAAGAGGAGGAAATGGTGCAAAGGGAACCTTTACCTATGATTGGGGTGAGGTGAGGTGAAGTCGCTCAGTCGTGTCTGACTCTTTGAGACCCTGTGGACTGTAACCTACTAGGATTCTCCGTCCGTGGGATTCTCCAGGCAAGAATACTGGAGTGGATTGCCATTTCCTTCTCCAGGGGATTTTCCTGACCCAGGAATTGAACCCGGGTCTTCCGCACTGGAGGCAGATGCTTTAACCTCTGATATTGGGTTGAGAGTTCAGGGAATGAGTTCAGGTGGAACTTCTTTTAATTATAAAAAATATATGTAGTTTTATATTCAGTCTAAAGGCAAAAGAATTCATATGTTCATGCGTTGTTTTTTTTTTTTTTTTTTTAAGTCCTTAATAATCTATGCTTTCTAATTTTGAACAAGTGTTTGGAACTTTTTCGCATCACTAAATCATAAGTCTTTACAGCAGAAACAGTCTCAGATGTCTTTCCACAAGGCATTCCTCTCACCCCAAGAAAATGTCCACTGGCAATTTTGACAAGAAGGGATACCTTAACTTCTGTCTTAGCAGAAAATAAAGCACCTCATGTACTAGGTGACTTCCTCTTCATCAGGTAGCTGATGTTCACAATTGCTACATGTGTACACGCATGTGATTCACACCAGCAAATTAACCTAAATCAAGCAGCCACTTACTATAACAATTGGAGATATCATTGAGAGGCTGGATCAAGACTTACCTGTGAAGCTACACATATCACTGAAAATTTTAAATTATAAAAGATTGTTTTTATTTTTTCATTTTGAGTGCTACTTGGAGTTAAGTTGCCTATTGTTTGCAGCATAATGAGTTTTACTGGTTTATGTGTCAAAATGAGCAGAGGGGTCAGAGTATGAAAGTCCATGAGTAATGGTCTCAATGCTTGCCCCTCAGAGCAGAGACCCAAGATCAGCAGCATAGGTATCATCTGGGAGCTGTTAAAATGCAGAAGCTAAGCTCTCAACCCAGACCTACTGAATCAGAATCTGCATTTTAAGAAAGGTCCTCCTTAAGGGCGTGTCTACACACTGATGTGTGAGGATTATCCCAGTCCAAACTGTAATGCTTTCACTGTGGATCTAAAGTATAGTATAAGAAATATAGAAGAGGAGGAAATGGTGCAAAGGGAACCTTTACCTGTGATTGGGGAGGAGAAGTAAATATTGGGTTGAGAGTTCAGGGCATGAGTTCAGGTGGAACTCCTTTTAATTATAAAAAAATATAATTTTATATTCAGTCTAAAGGCAAAAGAATTCATATGTTCATGCGTTTTGTTTGTTTGTTTGTTTGTTTTTTTAGTCCATAGTAGTGACATGGACAGATGGAAGTAAACAACAACAACAACAAAATAGTCCCACTGGGAAATAAGGGACACTCAGGTTGACATTCTATCCAGTGAGCAGAAGGGCAGGTGTGTTTATCAGGATGAAAGGAGTGGGGTGTTTGAAGAGAGCAGTTTTGTGGGAAAATACAGGGTGTTGCAGAAGAGCAGGGGCTTCATCATCTGGCCTCTCCCTGGTCTATTGCTGCCTTCTGTGGAGCTTTGGAAGATCTGCCATTTCAGGTACGCCCATATTAAGTGGAACCAGTGATTTCCTCCCGGTTTTGCTCAGGTTTCAACTCATGCAATGTCACCTTGAAAGGTAGGACTTGAAGGGGTACTATGGTGTAGTTACTTGTGACCGGACCAGCCATATTAGCATCACCTGGGAGGCTGTTAGAAATAATAGCCCCAGGTCGACTGCAGCCAAATTTTCTTTTCAGTAAGATGCTTTTGTGAGTGGATACACATATGTTGACATTTGAGAATCACTGGTCCATGTACTTTCTGAACCGGTGAACTCTTCATCCTGGGAGAATTTCATAGGGAGCCTGGGCAAGCCTATCAACAATGGTGGAGACAGGAGCAATGTGTGGGCCACTAGGAACAGATCACTGCCAGAACAGTACACCTCTGAGAGATTTGTGCTTCTAAGAGGAACACCGAATGCCAGGAGTGTGATGTGTGCCAAAAAGGTATCATTTATAGTTTGTTTCCACAATTAGATATGCACTAGAGATCACATGGTGAAATGTTGGTTGTGAAGCTACTGCTTTTCATGGAGTAGAGGAACCTTGGACAGCTCTTTGTAACTCGGGAGAAATAAATCCCTAATACAGAATCTTTGGCTTCTTGCTATGTCCTCAAAAAGATTGCTCAGTTACATCAAGTGACATCTGTTACTGATGAAACTATCATTTTCCACGTTGAGGATGCATTCCACTTTCAACACCCCCCCCCCAAAAAAAAGAAAGAAACAGTAACACCGAGGAAGAGGAAAAGTGGGAAGAAATTCTTTCATACACTTGAAAGCAATATAACTCTTGGCAGCAATACGTTTTATCTGAGACAGGGTTACAACCTGTTATGGATGGCTTTTATTTTGTTTATCCTTAGGAAAGATGTGTTTATAACATTGTGGTTAAAGATTAAGTCATTCACTTTGTTAGATTAAACTTTTGGTGAAGTCAAAGGCTACCAGAGCTAGTGGCAGCTTGAGAGTATCCACCTCTACATCCAAAATGATTCCCTCTTTTATCTATCTGTCCTTCCGTCTGCCACCCTCAGCCCTTCCATCCATCCATGCATCTATCCATCCATCACGTATGACCTCCTCATTGCCTCTGTAACAGTTATGATGACCCAATGCCTATGCTATTTAACTCCCTGAGAGTGGAACAGAATTTAGTCTTGACTATTTTTTAGTGAATCACAAGTGTGTCACATTCTGCAAAACTTGGTTTGCTCATCTCCTAGTATAGGAGCCAACACTGAACCTTCACGTGTACAGTGAAAGGCCAGGTGCCTGCTTCCTTCCTTGTTCTCAGATAATTCTGGTTGGATTAATGTGGTGATCACCAGGAAATGTCTACAAATAACCCACCTCCTGGGGCCTAAGTTGTCAGACATCTCCCTGCAGACTGGCTGCTCCTTGTCCTGTTATTTTTGCTCATTTCCATAATAGACTCTAGCTGATAAAAGTCTTCACTATTACTGATGGTCCAAAAACCCCAGCCATTTTCAGGCCATGAATATCAATTCCTAAACTTGGGAAGTATGACTACAGTCAATTTCCTTTTTTCTTTTCCTCTCTTTCTTTTTCTTTAGTCATTCCTGTAGCGTGTGTTCTGTAGACACCTCTTTCTTAGTCATTATCCCCTAATTGAGGTGAGGTGAAGTGAAGTCGCTCAGTCGTGTCCGACTCTTTGCGACCCCATGGACTGTAACCTACTAGGCTTCTCCGCCCATGGGATTCTCCAGGCAAGAATACTGGAGTGGATTGCCATTTCCTTCTCCAGGGGATCTTCCCGACCCAGGGATCGAACCCGGGTCTCCCGCATCAGAGGCAGACGCTTTAACCTCTGATAAAGCATGCATTAGGCTTGATTATGGAGAAGGAAATGGCAACCCACTCCAGTGTTCTTGCCTGGAGAATCCCAGGGACAGGGGAGCCTGTTGGGCTCCTGTCTATGGGGTCGCACAGAGTCGGACACGACTGAAGCGACTTAGCAGCAGCAGCAGCAGCAGGCTTGATTAATGTCTTCCTTTGTGACTAAGGAAAGAAGAATGTATTACCTGTACATATTGACTCAAGCTGCATAATCATAACTCATTTTATTTAAAGTCCTTATTCTTTACAAACCACACTGTAGGTTAGGCCCCAAGCAACTGTCAAGAGAATCTCACCTAACTCTCATACATAGGAAAGGGGGTCAGGTGTTTGCATATAGAATTGACTTCAAAGGTGCCTGTGGAAACCCATCTCTTTTTCTGTGTAGTGTTTTCAAGTTCATACCATGAAATTGTAGAGGGGCTGAAGTGGAATTGCCCAATCTGTGAAGAGAACATGCTGACATTTTAAGAGATGGAACAGAGGTTTCAAGAAATCCTGCAGGCAGAAAGCCCACATATGTGTTGGTAATCTAGCAGTCTGCTTCCTCTCTAATGATACGGTCTGTGACGGATGCACACGGGAGGACCTCAGTGCATCCCAGGAAGAAGTCTGCTGGGCACAAGAAGGGTGCAGCCTGGGCTACGCTTGTCTGGTGCAGTAGTGGGAATAGAATAAAATAACACAGTGGTTCTCAAAATGTCCTAATCTTCAGGGACACCGTGACTCTAATCTTTAATTAGATGGCAGATTTAATACTGTTGAGATCTGGTAGCTAACGCCCGGGAGGATTTTCATCCTCTGTTGATGTGGAAAAAGAATTCTCGTCTCTAACCAGTCCTTCCTCAAGGACCAGGGGTGCTTTAAGGTGAATTCTTCTGTCTTCGCCTCCTCCTTCTCCACTGATCTCATGGACTCTGTTCTGCAGTGGAAGGTGCTTAGAATTTTCAGCCAGAAGATCAGAACTGTCTGAGCTTTTCCTCTTAGCCATGGCAATAACTTTGGGGAGCGTCCTCACTCTCTCTGGAGATAGTAATAATAATGCCTCCTCTCAGGCTTCTTTTGAGAGCAAAGGCCATGTAAAAACATCCAGGAAGATGTAGCATTTATTAGATGGCATCTTTATTTTTGTCTCTTTGCTTAAGTCACAGAGGAGAAGCTGATAGTGGATCCTCCTGGACACCCTGGCATCCGTTTCTTTCCATGGTGTTTCAGGAAATATTGTTGACTGTGTATTATCTCCCTCCCTTCTCACGGCTGTTTGGTTTGTTAACAGATCATTAGGGATTCTTGGAAGAAGAGTGGAAACACGGGTTTGGCTGAGAAGTGGTTGAGTTACTATATCCATTGTACCCAATCCATGCATAGCCTGTTAGAAAATATCGCCTCACCACCCCATCGTGTCAAGGCTTTGGGGAGGCTCCTCAATGAGGTCATCTGTGTTTCTTGTTTTGTGGTTGTTTGTTATTAATAGATTTTCTTAAATGTTTCCTTTGGAAATCAAATCTTCAGCTTTATTCCTAAGAAAGATGTAGAGATACAACTTATCATTAAGGAACTCAAGGATTGACTCCAACCCCTGAGTAGCTGGCCTTCCCTGGTGGCTCAGATGGTAGAGTCTGCCTGCAATGCAAGAGATCCAGGTTGGATCCCTGGATTGGGAAGATCCCCTGGAGGAGGGCCCGGCAAGCTGCTCCAGTATTCTTGCCTGAAGAATCCCATGGACTGAGGAGCCTGGCGGTCTACAATCCATGGAGTCACAAAGAGTCAGATGTGACTAACACTTTCCCTTTCACATGAGTAGATGATAACTTCTACTTGGGTTTATCTACTATTTATGAGGTGCACATTCTTTTTTTTTTTTTCAATTAATAGCCTTACTTTATTTTTTGATTAATTTATTTTAACTAGAGGCTAATTACTTTACAATATTGTAGTGGATTTTGCCATACATTGACACTAATCAGCCATGGCTGTACATGTGTTCCCCATCCTGAAATCCCCCTCCCACCTCCCTCCCCATGCCATTGGTGCACATTCTTTATGGAGCCTTGCCCTCAGCGTGGAAGACAGAAAGTCCCAGGACCACTGCCTCATCCCTGCACGGTCATTCTCTGAATCCCTTCCTTTTGTACACCCTGGCAGCTCCTCCTTGGCTGTGAGCCAGGTCTCTGTTCTTGTTACTCGTGGTCTTAAGAATGTTCTTTCTTCCTCTTGCTTCTTTAAAGAATTCACCTGCTTTTTCTTCTTCCTCTCACCAAGATTGAACAGAAGTGACCATGGGCTCTGTGTCCTCTGAGCTTCTCCCCAAAATCACCCTGCAGGTTCATTTCACTGTAAAAGTTCTTCTGCAGCCACATCAAGCTTAATGACAATAATAAATGTCTGCAGTGGTTCCCAAAAGCAGACTCTGGGGTGAGGATCTGGGGGAAGGGAATCTGTTAGGAAAATCCCAGGGGAAAATAAAACAGGTGCGAGATGTGAAGACTGAGATCAGAAGAGGAGGGTGGAGCTCAGGCTTAGTCCTAGGTGACGGCAAATCTCCCACTGATGCTTGCCAGATAATGCAGGTCACAGCTCTGCTTTGTCCCCTCCAGGGCAAGGATGCAGGAGTGGGACGCCTCCACACCCCTAACTGATCAGATATCAGTTAGTATCAGTTAGGGGCTGCCCTGGAGGTGCCTGATCCCCAACTCCTTGTGCTCTGAGTGCACTGGCAAAGCGGGCCCAGCTGCCCAAGGGCATGCCCCTGACAGCCGTTGCTGTGTAGGGGTGCCTGCCTCTGGCCGGGGCACAGATGGTGAAGCATGGTGGTGTCCCTTCCAGCACGCTGAGGGAAGCTCCAGGACCCTAAGTCCTCCAAAGCTCTGCCTACAGCGCTGGGCTCTCTCCCGCAGCATGCTGGTCCCTCAGTGATATATGCACAGGGGGCTTCCTCGTCATCCTGGCCCCTTCTTCGGCCAGGAAGGCCCCTCTGTGCAAAAAGAGCCTGGCTCCACAATGGCTGTGGGCCTTTCAGTCTCAAGTGGGTAATTTACTTCTCAGGGGATCTGAGGTGATGGTCAGTAATCTCAGCTTCCCCAGCTCCACCCAAGAAAGGGGCACCTAAGGCCATCCCCTCATCCTCTCCTCGTCTTGCCAGGGATGTAGAATGAGCCTGGTGCATATATTTAATTTTGAGAAAGACATGGGGACAGATACTTTCAAAATTAGAGGTGGTCAAGTTTATGGGAAAAAAGCATCCTTTTAGGAATAGTTTGTTTCAGTAGGAGTTTCCATATTGCACCACTGGTTTGCTATTAACATGGAAAGGATCTTTGTTTGTTTGTTTTTTCCTTTTTTGGTTTTAACCTTTGTTTCTTCCTTTTGCTTCTGTGTAAAAGGAGTTTACAGATGTAGACATTTGGGAACAGAATGCACATTCTTTTGGGTTCAGTGGGTTTATGGGGACTAGTTCTCATTTTCATATACATATAGTTTCTGGTAAAACATTCCTACCAGTCACTCGAGCAAGCTCAGGCAAAAGGCAGGTTTTTTCCCCTTTGCTGGTTCTGACATTTTGCATCCATATAAATTCATGGTGGAAGTAACCCATCTGTCTTCTTGGAAAATAGAAAGTTTACAAGAGGACTGCTCCTATTCATGGCTGTGTAATAGTTTGTTTTATATTGCGTGGAGTTGTAGTTATAAACACGAAAGCAGCTGGCAATAAATGACTTTATGACAGCTATTCCAAGGTATAATGAAGAAAACAAAAGCAAAGTTATTGCTTATAATCACGGTGCCTGAGGAGCCTCTGCCATGCGCTCCAGCCCTGGCCATTTCCACCAGATGTCATTCACAGACTCCTTTAAATGACCTTGGCCTTCAGGTTATCTAGCTTTATGGAAGGGAATGCCTGATAATGTTTGCATTTTCCAGTAATTTGTTAAAGAGACAGCATTCTTTTGCTCTATTCACCCATGTAATGGGGATAAAGGGGGAGTGGAATTATTGTCTTTACAGCTGAAGAGATTTTATACGGAAAAAAATATTTTAAGGGGAGCAATTTGTCAGTACAATCAGCCCTCTGTAGCTATCTACTTTCCTATTTGCAGATTCAAGCTACTACAGATCAAAAATATATTTAAAAAAATTCCAGAACGTTCCAAAAAGTGAAACTTCAATTTGCCCTGTAATGGCAACTATTTACATATCATTTACATTGTATTTACAACTATTAACATCACATTTACATTGTATTGGATATTATAAGTAATCTAGAGATGATTTAAAATACATGAGAAGGTATGTATAGGATATATGCAAATACTACATATTTTACGCAAATGACTTGGGCATTTATGGATTTAGGTATGTGAGGAGGGTCGTGGAAGGACTGTATTTTCAAAATTTTAAACTTTTTCATTTAGGTCAATTTGTTCATTTAAACAAATTAATGTTATTTCTAGAAATATATCCTGCCAGAATATGTTAGCTACATAAAGGCATAGTCAAGAATACTTATGGAACAGTTATTACAGAAATATTTACAAACAACCTACATGTTAAGTTAACATAGTGTAACCATGCCTAGAATATTATGTAGACATTATATCACCGTACACGGACAGTGAAAGATCTCCAACATCTAGGACATGAAAAAAGATAGTCTCAGAAGATAAAACACAACATATTCTCCAATTTCTGTAGGGAAAAAAAAAATGTTTGTGTGGCCATATAACTCAATTATTCATTCATTCATCCATTCAAAAGATATTTATTGAATGCCAGGCCTCATTCTAGCTGCAACTGATGCAATCATAAGGAAGACATAGATCCACCTAGATTCTGCCTGCCAGTGGGGAGACCAAGGTTGAGGAGGAAATGAGCAAGCAAACACCTGTCTGTCAGGTGGCAGAAGAGTCACGGAGACCCAGCAGCCTGAGGGAAGAGACCTGAAGGAGCCTCTCTGAGGAGGCGGTGTCTGATCAGTAGTGGCTCAGAGGTTAAAGCGTCTGCCTCTAATGCGGGAAACCCGGGTTCGATCCCTGGGTCGGGAAGATTCCCTGGAGAAGGAAATGGCAATCCACTCCAGTATTCTTGCCTGGAGAATCCCACGGACGGAGAAGCCTAGTAGGTTACAGTCCACGGGGTCGCAAAGAGTCAGACACGACTGTGTGACTGAACTGAACTGAACTTACAAAGAAGTGCTCCAGACAGGAGACGGCTAGTCCAAAGCCCTGACGCAGGATCACGCTTTCCGTGTTTGAAGAACTGAAGGAGACCAGTGCGGCTGGAACTCTGTGAGCACAAGGACAAGTGGGAGGCAAGGAGGGCGGAGGGGAAGCCAGGAGCCAGATCTTGGGGAAATTGAAAGCCACATAAAACATGACCACGTTTTATTAAAACGTGATTTGAAGGGACTAAGGGTTTGAGATCAGGAAAAAGACACAATCTCAGGCTTCAAAATCTAAATGAATGGAGTGGTGTGATGATCACCGTGCTATTGTCTGTGACGGCCTGAGAGGAGGCTTTTCTAGCCGAATCTGAGGAAGAGAGAGCTGTGGCTGTAGAAGAAGATTCCCACTGTGTCTCCCCGTGCCTGTCTTCTTTCAGCCTTTTGAGAATTACTTATAAATTCTTTGTGCAGTTAACAAGTGTGAAGGGTAAATGATCAGTTATGCCTTACATAAAGTAGATATCTTACACAAAATAAATTTCTGTGACCCTGAGGGAATTCACTTCCTTAGCTTTCTCTCTTCCATGTTTATGAAAAGAGAGTGATAGGTTCTTTATCACAGGATTGTTCATGAGTATGAATCAGATTTTCTGCATAGAGTTTTTAGCCCATGCTTAGCACACTGGAGCACAGTGATCCCTTTATCTGTGGGGCATACATTCTGAGACCCCCAGTGGATGCCAAAAATATGGATAGTACTCAACCCTATATATACTGTATTTTTTTCCTGACATAGATACCTATGATTAAGTTTAGTTGATAAATTAGGTACAATAAGAGATTAACAGGGCTTCCCAGATGGTTCAGTGGCAAAGAATCCACCTCCCGGTGCAGGAGACCCAGGAGTTGCGGGTCGGATCCCTGGGTCTGGAAAATCCCCTGGAGTAGGAAATGGCAACCCACTCCAGTATCCTGGTGGGTTGCAATCCATGGAGTCCCAAAGAGTCGGGCAGGACTGAGTGACTGAGCCGTCCCCCCAACACACACATGCATAAACACACAAGACATTAGCAACAATAACTAATAATAAAATAGAACAACTGTAACAATATACTGTAATAAAACTTATTTGAATACAGTCTCTCTCCTTCTCAAAAAGTCTTATTGTACAAATTTGGTGCCTTTTCCGTGTTCTCTAAGCACTTATCACACACGATGGCTGTAACTTTTGCAGTTTGAGGTGCGACCGCAAGAGTAGCACAGATTTCTTTGTTTTTGTTTTGTTTTTTCCTTTCTTTTTTGAGCCGAGAGTTTTCACTTCTCACCTAAGGAAAGCACTGCCTCTCTTGGGCATATCCAAATTGCCGACACCACTGCCTTTGGGCTTTGGGACCGTCATTAAGAGAAGGAAGTGTTACTTGAACACAAGCACCGAGACACAGCAGTACTGCGACAGCCTCGCTGATAACTGAGGCGGTTACTGAGTGACCAGCAGATGGGATACATGGAGGATTCATGCCCCAGGCAGGATGGAGTGAGGTGGCGCTAGCTTGCATCGCTCTGCTCAGAATGGAGCCCAATTTAAAATTTGTGCATTGTTTAGTTCAGGAATTTTCCGTTTAATAATTTCAGACTGCAGTTGACCAGCGGTCACTGAAACTGAGAAAAGCAAAACCACAGATAAGGAGCAGACTGCTATAATTCAAGAATGACAGCTGTTGTTGCTATGTTACCACCTCCCATGTTTAAACACTGAAGAATTCAGGGTGCTGTAAAATTGCCTGGCTCTTCAGCACCTTTATCCTGAGCTTTAGAGAGGCAAAAGAGGCTGTTTCATAGCATTCCAGAATGTGATCACTGAACTGGTCCATCTAGTCCAACTCTGCTCCTTTCATAATTAGAGAAACTGAGGCCCTGAAGGGCATACTCTTGGCTCTTTAATGCAGCATATAAAAATAATATATTGATATTACATTGGAATGGACAGCGACTGTTTGCTGTATACCAAAATATCTTGCATACTCCTAGAGTGTGGTATATCACAGTTTGAGAAATACCCAAGTATGTTTCATCCTGGGGTTAAAAGGATTTTGGTACAACCTACTAGGCTGATAACTAGACATCTAAAGACAAAGAGTGGCACCCTAAGTTTCACTGATGCGCTTTTTCTCATATTCTAACTTCTTTGAAAGTAGGATGCCTCTTATAGCCCAGACTGTTTACAGTCAAGCCTACTTACAGTCAGGTTTTGTTGCTGTACATGCATATGCTTGTCGTCTTCCCCAAGGCGTTGACTGGACAGTCTTGACCTTCAGCTGCCCAACCAGTTAGGGGCCATTTAAGGAGGCATGTGTCTTTGATGTTGTCTGAAAACGTTTCTTAGCCACAAAGAAGGAGCCAGCTTCCAAAGTTTCAGAGAGGGTGTCACGGTCCTAGAAGGAAAGTTCTGGGTCAGCAGTGGAGCGCTTGTGATGGCCCGAGTCAGTATCATGTTGAGAGCACAAGGATAAGACTATGGGAAGCTCATGTCTAGAAGTCTGTTTCAAATAGTCATTCAGAAGTACTGGACTCTTCACACGAGGAAAGTTTGAGGAAATTGTAACCAGTTTTTCTCCTTTTTATCTATGCTGTAGAGCAAGTTATGACTTAAGAAACACTTTAAATAAATCCAAAATAGTCATTTCAGTAGGTATAGAATAAAAATCCTAAGTGGTAGGAAAGTGTATTTTCACTGTTACAGAGCTTCTTCTTGTTTCACGGCACACAAAGTACAACAACATAATAGTGTTTCTTACAGTTGACGGCTTCCTCAAGTCAGTGAACAGTGATATATAATCACAGACATTTAAATGAAAGGTGTACTAGGTAGCATGCTTTTGCTTACAAATAATGAAGTACCTAACTAAAACTGACTAAGCGATGAGGAAAGTGTTGACTAAGCAACTGAAAGACCCCAGAGGTTGAGAGCACTTTACAGTTAATTTACAGTTAATTTACACCATCGGCTCAGTGATGCCACAACTCCCCATCTCTCCATCCTTGTGACTAAAGGAGGCATGTGCTACTTACCCTCTTCAGTCATCGCCTTCCTGTGGAACTGAGGGTGCAGTCAGACCTACTTAGATCAAAGGCTGCTGTATAAGCAGTGGGTAGATGGTAGTGACCTTGGAGAAGGAGGAGAGGAAGAAATCCCCACTTTGTATGAATCAAGGATCAAAGGAAAGCACACGATGGTTATAATGCTGGCTAAGGGCTCAGTGCGTTGAGTTTGAGGCACCATTAGGGTCAAAACAAAGGTTGAGGGGTGTTTCTTTCTTTGTCCTCAAGTTATTGAGACAGAAATGGGAGAAGTGGAAACAGGCATTCAAGAGGATGGGAAGCATAGTCTACAGCCTTGAGGATTTTAGTATTTCTACAAATGTACTTGAAACCAACGTGCTGGGCTAAAGAAGTATTTTCCAGGTGGAAATCTGTAATTTTACAAAAGAAAAATCCTCTCTCACTCTCCAAGTCAAATGAATATTTTTCCCACAAGAGGGAAGTACATGCTGATTTGGGAAAAAGAAAAAAAAATGCTGGCTGGCAGTCAAGTGCTCTGAAGTTTCCGGTCGCTGTAGGTTCGGCCGTGATTAGCATGGAGACGTCCTTGCTCCTGGGGCTTGACTGCTGGAAGGGGAGTCTGGAGTCTTACAAAGTGGGCTGATGATGTCAATTCCCCAAGTTCTACAGGTGACTGCAGAATTACATGCACTTTAAAATAAACCAGGCTAAACTGCCAGGGTTTTGGTATAATGCAATCTATCATACTTCCACAGGGGAGGATTTTTGTGGGAGGTGGTTATATTAAATATAACTTTGAAATAAAGAAATCCTATGTTGTTCACTTCTGGTGGCCCCATCAGAAATTTAGTATGGCAAAGAACAAATGTCCTGTGAAACCCTTTAGTTGAGCTCACTTTGCTCCCTCTTTTCTTTTTCTGTTCCTCTTTTTTTCTCATGCTAAAAAGTGATCAATTAGGAAATTTATATGGATGAATTGTATGCAAAGTTGCTTTACATACAATGAGTTTTTCCATGATATTGCAATCCCATCTCTGCTTTATCATTGCCTTTGTGTTTAATACAATAATATTCTAAATGCCATCCTCCATTACACAACTGTGTACCTTCACTTTGAAGGCAATAATGTCATTTTCAGATGAAGATATTTGTCCTTGTTAAAACAGACAAAGCAGTTGGTACATTCAGACTCAATTATTAAGTCGCTTGATTCTGAGAAAGAGCTGGGAGTGAGGCAAATGAAATTTGCCATTAGTGGTCTGGTGTGCTCTCTCTTCTGCTGTATCTGATGGGAGAATGACTGGTAATACTGGACGTAAGAGGGAAGAAGGAGGGAGTGAAGTCAGATCAGTTCCCCCAGAGGCTGACTCTGAGACAGAGTTTAGGGTGCAGGACGTTTACTGAGCTGTGCCTGGGGATCAGCCCCTGGAGAAGACAGGGGAGGTGGGTAACAAGAAGGGGCAGGGGGAAAGGGGCGAGCTACTGTGTGGCTTGGCAGTGGCTGTGGTGCTCCAGGGTCCTACACTGACTTGAGCCAAGATGAGCCAAGGCCTTTATACTCTGCACTGACTATGGGCCAGGGCATGGCCCCAGTGAGGAGGGTCTTTGCGCCTGAGACCATCCCTGAAAAGGTTGACAGTTGAAGGCTGTCTGCAGACAACCCTGCTGGGGTCTAGGTGCTAGATTCTAGGGCAGTAGTCCTCAGCCAGGGGTGATTTCACCCCCTGCGGAAATGTGACAATGCCTGGAAATGTTTTTGATTGTCAAGACTGGGAGCCTGCTCCTAGCAAGTGGCTGGAGAGCACAGGGAAGCTGCTATGCATCTCACCATGCTCGAGGCAGCCCTGAGCAACAAAGCACTGTCTGGTCCCAGATATCAACAGTGCCAAGGTCAGGAAGCCCTGCACTAGCACAACAGTGCCTGTGTGCATGCTCGGTCATTTCAGTCGTGTCTGACTCTTTGCGACCCCGTGGACTGTAGCCCTCTAGGCTCCTTGGTCCATGGGATTCTCCAGGCAAGAGTACTGGAGTGGGTAGCCATTCTCTTCTCCAGGGATCTTTCTGATCCTGGGATTGAACCAGGGTCTCCTGTATTTCAGGTGGATTCTTTGCCATCTGAGCTCCCAGGGAAGCCCCTAGGGCAATAGATTCCCTGCTTAAAGCAGAGCCTGGTGGTCATTACAGTGGCCAGCAGAAGAATCAGCATTAGCTGAGATAGTGCCCTTCATCAGACACAATGCTATGTGTTCTTCATTCCTCCTCATCCTTCCACAAACCGCTCAGAAGAACTTTGAGTTTCCATCTACTGATGAGGAAACAGATGCTCCAAGCAGTTAACTAAACTCTCCGACATGTTGAATGGAAAGGGTGTCCAGTTGGAATTTCTAGCAGACTGGCTTGTGGAAACCATTCTAGTAGCTAATAGTTTCTGCTTGATGCAACCATTCTCAAACTTTTCTCTTTGTCTGCATGGAGCACAAGATGGATAATATTTATATGTTCAGTTTGTTTCCATGGAATTCCTGGGGCATCAACTGTAAACTCACCTCTCTCCACCGCATTTAAAAGCACAATGAAACATGAGTAGGCATGGCACAAGTGATAGGGATGACTCTGAATCCTCTCTAATTTTCTAATTTGTACTTCTAAGCAGGCCATTCCTGAATGTCAAGTCCTTACTATTAGCAACAAATGACTTATAGTAAGCATGCAGTTGATTTACATGCCTATGGAGAAACCTGGTGAATGCCTGTTAAAAAAAAAAAATATACAATATTTTCAGGAGAATTTGCTCCATCCTATTTTTCATGGTTGAGGGTCATGGGATGGATTGAGTAGTTCAAGAAAATCCTTCAGATTTACTGGCACCTCAACAATTGAAGCGATTTAGCAGCAGCAGCAGCAGCAGCAAGAATTCAAGGTATCAAATAATTAATTCAATTCATTTTAAAAATAGCTTCTACTCCATCCCAGAAACTGTCCTTTTTTTCGTTAAAAACTAGTAGCGTTTACTAGTGAAATGAAAGGGGAAAAGTGTTTCACAGACCTATAAGTAAGCTCAACGGAGTCATTTATTAATATTACTGTGTCCAAAACAAATCATGTAAATTGTGACTTTAAATAGAAGATCCAAGCAAAGGGAATAAATATACATTCTTTTAAAATCTCCACCAGAAAATTACTAGAGCTAATCAATGAATATAGTAAAGTTGCAGGATATAAAATCAACACACAGAAATCCCTTGCATTCCTATACACTAATAATGAGAAAATAGAAAGAGAAATTAAGGAAACAATTCCATTCACCATTGCAACGAAAAGAATAAAATACTTTAGAAATATATCTACCTAAAGAAACTAAAGACCTATATAGAGAAAACTATAAAACACTGGTGAAAGAAATAAAAGAGGACACTAATAGATGGAGGAATATACCGTGTTCATGGATCGGAAGAATCAATATCGTGAAAATGAGGATACTATCCAAAGCAATCTATGGATTCAATGCAATCCCTATCAAGCTACCAGTGGTATTTTTCACAGAGCTAGAACAAATAATTTCACAATTTCTATGGAAATACAAAAAACCTTGAATAGCCAAAGCAATCTTGAGAAAGAAGTATGGAACTGGAGGAATCAACCTGCCTGACTTCAGGCTCTACTACAAAGCTACCATCATAGAGACAGTATGGTACTGGCACAAAGACAGAAATATAGATCAATGGAACAAAATAGAAAGCCCAGAGATAAATCCACGCACCTATGGACACCTTATCTTTGACAAAGGAGGCAAGAATATACAATGGAGAAAAGACAATCTCTTTAACAAGTGGTGCTGGGAAAACTGGTCAACCACTTGTAAAAGAATGAAACTAGAACACTTTCTAACACCATTCACAAAAATAAACTCAAAATGGATTAAAGATCTAAATGTAANGTAAAATGTGATATCCAAAACACAAATTTGGAGAATATCAGTAAGAAAATGTAGATTTTTTAGAATGTGATTGAAACTAAATGATTCTAGTTTAAAATAAGTATAAATAGTTAGACATCAACATATACAAACTGACGGTAACCAAGAATCCAAAATCTACAATAGACACACTAAAATTAGAAAGAAATGAGCACAAGCATAGTACTAAAGAAATTCATCAAAACCACAAGGGAAGAAACAAAAAATAAGAATAAATAACACTCTCTGACATAAATCACAGCAGGATCCTCTATGATCCACCTCCCAGAATATTGGAAATAAAAGCAAAAATAAACAAATGGGACCTAATTAAACTTAAAAGCTTCTACACAACAAAGGAAACTATAAGCAAGGTGAAAAGACAGCCTTCGGAATGGGAGAAAATAATAGCAAATGAAGCAACTGACAAACAACTAATCTGAAAAATATGCAAGCAACCCCTGCAGCTCAATTCCAGAAAAATAAATGACCCAATCAAAAAATGGGCCAAAGAACTAAATAGACATTTCTCCAAAGAAGACATACAGATGGCCAACAAACACATGAAAAGATGCTCAACATCACTCATTATCAGAGAAATGCAAATCAAAACCACAATGAGGTACCATTTCACGCCAGTCAGAAAGGATGCGATCCAAAAGTCTACAAGCAATAAATGCTGGAGAGGGTGTAGAGAAAAGGGAACCCTCCTACACTCTTGGTGGAAATGCAAACTAGTTCAGCCACTATGGAGAACAATTTGGAAATTCCTTAAAAAACTGGAAATAGAACTGCCATATGACCCAGCAATCCCACTGCTGGGCATACACACTGAGGAAACCAGAACTGAAAGAGACACGTGTACCCCAATGTTCATTGCAGCACTGTTTATAATAGCCAAGACATGGAAACAACCTAGATGTCCATCAGCAGATGAATGGATAAGAAAGCTGTGTTACATATACACAATGGAGTATTACTCAGCCATTAAAAAGAATACATCTGAATCAGTTCTAATGAAGTGGATGAAACTGGAGCCAATTATACAGAGTGAAGTCAGCCAGAAAGAAAAACACCAAAACAATATACTAACTCATATATATGGAATTTAGAAAGATGGTAATTATAACCTTGTATATGAGACAGCAAAAGAGACACAGATGTATAGAACGGACTTTTGGACTCTGTGGGAGAGGGAGAGGGTGGGATGATTTGAGAGAATGGCACTGAAACATGTATAATATCATATATGAAACAAATTGCCAGTCCAGGGTCGATGCATCATACTGGATGTTTGGAGCTGGTGCACTGGGATGACCCAGAGGGATGGTATGGGGAGGGAGGAGGGAGGGGGTTCAGGATGGGGAACACGTGTATACCTGTGGTGGATTCAAGTTGATATATGACAAAACCAGTACAATATTGTAAAGAAATTAACCTCCAATTAAAATAAATAAATTTATATTTAAAAATAAATGAGTACTTATATAGGAAAAAAAGAATAAATAAACAAGGAAGAGCTAAAAAAAAAAACTGGAAAACAGGTAGCAAAATGGTAATATGTACAAACATATCAATAATAACTGTATATGTGAATGGACTAAATACACTAATCAAAAGATGTAGGATGGCTGATTGGATATTTAAGAAAGAGAGAGAGACTCCAATATGCTGCCTACCAGAGATTCACTTCAGGGCTAAATATATACACAGAGGGGATGGGAAAAGAAATTTTATGAAAATGGAAATGATAAAAAAGTGGGAGCAGTGATATGCATATCAAACAAAATATATTTTAAAACAAAACTAATAACAAAAGACAAATAAAGGCATAATACAATGATAAAGCTTTAATAAAAGAACAGTGTATTATACTCATTAACATAAATGCACCCTCTACAGAATCATGTAAATACATGAAGCAAATAGTAACAGTCATAAAGGGAGAAATTGAGAACAGCACAGTAATAGTATGGGACTTTAACACCCCACTTACATCAATACACAGAACATCTAGACAGAAAATTAATAACAGAGATATTAAATGACAAAATAGACTTGTTGGAGATAATAGATATCTATAGAATTTTCCCTGGTGGCTCAGAGGTTAAAGTGTCTGCCTGCAATGCAGGAGGCCCAGGTTCAATCCTTTGGTCGGGAAGATCCCCTGGAGAAGGAAATGGTAACCCACTCCAGTATTCTTGGCTGGAGAATCCCATGGACAAGAAGCCTGGTAGGCCACAGTCCACGGGATCACAAAGAGTTGGATACGACTGAGTGGCTTCACTTACTTACAGAACACTGTATCCATAAATAGCAGAATACACACTTTTTACAAGAGTACATAGAATGTTTTCCAGTATAAGATCAATGAAATCAAGAGATGGTGTTTTTAAAAAGCTAAAAAAAAAAAAAAAAAAATTGGTAGAACTTTAGCCAGTCTCACCAAATAGAAAAAAGGGAGAACAAAAATAAAAAGAATAAGAAATGAAAGAGGAGAAATAACAGCCAATACCACAGAGATGCATAAAGCTACAAGAGAATACTATCAACAGTTACATGCAATAAATTGATCATCCTAGAAGAAATGAAAAAGAAATACAGAAATGAAATAAGAAAAATGACGAGACTGAATCAATAAGAAGTATTTTTAGCATTAGTCGCTTAGTTGTGTCCGACTTTTTGCGACCCCATAACTGTAGCCCGCCAAGCTCCACTGTCCATGGGATTTTCTAGGCAAAAATACTGGAGTGGGTTGCCATGGTGATGAACAGGGAGGCCTGGCTTGCTGCAATTCATGGGGTCACAGAGTCGGACACGACTGAGCGACTGAACTGAACTGGGTTGCCATTTCCTCCTCCAGGGGACCTTCCCAACTGTACATAAAGGACACTTCTGTAATGTGCGTTAGAGGATACCCCAGGTTAACTGTCATAAAAAATTATCTCTTGAGCCTTTAAATTCTATACCAATTCTACACCTCTGGTTGGCTGACTGTTTGTTTCTTTATCTAGGTTTTAGGGTGAATGACCTAAGGCTATTTGTTTCCATCAATCTGACTGCAAAACTAAAGGCACAGTTGAAATGTTTATTTTTCTTGCCATCCTCAGAAGAGATTGCTGCAGATCTATTCTATGATTCTCATTCTTTTCAGCTTACAATAAAAATAGCTTACTATTTTTTGCAACCTATGTCTTATGATAAAGCAGTGCTGAAAAATTAAATTGAAGAATGTTCAGTTGCCATATAGGCTACAAAAATGATTTCTGGTGGTGATTTTTAAGGTTGATTCTAAATATATTTATCAATAAGAAACAGCAATTTGAAAAGACTAATCATTAGTATGGCAAGAGGGTTCTTTACCACTAGTGCCACCTAGGAAGCCCTCACTAGTAAAAAAGAAAAAATCACAAGATCATCTCAATAGCTGCAGAAAATGCATTTGACAAGATTCAGCATTTGTTCATGTGAAAAGTTCTTATCAAAGTGGCTGTAGAGGAAATTGGTCTCAATATTACAAAGATAGTTATGAAAAGTCCAGAATAAATGTCATATGATATTTCAGGTGCAAACCTGAAAACCCTGCCTCTAGAATCAGGAACAAGACAAGAATGCCCACTTTCATCACTTCTCTCCAGCAAAGTATTGGAAATCATAGCCACAGAAATTGGACAACAAAAATAAATAGAAGGCATCCAAATTGCAAAAGTAAAAGTAAGACTGTCAATATTTGTAGATTACATAATATTTTATAAGTAGAAAACATTTAAGTCTCCACTCAAAACCAATTAGAACTAATCAATAAATCCAGCAAATTTGCTTTATGCAAGATTAATGTACATAAATCTGTTGCTTCTCTATACCCTAAAAATAAACTATCAGAAAGAGACAGTAAAAATAATCCCATTCAAGATCTCATCAAAATGAAAAAAGAAAAAAAAAAAA
>SJYT01011815.1:41749-57912 GCA_006410635.1 Cephalophus harveyi
AAGCTGAAACTCCAGTACTTTGGCCACCTCGTGCGAAGAGTTGACTCATTGGAAAAGACTCTGATGCTGGGAAGGATTGGGGGCAGGAGGAGAAGGGGACGACCGAGGATGAGATGCCTGGATGGCATCACAGACTCGATGGACATGAGTTTGAGTGAACTCTGGGAGATGGTGATGGACAAGGAGGCCTGGTGTGCTCGGTTCATGGGGCCGCAAAGAGTCTGACATGACTGAGTGACTGAACTGAACTGAACTGAACCGATGGAACCACAGAAGATCCCAAATTGCCAAAGCAATTTTGAGGAAAAAGAACAAAGCTACAGATTTTACCCTCTCAGACACAAAACCATAATACGAAGCTGGGATAATGAAAACAACATGGTACTGGGACTAAAACAGACACATAGATCAAAGTAACAGAATAGAGAGCCCAGAAATAAACCTACATATCCATGGTCAATTACTTTATGACAAAGGAAGCAAGAATATATAATGGAGAAAACACATTTTCTTCAATGAGTAGTGCTGGAAAAACTGGACAGCTACATGTAAGAATAAGATTACAACATTTCCTCATATCATATACAAAAAAAAAAAAAAACAACTCAATATGGATTAAAGACCTAAATGTATGTAATATCCCAAAACATAAAATTCCTAGAAAATAACACAGGCAGAATACTCTTCGACATAAACTAGAGCAATTTTATATTTTGTATCTGTCTCCTAAGTCAAAATAAATAAAAGCAAAAACAAAGAACAGAACCTAAAAAAATTTAACAGCTTTTCACAGCAATGGAAATCATCCACAAAACAGAAAGACAGCCTACTGAATGGGAGAAAATATTTTCATATAATATAATTGACAAGGCATTAATATACAAAGCATTAATATGAATATTAATTAAAGAAGTTATACAACTCAATATCAAAGACAAGAACAACCCAATCAAAAAATGGACAGAAGATCTAAATAGACATTTTGCTAAAGAAGATATACAGATAGCTAACTGACACATGAAAAGATGCTCAACATCACTAATTATTAAAGAAATGCAAATCAAAACAATAATGAGATATCACCTCATACCTAACAGAGTGGCAATTATCAAGGAATCTACAAATTCCAAATGTTAGTGAGAGTGTGGAGAAAAGTGAAGATATACAGATAGCTAATTGACACATGAAAAGATGCTCAACATCACTAATTATTAAAGAAATGCAAATCAAAACAATAATGAGATATCACCTCATACCTAACAGAGTGGCAATTATCAAGGAATCTACAAATTCCAAATGTTAGTGAGAGTGTGGAGAAAAGGGAATCCTTTGCATATTGTTCATGACAATGTAAATTGGTGCAACCACTCTTCAAAAAAACAAAACATAGAACAACCATATGATTCAGCAATTTCATTCATGGGTACATACTTGGAAAAAATAAAAACTACAATTTGAAAAAATAAATACATAGCAGCACTATGTTACAATAGCAAAGCTGTGGAAAAAAACCTGAGGGTTCATCAACAGATAAATGGATAAAAATTTGGTAGACATACCATGAAATATTATGCAGACATGAAAATAATAAAAATGTTTCCATTTGCATCAAGTCAAGGCAGATGGACGTAGAAAATACTAAGCTCAGTAAAATAAGTCAGACAGTATAAGACAAATACTGTATGATGTAACTTACAATCCAAAAAAATAATACAAATGGATATAGCAAAATAGAAACAAACATAGGAAAGAAAACAAACTAGATGTTACCATAGGTGAGAGGAAAAGGAGGTGGGCCAAGTTAGGGGTATAGGATTAAGAGACACAAGCCACTATCAACAAAATAGATAAGCAACAAGAAGATACTGTTTAGCCCTTCCTTGGTGGGCTCAGATGGTAAAGAATATGCCTGCAATGCAGGAGACCCAGGTCCGATTTCTGTGTCAGGAAGATCTTCTGGACAAGGATATGGCAACCCACTCCATTATTCTTGCCTGGAGAATTCTATGAACAGAGGAGCCTCGAGGGCTACAGTCCATGGGATTGCAAAGAGTCAGACATGACTAAGCAACTAACACACACACCTTATAGTAACTTTGAAAGGAGTATAAACTGTAAAAATACTGAAATGCTATTCTGAACAGCTGAAATTAATACATACCTATTGTAAACCAAAACTACACTTCAAAATAAAACTTAAAATAAGAATTTTATTTGCACAGATTTGCTGATATTATTTGATGCCCTTTAAAATATCTGTAGTATATTTTGATATTACCGGTATTGGTAATTTTGGAATTTTTTTAAAAATTGGAATTTTTTTATTATCAGTATTGGTCATATTTGTCTTCATAAATACTCTTATTCATTCCTTCCAGAGATTTACTAATTAATCACAATTGCCTGAATCAATTATTAAATAGGATGGGCAAAAATCATGCTTTTCACGATTCATTCAGTTATTCCCTATTTATTGGCTGGCATTATTCTTTGGGAAAACAAACAAACTATGCTTTCTGAAACAACAAAATGTTCCATACTCACACTAATGACATTATTTTTTTTTCTGCCTGGAGCTTATAATTAAGCCTTTTTTCCAAGGTATATCAGTTCTTTATAAATGGAAAGAGATTTACAATCTAAGTTCTAGCTGATCTCATCACTAATTGGCTAAAAATTCTGAGCAGTGAATTCATCCCAAAACCTCAAATTCAAATCTAATTTCTTTTGATTTGAGAAATCCACTACTGGATTTGTCCTCAGATTTCCTCACCTATATGGATTTTTCCCTTCTCTCTTAGTTGGTTATAAAAACTAGCTATAATTTTGCTGCTTTAATGTATCCTACAATACATATAAACATAGTTTCAGGATGGTGATACTTATAAAATTTGAGACAAGCTTGTTATGTAAATTTCAAATATTTTTGCAGATTTGTTTTGTTTTCCTTGTTTAAATTGCCCTGTATATTTTGTGGATGTTGTTTAGCCATATCATCTCTAAAATAAATTTATCTAGCTCTAGAAATAGGGGTTTATAGTTTTTTTAAAGTATAATTTCATAAAACATGTAGTTTTGCAAAAGGAGATTAGATATATTCATTAAGTTGAATCATCCAATCCAAGAACAAGACTGTTTATTTCACTTTGGCTCATATCTACTTTTGTGCTTCTGAGGGATATTTAATAATGTTTCTTATAGATATTTTGCATATTTCTCATTATGCTGCCTTACTAGGTATTTTTAATTTTTGTTACCAAAATGAATAGGTATTTTCTTTTCCTTACATCTCCAAACAATGCATTATTTGTATATATAAATGCCACTGATTTATATATACAAACTTACTAAGATATTGCAAAAGTTTGCACCATCTACTTTAATCTGCTTTGACAAATATAATCACGTGGTAATGATTGTCAAAACCAGATGTAGAATATTTCCTTCAGGTTAGAAAACTGCCTCACATTATTATGTAGTCAATCTCCCCACTTCCAGCAGAGGTCCTAGGCTGTCACTGCATATTAGGCTTTGTTTGTGTATATATATACATAATTATTTACTTATTCATTTGTGTATTCATCTGACCATGTTGGGTCTTAGTTGCAGCACATGGGATTTTTTGATGAGGTGCATGGATTCTCTAGGACTTCCCTCATAGCTCAGTGGGTACAGAATCCTCCTGCAATGAAGGAGACCCAGGTTCGTTTCCTGGGTCAGGAAGATCCTCTGGAGAAGGAAATGGCAACCCACTCCAGGATTGTTGCCTGGAGAATTCCATGGACGGAGGAGACTGGCCGGCTATGCAGCCCATGGGGTGGCAAGATTCGTCCACGACTTAGCGACTAAACCGCCGCCACCACCATAGACTCTCTAGTTGTGGTATGAGGGCTCAGTACTGTGGTGCACAAGCTTAGTAGCTGCAGCACCTGTAGGCTTAGTTTTTCCAGTGATGTGGAATCTTAGTTCCCCAACCAGGGATCAAACCTGCAGTCCCTGCGTCACAAGGTGGACTCTTTACCACCGGATCACCAGGGAAGTCCCAGGCTTTATTTGTTCTTGAATTTCACAAAAATATATTCAAACAAATGGTGTCGGAGTGGTGTATACACATTAACCCCTCATATCTGTGAATGTTGCCTTACATTGCAAAAAGAAATTTGTCAATGACAAGAAACAGTCTGGAGAGGCACTATACACATTGTGATGAGATATAGTGGAGGGGTTGAGTACTGAGGACAGAAAGCCATACACAAAATGACTTTGAGTGAGCCCGCGCTGGGCATCCAAACATCTGAACAAGGAGAATCAGTCATCGTTTTCTGTCTGTTTCCTTTTTCTCACTGCAATGTCATTGAAATTCATCCATGCTGTCATCTGTTTTAATGTTGAGAAATATCTCACCATGTGTCCATAACACAATGTATTTATCCAATTCTCTTGATGTAGTTCTAAGTAAATGACTATTATCAATAAAGCTGTATTTTGGAATCATAAACTTTCATTTACAATAAGCAACAAGCAGAATAGCTGAGTCATTAAGTCATTTTATGTTTAGTTGTATAAGCCATGGCCAAGTTGTTGTTGTTTAACAGCAGTTATATAATTTTATACTGTCATCAACAGTGTAAGGGAGTTCCAGTTGCTTCATCCTTTCTGGCCATGGGTTCCAGTCTTCCTTATTTTACTCAGTCTGTGATGGTATCTTATCTTACTTTGCAAATCCCATTTTTGTATTCTAATAACATTTCAATTTATATCTCACTTTAGACAGTATTTGTTCATTAAAAAAGCAATTTCCAAATATAACAATTAAATAAATAATTAAAACTCATATTAGGGACTTTTAAAAAATTAAATTGTAACAGTTCTTTATATCTTCTTAATAGAAGACCTTTAACATAAGTATATATTGTAAATATGAGCTAGTAGCTTGACCTGTAGTTTCTAAGTGATATTTTTTTTAACTTTTTATTTTGTACTGGGGCTTAGTCAATTAACAAACTGTGATAGTTTCAGGTGAAAAGCGACAGGATTTGGACATACATGTATATATATATATATACATATATATATGCACATATACATATATATATATATATGTCTTTGTATATATATACATATTCATGTATTCATTCTGCCCTAAACTCCCATCCCATTCAGGCTTCCACATAATATTGTGCTATAGAGAAGGTCCTCGTTGGTTATCCATTTTAAATATAGCAGTGTGTACATGCTCATCCCAAACTCCGCAACAATCCTATCCTCCCCATTCTTCCTTCTGGCAACCATAAGCTTTTTCTTGAAGTTTGTGACACTGTTTCTGTTTTTAAGTTCATTTGTATTATTTAGATTCTACATATAAGGGATGTCACATGATATTTCTCCTCTCACTTGCTTCACTCCGTATAACATTCTCTAGGTCAACCCATGTTGCTGCAGATGGCACTATTTTGTTCCATTGTATATATGTATCAAATATTCCTTATCAATTCCTCTGTTGATGGATATTTAGGTTGCTTCGATGTCTTGGCTATATAGTGCTATATAGTCTTGGATATATAGTGCTTCAATAAGCATTAGGGTGCATGTACCTTTTTGGATCATGTTTTTCTCTGGATATATGGCCATGATTGGGATTGCATGGTCATATGGTAACTCTGTGCATGCATGCTCAATCGCTTCAGTAGTGTCTGACTCTGTGCGACCTTACGGACTATAGCACACAAGGCTCCTCTGTCCATGGGAACCTCCAGGCAAGGACACTGGAGTGAATTGCCATGCTATCCTCCAGGGGATCTTCCCTACCCAGGGACTGAAGTAGCATTTCATGTGTCTCCAGCATTACAAACAGATTCCTTACCACTGAACCGAAAACGGAGCCTACATATGGTAACTCTGTTTTTAGTTTTTCAGGAAACTTCATACTGTTCTCCAAGTAGCTGTACCAACTTACATTCCCACCAACTGTGGAGGAAGGTTTTCTCAATTCTATACTTTCTCCAGCATTTACTGTTTGTGAACTTTTTCATGGGAGCCATTCTAGCTGGGGTGAGGTGATACCACATTTTAGATTTGATTTGCATTTCTCTAATAATTAGTAATTCTGAACATCTTTTCATGTGCCTATTGGACATCTGTATGTCTTCTTTAGAGAAATACTATTTAGGTGTTCTGCCTTTTTTTTTTTTTTTGAGTGGGTTATTTGTTTTGATAGCATTAAGTATCATGAGCTGTTTGTAAATTTTATAGGTTAATCCTTTACGGGTTACATCACTCACAAATATTCTCTTCCAGTCGGTGGGTTTTCTTTTCATTTTGTTTATTGTTTCTTTTACTGTGCAAAGCTTTAGAGTTTAAGTAGGTCTTTTGTTTAATTTTGCTTTAATTTTCATTATTCTGTGAGACAGATTAAAAAAGATATTGCTGCAATTTACATCAGAGAGTATCCTAACTATGTTTTCCTCTAGGAGTTTTACAGTGAGCATACCTCAACATAATGAAGCCCATATATGACAAACCTACAACTAGCAGCATACTCAGTGGTGAAAAGCTAAAAGCATTCCCTCTAAGATCAGGAATAAAACAAGGATATCAACTTTTAATCAACATAGTTTTGGAAGTCCCAACTGAAGCAGTTAGAGAAGAAAAAGAAATAAAAAGGAATCAAATTGGAAAAGAAGAGCTGTTTGCAGATGACATGATATACACATAGAGGTTCCTAAAAATAGTACCAGAAAACTGCTAGAACTCATCAATAAATTTGGCAATGCTGCAGGTTACAAAATTAATACACAGATATCTGTTGCATATATATGTACTAAACAATGAAAGATCAGAAAGAGAAATTCAAGAAACAATTCCATCTACCATCCCACCAAAATAATAAAATATCTAGGAATAAACCTACCTAAAAGATACAAAAGACCTGTATTCCAATAAAGGTAAGACTCTGATGAAAGAAATCAAAGAAAACAAGCAAATGGAAAGATACATGTTCATGGATTTGAAGAATCAATATTGTCAAAATGACCAAGAAAATCTACAGATTGAGTGAAATCACTATCAAATTACCAATGGCATTTTTCACAGAACTAGGATAAAAAAAATTTGTAAAAAACCTCAAAATTTGCATAGAGAAACAAAAGACCTCAAATAACCAAAGCAACCTTGAGAAGGAGAAATGGAGCTGGAAGAATCAGACTCCCTGACTTCAGACTATATTACAAAGCTATAGTCACCAAAAGATTATCATACTGGCACAAACATAGAAATATGGATTAATAGAACAGAATAGAAAACCCAAAAATAAGCCCATGCACCTATAGTCAATTAATCTTTGACAAAGGATGCAAGACCACACAATTTTGGAAAAACGATCTGTTCTACAAATAGCGCTTGGGAAACTGGACAACTACATGTTAAAAAAAAAAAAAATTAGATCATTCTTTAACTCCCTATTGGAGAAAGAAATGGCAANAAGCCCATGCACCTATAGTCAATTAATCTTTGACAAAGGATGCAAGACCACACAATTTTGGAAAAACGATCTGTTCTACAAATAGCGCTTGGGAAACTGGACAACTACATGTTAAAAAAAAAAAATTAGATCATTCTTTAACTCCCTATTGGAGAAGGAAATGGCAACACACTCCAGTATTCTTGCCCAGAGAATCCCATGGAGCCTGGTGGGCCACTGTCCATAGTGTCACACAGAGTTGGACACAACTGAAGCGACTTAGCATGCATAGTGTGCATTAACTCCATATGCAAAGAAAAAAAGCTCAAAATGTATTAAAGACTTGAATATGAAACTGGATATGATATTCCTTTTAAATTTACTTTTCCAAAAATCAGAAGCTAGTGTTAGTAATATAGTTGGTATTTCCTATCTTTTTTTCTCCCTGAATGAAGGCAGTTTTTTTTTTTTTCCTTTTCAATGTAGATAGTTTTATTTATTTTTCTTTTCTGATTTCATTTTTGAAGTTATTTCATAAAATATGTAGTAAGTGATAAGTAGATATCCTTACATTTTCCTTAATCTTACTGATATGTGTTCAATGTGTAACATTCAAGTATGTTAATAGCTACAGTTTTCTTCATAGATATTTCTATTATTTTTCAATTAGTAAATAACAAATTGCCATAAGTTTATCAATTTTGAAACGTCTTAAAATGAAATAGGTCAGAAATTCAAAACAGATCTCACTGATCAAAATCAAGGTAAGGGCAAAGCTATGTTCCTTTCTAAAGTTTCTAGGACAGGATCTTTTGTTTTAAATTCACCTTCTTTCCCTTGCTTCTTAAGGTGAAAATTTAGATCATTGAAATTAACATTTTTTTTCTTTTAAAATGTCACATCATTATGAGACTGAGTAATCTATGAATTATGTTTCTTTTTTTTCTTTTGAAAATGTTTTGATGTTTAAATGTGTAGGTATTGTACATAACATCATGTTTCCTGTTCTTTTACTCTTTTTTCACAATAAAGATATTGCCTCTTGCTTTATTTCAGCAGATTAGGCTTTAATTTTGAACATATGAAGCCTATTGTTTTTTATTGATTTTTTTTATTTGCGAGTGATACTTGATTTTCTAGTTTTTTCATTAGTCAAATATAAAATTTTAAACGTTTGATTCTAATTTTTATACCACCCAGTTCAGTATTCTTACCTGGAGGATTGCATGGACAGAGGTACAGTCGATGGGGTCACTAGGAATTGGACATTACTATGAAGAAGGCTGAGCAAAGAAAAATTGATGCTTTTGAACTGTGGTGTTGGAGAAGACTCTTGAGAGTCCCTTGGACTGCAAGGAGATCCAACCAATCCATTCTGAAGGAGATCAGCCCTCGGATTTCTTTGGAAGGAATGATGCTGAAGCTGAAACTCCAGTACTTTGGCCACCTCATGCGAAGAGGTGACTCATTGGAAAAGACTCTAATGCTGGGAGAGATTGGGGGCAGGAGGAGAAGGGGACGACCGAGGATGAGATAGCTGGATGACATCACTGACTTGATGGATGTGAGTCTTAGTGAACTCTGGGAACTGGTAATAGACAGGGAGGCCTGACGTGCTGCCATTCATGGGGTCACAAAGAGTCGGACACAACTGAGCAACTGAACTGAACTGAACTGAGCTGAGCAACTAATATTTTATAGCACTAATTGTTTGATTATATTTTAATATAATAGTTACAGTCTCCAAAAATGTTAATTTATATTTGACATAGTTGCTTTTCTTTTATAAATATCTAAGTGGAAAAGTCTCTAGCATTTTCACATTAAGTAAAGTGCTAGCTATTGAGCCTGTCTCTTATACACATCTAGATGTGTATAAGAGACAGCTTCAGAAGTGTCCCTGAAGCAAACCTTACAATTTCATGTCCCAGACTTCATGTGAGATGGGGAAAATGCCACAGAAGGCAGGGGGCAGGATGGGGTATGCTCCCAGAGAAATATGTTGATCTCTCTGTTTCTGGAAGGGGAGGGGATTTAGGATGGGGGGACACATGTGCACCCGTGGCTGATTCATGTCAATGTATGGCAAAAACCACAAAATTGTAAAGTAATTAATCTCCAATTAAATTAATTTGAAAGAAAAAAAAAAAACCTTAGCCAGAGTCAGTCTCTTATATGAATTGTTTTAATTGATTTATAGGCATACCTTTAAAAAATTGTACTTCACTTAACCATGCTTCACATATATTGTGTTTCATTACAAACTGAAAGTTTACAGTAACCATGCATTGAACATAACTATGGCATCATTTCCCCAAAACCGTGTGTTCACTTGGGGTCCCTGTGCCACATTTTGTAAATTTGTGAAATATTTTAAACTCTTCCCATATTTTATTCCTTATGGTGCTCTGATCAGGTCTCTGTTACTATTGTAGCTGTATTCTAATTTTAAATTAAGCTATATACATTTTTTAGACATCTTCTAGTAAGTGTACAATAGGATTAACAACTTTTATAAGCACTGGGAATCCCCCCAAATTCCTGTGATTTACTTTATGGCAATATTCACTTTATTGCAGTGATCTATAACCCAACCCACCATATCTGAGATATGCATACATTTCTAAAGGAAAGGAGCAGTCCAATATAGTTTTCTGCTGTTTTGATTGAAGTTCTCTGACACTGCATAGAGAGACGATCTTATTGTCACTATCATCTATTTCTCCTCCTCACTGCTGTCATTTACTGAGGTAGCCTTCAAGGCTTTGTGCCTGAAGAAGTGTATTGGAATATATCCAGAGTCCTTACTTTTATTCCAATATACATTTGAGTGTTAAGGAACACAAGCTCTGCTTTAGGGCAAGAGGAGTATAACAGCGTTGGATCTAGAGGAACTCAGAGAGGAATCTAACTCCAGGCCTATCAGTCACTAGTGTTCCCCAGCAAGGGCTCACCGCCTGATGCACATAGAAGCCAATACTATGGAACAGGCTTTTGAGAGAAAAACTTTAATCCAGGGTGGAGTAGCAAGAAGACACTCAATCCAGAATTTCGGGTAAAATTAAAGGGTTTAGGGGAACTGCAGACTTGGAAGCTAATTGGCTAGTCTTGAATTAGTTCATGTAAGCTATTCATGCTGCTAGAAGCCAGATTTTCCATATTGAAGGACTTCATACAGTTCTCCCATGGAAACATTCCTACTCTGAGAGTTCCACAGACTGAACCCTCTTGGTTCTGCAGTCATCCTGGAAACATAGGCTCCATTTTGCACATGCACAGTGCTGCCTCTAAAAATAACTCAAGGTTTGATTAATCAACAACCGATTTTAAGAAGGCAAAACCAGTTTAAACTGCTCAGTGTTTTATGTTTCAGTCCCCCCATTTCTCTTTGTACATTCTTCAAGCTTGTGAGAAATCATCCTCAATTTGGTTAATGATTCTCAAATTGTGTAAAAAATGAAATCCCGGGTCCCAGATTTTTGTACCACCAGGACTGGAGTGTTATATAAGCATTGACAAGGTTGGATTAATTGGTATTTAAGAAAGGCAATTATCAGAGGTTTTGCTTCCTTCACGTGTCTCTTTACAGAATATTGCTTTAAATTTGGAGTTTTGGTGCCTGGATGGAATTTATTACTACTGGGTCAGCTGTCTTGGCTCTTCCTGGCCACTCATTAGTCCTAACTGAGCTCTGCAGTTGACTGACCGATTTCTTCCATTCTAGTGCTCAAAATAGTTTACATCTTGACAAGCAGAAAGCTTGGACCAACTGTCTCTAACCAATGCTTGACGCCTCTTCCCAGCCTTCATGGATTGCGGTCGACATAAACCAGCACTCTTATCAGGAACTTGAGATCTCTGGATGAGGCTGAAATGTTGGCTTCCCCTGGAAAGCCCTTGCATTTATGGGAGCTGTAGGAAAGCCACCAGGACTTATCTATCTTGGCTCAGAGCACTTTGTTACTTTAAGAAGAAAAAGGGGAAAACTAGAGGCATCTCTCCTTAATTTAGGTAAAAAAAAAACACCAAAAATATTGAGCTTTGTGATAGACATGGAGCAATTTGTAGACATTGCAAGTGGAATTGCAAAATGGTGCAGCTGCTTCAAAATAAAGTTAGGCTATTTCTTAGAAAAGAAACACACTTATATAACCTAGCAATCCACTTTTAGCTATTTACACAAGAAAAATGAAAACCAATATTCAAAGGAAATAGCATGTCTTGAATACTCTTTGGCATTTTACATCCCGATAAAGTAAGAAATTCTTTCTCCATTTTAATCAATTTAAATCAGTCTGGGGAGAATTGACTTCTTTATATTTTTGAGTCTTCATTAAGAAAATAAGTATTTTTAATATATTATATTGCTTTTTGCTGGAATAAAACACAGAGTTAACTTGCATATTTTGACTTTTTATACAATAAGCTTGAGAACTAGTGATGTCTTCTAATGATTTATGTAAAAATGTTTTTAAGATTTTTTAAAAATCTTAAAACAAGATTAATTAAACCAGGAATTGGTTTGCTTAGAAGCTGGCTTGTTGATGCAACTTAGTGTTGAATGAAGATACCAGGTCACCTCTCCTTCCTTGTTGAAGATCACTTTTTGTCTCATTAGCCATAACAGTGTGTTCACATTTTTGCCTACTTGTCAGTTTCTTAGCCCTTCTACTGGAAGCAGAAACCAACAGACAATACTGTTTTATGAATTGTCAGAAGCTTCCAGAGGAAATACAGTCCCAAATACTGGATCCACTATTGTCTCATTTCTTTAGTATTTCAAGCATAATGGTCAGCCTTCAGTCAACTTAACATTACAAATAATGAGATAAAGCAAATTATGAGACAAATTATGAATCATTATGAAAAGATTATCATGTCCTTTATATGATATTCTTGTCAAACTGCAATGGTAAGTCAAATCATGAGAAAACATGTGAAATGAAAAACGTGAGTGCTTTTGCACAATGATTAGTTTGTAATTTTCAACACTGTCATATTGAGATAATCATTTCTATACATTCTAGGTGATCAATGGTAAACTTTTAAAAAAAAATGTTTAAAAAGCAAATATGCAAGGATAAATAATTAATGATTGTAGAGATCATTATTTGGATGGGGAAGCATTAGTGAAGAGAAGGAATGACTCAAGAAGGTTGGTTTCCTAATGAGAGCATCTTTACGCTTGACTTGGTATTTGGGAATATAGGGGAGAGCTGGAAAGCTCTGGGCAATTTTGATAGGCTCAAGGCACTCAGAGAATGGGAATTGAAGTCCAAGACTATGTAGAGGGAACTATGTGAATGCTCTTCACTTGGAGTTGTTATCTTAAAGAATTATACCATAGGATAAATGTAACCAGAAGTAAATATATAGTCAATAAATATATTGTCTAAATATATTGACTAAATAAATATATAGTCAGTTGTTATAATTTAATTTAATTTTGAATTATTTTGATCCCCAAAATGTTTCATATGGTTTTTATAAACAATTTTGGAAAAACAAAGCCTGGACAGTCTACAAAGACTGTAACAAGAGACAAAGAAGAAGATTGTATAATAATAAAAGGATAAATCCAAGAAGATATAGCAATTGAAAATATGCATGCACTCAAAATAAGAGCACTTAAATACACAAAGCAAATATTAACAGAGATAAAAAGAGATATTGACAGTAACACAGTAATGTGGGATTTTGACATTCTATTTTCTTCTAGGTTGTCCAATAAATTGGTCAATTTTCTGGAAACATGCAGCCTGCCAAAATTAAATCAGGAAAGAAACAGATCATTTTCTGTGGACAAATCATTAGAAGTGAAATAAAATATTATGATAATAAGACCCTGAAAATCAAAGTTCAGGACTGGATGGCTTTACTAGGGCAGTATACTAAACATTTAGAGATGAGGTAACACCTGTATTTCTGAAACTATTCCAAATATTTAAAGAAGAGTATTCTACACTTGTTCTTTAAGATCAGCATCACCCTGACACCAAAACCAGACAAAGATATTACACACACACAAAGTAAAGAAAATTAAAGGCAAATATCACTGATGAACATAGATGCAAAAATCTCTGCAAAATGTTAGTAACCCAAACTCAACAATACAGTAAAAGAGTCATACAGCATGATCAAATGGGATTTATCCCTGGAATACAAGAATGGTTCAATATATGCAAATCAATCAGTGTTATCACATTTATAAATTGAAAAATAAAAATCATAAAAGTATTTCATTAGATGCAAAATAGCTTTTGACAAAATTCAGAATCAGTTTATAGTGAAAAAAAAAAAAAAACTCTCAGCAAAATGGGTATAGAGGGAACACTCCTCAGCATACTAAAGGCTATATATGATAAGCCAACATATAACTTTATACAAACAGTGAAAAGTTGAAGTATTTCCTGTAAGATCAGGAACAAGATAAGGATCCTGACTCTTGATATTTTTATTCGACTTAATATTGAAAGCAAAAGCCACAATAATAAAATAAGAAAAGTAAATAAAAGTAGTTCAGATTGGAAAAGAAGCAAAACTGGCACTGTTAGCAGATGACATGACATGTACATAGAAAAATCTGAAAGGTACTACAAGAAAAACTTATAGCTCATCAACGGATTTGGTAAAGGTGCAGAATCCAAATTAATATAAAAATTAAAACAATCCCATTTTCAAGAATAGACTGCCTAGGAAAAAATCTAAGGATATAAAAGAATGTTTACTCAGAAAACTATAAGATACTGCTCAAAAAATTGAAGAAGAAATAAATAAATGGAAAGATACACTGTGTTCATGGATTAAAATAATTAATATTGTTAAAATAACCATACTACCCAAGGCAACCTAAAAATTCAAAGTAATCCCTTTCAATTGCCAATGGCATTTTTCACAGAGCTAGAATATACAGTTCTAAAATTTGTATGGAAACACAAAAATCCCCAGATAGTCAAAATAATTATAAGAAAGAAAAACAAACTTGGAAGTGCCATAAACCATAATTTCAATTATACCACAAAGTTGCAGCAATCAAAAGAGTATGGAACTGGCACAAAAATAGATACACAGATCAATGAAACAGAATAAAGACCTCAAAAATGCACCCCCATTTATATGGGCAGTTTATTCAGGAATAAGGGGACAAGAATATTCAATAAGGAAAAACAATCTTTGCAAAAAACGGTGTTCTGAAAATGGACATTTACATGCAAAAATATTAAACTGAACTACTCTCTCATGCCATGCACAAAATTAAATTTCAAATAGAAAATGCAAACACAAGACATGAAGGCATACAGTTCCTATAATAAACTACAAGCAGTACAGTCTCTGACATTGGTCTTAGTGAATATTTTATTGAGTATTCTCCTCAGGCAAGGAAAACAAAAGCAAAGTAAGCAAAAGGGACTAAATTTAAATAAATCATTTTGCAAAATGGAGGCAACTTATCAGCAAAATAAAAAGGCCAGTTGCTTTTGGGAAAAGATATTTGGAAACATTATATCTGATAAGGGGTTAATATACAAAAATAAAGAAATAGCTCATACACTAAATATGAAAACAATAACCAATTAAAATTGGGCAGAATATCTGAATAGACATTTTTGTAATGAAGACATACAGATGAGCAAAAGAAATCTAAAAAGTGCTAATCACTAATCATCAGAGAAATGCAAATCAAAACTATAATCTGATATCACCTTATACATGGCACTGCTGCTGCTGTTGCTAAGTCACTTCAGTCATGTCCAACTCTGACCCCATAGAGGGCAGCCCACCAGACTCTCCCATCCCTGGGATTCTCCAGGCAAGAACACTTGAGTGGGTTATCATTTCCTTCTCCAATACATGAAAGTGAAAAGTCAAAGTGAAGTAGCTCAGTCGTGTCCAACTCTTAGCGACCCCATGGACTGCAGCCCACCAGACTCCTCCATCCATGGGATTTTCCAGGCCAAGAGTACTGGAGTGGGGTGCCATTGCCTTTTCAGTAGCCATTATAAAAAGGATAACGAATAACAAGTGTCTGCCAGGATGTGGAGAAAAGGGAACATTTGTGAAATTTTGGTGGGAATGTGAATTGGTGTAGCCACTATAGAGAACTTCAAAAAAATAAAAATAAAACTAGCCAGCAATTCCACTCCTTGAGATTTTCCCAAAGACAATTAAAGCACAAATTGGAAATATTGTTTTCTTCAGTCACTAAGTCCTGTCTGACTCTTTATGACCCTGTGGACTGTAGGCCATCAGGCTCCTCTGTCCTCCACTATCTCCCAGAGATTGCTCAATTTCATGCCCATTGAGTTGGTGATGCTATATAAGCATCTCATCCCCTGTGGCTCACTTCTTTCACAAATTGGAAATATTGTTTTCTTCAGTCACTAAGTCCTGTCTGACTCTTTATGACCCTGTGGACTGTAGGCCATCAGGCTCCTCTGTCCTCCACTATCTCCCAGAGATTGCTCAATTTCATGCCCATTGAGTTGGTGATGCTATATAAGCATCTCATCCCCTGTGGCTCACTTCTTCTTTTGTCTTCAATCTTTCCCAGCACCAGGGTCTTTTCCAATGAGTCAACTCTTTGCATCAGATAGCCAAAGTATTGGAACTTCAACATCAGATCTTCCAATGAATATTCAGGACTAACTTCCTTTAAGATTGGTTTGATCTCCTTGCAGCCCAAGGGACACTCAAGAGTCTTCTA
>SJYT01011815.1:59065-71983 GCA_006410635.1 Cephalophus harveyi
GTCCCCTTCTTCTCCTGCCCCCAATCCCTCCCAGCATCAGAGTCTTTTCCAATGAGTCAACAGTAGCCAAAATATGGACACAATCACTGATAGATGAATAGATAAAGAATATATATATATGGAATATATATAATGGAATATTATTCAGCCACAAAAAGAATGAAATCTTGCCATTTGTGACAACATGGATAGATCTAGAAGATATTATGTTAAACAAGCCATACAAAGAAAGACAAATTATGTATAATTTCTCTTATATGTGGAAATTTAAAAAAATGAACAAACACAGTGAAACAAAAACAGTTTTATAGATATAGACAAGAAATAGGTGGTTACCAAAGAGGTGGAATGTGAGGGGAGTAAAGAAATGGATAAGGGAGATAAAGAGGTACAAAATTGCAATTATAAAATAAATCATAGGAATGGAAAGTAAAGTGTAAGAAATACATGGTAACCTATCATGACTAATTTATCATGGTGATCAGTTTGAAACATATGGAAATATAGAATCACTGTGCTGTGTAACAGGAAATGAAAAAATATCCTAGACCTCACATTATTTTGATAAACAATTTTGAAAGACAATGGCCAGTACACAATTAACAATAACCAGACATATCTGGAGAAAATATATCATTTGAAAAACAAATATAAGCAATAGAAAATAAAAACAGACCAATAGAAATACTCAATATTCACATTATCATGCACAGATATTAACACTGTGCTCAGTCTTAGAGGTAAGATGATGACATGGGAACACGATGTGATCTATTCAATCCTTCCTCTCTAAACTGATGAATGAAGTAGGATAACAGGGAAAAAATGTCCAGATAACATCTTCAAAAATAACCAAGTGATAATATTTTTCTGAAGATATCAGATGCTATGTTAAGAAAAATATTAATAGAGAAGAGGCCAACCCATCAAGAGTAATTATAAAATATTAATACTATTTCTTCCAAAGGAAATCTCACACTTTAATTGAATACTCAATAGATAGATCTGTGACAGCCATTGAAACTGTGTTAAACCTTGAAGTTTTCATTATGACTATACCTAGCAGGGGATGGAAGCAAACGGTGAGTATGATAAGGCAAACTAGGCCTTCAAAATCTCGGAAATATTCTGAGAAACGGAAAGGTTTACAAGTTGATCACAATGGTATAGAAATTCTTCATACAGATAACTCTGATATTGAAGCAGAGAGATTCCTTGTTAGGCAGGAAATAAGAAAGGACATATCTCTGAAAGAATTAAAGCAATTACCTTAATAAGAGATCATTTTCTTGAAGATTCTAAAGTCAGAAATTCCACTCTTGAGTATATACCCAAAGAAACAGATATTGAAGCAATATGTGTACTCCCATGTTCATTACAGCCAAGAAATGAAAACAATCTAAATGTCTTTAATTGGATGTATAGAAAAAATATGGTATACATATACACAATGGAATATTATTCAGCCACTCAAAATAAGGAAATGCTGATATTTGCAACCACATGGATAGAATTTGAGGGCATTGTGCTAAATGATATGTCAGTGAGAAACACAAACATTGTATATCACATATATGCAAAATGTAAAAAAAAAAAAAAAAGCTTCTTTCATGAAGAGAGGCTAGAATGTAATTGTCAGGGACCCAGGACAAGATTATGTGATATTTGAAAAACTAATGGCTGAGAACCTTCTGGTTTTAACAGAAAGCATTGGATTATTAGTTTACAAAGGCCAGCCCAGCAGCAAAGGGCAAGACTGCTGGAAAGCACAGGAGAGAGAGACACAGACCAGACCAATAACCCCAAAGGAATAGAAAGAAAACTGCCATCCCACATAAATAAAACAAAGAAAGAAGAAAATGGTAGCAGAAAAAATTACTGCCAACTAGAGTTAAAACCTACCATTAATATATTTCAAGAATCGAGGATGGAAGAAGATATTTTCAGACAACAAAATGAGAGAAAATTTGTGATCCTGATCCACAGACTTCTCATAAAAGAAAGAGGGTGTTTTTATCACAGAAGAAAGAATCTTAGAGGGAAAGTTCAAGAGGCGAAAAAGAACAGAAAGCAATTGTTGTTCAGTCGCTCAGTTATGTCTGACTCTTTGCAACCCCATGGGCTGCAGCACACCAGGCTTCCCTGCCCATTACCAAAAACAGGAGCTTGCTCAAACTCATCCATTGAGACAGTGATTCCATCCAACCATCTAGTCCCTATTGTCCCCTTCTCCTCCTGCCTCAATCTTTCTCTACATCAGGGTCTTTTCTCCTCACATCAGGTAGCCAATGTATTGGAGATTCAGTATCGGTTCTTCCAATGAATATTCAGAATTGGTTTCCTTTAGGAATGAGTGGTTTACTCTCTTTGTGTCCAAGGGATGCTCAAGAGTCTTATCCAACACCACAGTCCAAAAGCATCAACGCTTCAGAACTCAGCCTTCTTTATGGTCCAACTCTCACATCCAAACATGATTACTAGAAAAACCATAGCTTTGACTACAGACTTTTCTTGGGAAAGGAATGTCTCTGGTTTTTAATATACTGTCTATGCTTGTCATTGCTTTCTTTCCAAGCAGCAGTCAACTTAATTTCATGACTGTAGTCACTGTCCACAGTGATTTTGGAGACCAAGAAAATAAAGTCAGTCACTGTTTCCATTGTTTCCCCACTTATTTGCCATGAAGCGATGGGGCAAGATACCTTACTTTTGTAAATCTTTTAAACAACTTTATTGAGATAAAATTCCCATACCATATACTTCACCCATTTAAAATATACAGTTCAGTGGCTTTTAGTATATTCACAGAATTGTGTGTCTACCACCACTATAAATTTTAGAATGTTATTGGTGGTGGTGGTGGTGGTCTAGTTATTAAGCCATGCCTGACTCTTGTAACCACATGGACAGTAGCCCACCAGGCTCCTCCATCCATGGGATTTCCCAGGCAAGAATACTGGAGGGGGTTGCCATTTTCTTCTTCAGGGGATCTTCCTGACCCATGGATTGAACCAGGGTCTCTGGCATTGCAAGCAGTTTCTTATTGACCCCAGAAAACTTTGAACTTTAAGTCTCCACTTCTCAGTACTCTTAAATCCTCCAGGTCTAGGCAACTACCAATTCTCTGCACTCTGCAGTGGAAGATGGAGAAGCTGTATACAGTCAGCAAAAACAAGACCAGCAGCTGACTATGGCTTAGATCATTAACTCCTTATTGCAAAATTCAGACTTGAAGAAAGTAGGGAAAACCTCCCTAGGCCATTCAGGTATGACCTAAATTGAATCCATTACAATTATACAGTGGAAGTGACTAATAGATTCAAGGGATTAGATCTGATAGACTGACTGCCTGAAGAACTATGGTTGGAGGTTTGTAACATTATACAGGAGGCAGTGATCAAAACCATCCTCAAGAAAAAGAAATACAAAAAAGTAAAAGGTTGACTGAGGAGGTCTTACAAATAGTAGAGAAAAGAAGAGAAGTAAAAGGCAAAGGAGAAAAGGAAAGATATACCCATCTGAATATGGAGTTCCAAAGAATAGCAAAGAGAGATTAAAAAATAATAATAATAAGCTGTCTTAATCGAGTGCTGAAGAATTGATGCTTTTGAACTGTGGTGTTGGAGGACTCTTGAGAGTCCCTTGGACTGCAAGGAGATCCAACCAGTCCATTCTAAAGGAAATCAGTCCTGAGTGTTCATTGGAAGGACTGATGTTGAAGCTGAAACTCCAATACTTTGGCCACTTGATGTGAAGAGTTGACTCCTTTGAAAAGACCCTGATGATTGGAAGGATTGGGGGCAGGAGGAGAAGGGGATGACAGAGGATGAGATGCCTGGATGGCATCACTGACTCAATGGACATGAGTTTGGGTAGACTCTGGGAGTTGGTGATGGACAGGGAGGCCTGGGGTGCTGCGGTTCATGGGGTCACAAAGAGTCAGACACAACTGAGTGATTGAACTGAATTGAACTGAATGGATCAATGCAAAGAAAGAGGAAAACAATAGAATGTGGAAAATTAAAGATCTCTTCAAAACATTAGAGATACCAAGGGAACATTTCATGCAAAGATGGGCTCAATAAAGGACAGAAATGGTATGGACCTAACAGCAGCAGAAGAATTTAAGAGGTGGCAAGGATACACAGAAGAACTATGCAAAAGAGACGTTAATGACTCAGATAACCATGATGGTGTGATCACTCACCTAGAGCCAGACTTTTGGAGTGCAAGGTCAAGTGGGCCTTAGGAAACATCACTACAAACAAAGTTAGTGGAGATGATGGAATTCCAGCTGAGCTATTTCAAATCCTAAAAGATGATGCTGTGAAAGTGCTTCACTCAATATGCCAGCACATTTGGAAATCTCAGTAGGGGCACAGGACTGGAAAAAGTCAGTTTTCACTCCAGTCCCAAAGAAAGGCAATGCCAAAGAATGTTTAAAGTACCACACAGAAATCAATGGAAGACATAATTATATGTGGCCAGATTGTCTTTAAATATGGGTCCCTAACCTCCAGTAGTCATGTATGGATGTGAGAGTTGGACTGTGAAGAAGGCTGAGCACTGAAGAATTGATGCTTTTGAACTGTGGTGTTGGAGAAGACTCTTGAGAGTCCCTTGGACTGCAAGGAGATCCAACCAGTCCATTCTGAAGGAGATCAGCCCTGGGATTTCTTTGGAGGGAATGATGCTAAAGCTGAAACTCCAGTACTTTGGCCACCTCATGTGAAGAGTTGACTCATTGGAAAAGACTCTGATGCTGGGAGGGATTGGGGGCAGGAGGACAAGGGGACGACCCAGGATGAGATGGCTGGATGGCATCACCGACTCGATGGATGTGAGTCTGAGTGAACTCTAGGAGCTGGTGATGGACAGGGAGGCCTAGGGTGCTGTGATTCATGGGGTTGCAAACGGTCGGACTCGACTGAGCGACTGAACTGAACTGAACTGAACCTCATATCCCAGTGTTCATACCAGGCTTCTAGGCATCTTGTTCCCAAACCCTCAAAACCACCACCACATACCTTTCTATTTTGTCTCGGTGGAAAATTGTCTTTTTTTTTTTTTTTGCTCTAATTCAAATTCGTGAGAATTGTTACAACTCACATTTCTACAAACTGTGGTGATATGCTATTAATGTTATCAACACAGTCAAGAATCGTGATTTCTTCTGCAGTTCTTTATTCCTCTCCACAGCTGCTACTGTGAGGTCAGCTTAATTCACTTTCCTATTTTAAAGGGAATTGCAATAATGTACCAAATGATGAGAGAATTTTCCAAGCCTAACTATAGTCTTTGATGCACAGTTAATATTGGAAAATACAGGAACTGAATTTCTTAACTGCTGTCAGCTAGATGAAGCCTTTTGTCACAGCACAGCCTAATAGAAATGTGTATCCTGGATGCTTATATACCAACATTATTTCATGTCAGATACTGATTTGGTGCCACTGGACACTCACCTTTTTCTGACATTACAGAGAGTTTCTATTTCAAATGTTTAGGAGATGTCAGAAATACAATAATTTCTATTTCTTTCTTCCAAATGGATTTTTCTTTATCAAATACATCACTGAATGGTATTGAAAACAAGTTTTCCCTTAAGCAAAAGTAGAATAGACTGTAGTATGTGAAGTGAGATTTGCTGCCTTAAAGAATGATGCCTTTGTTATTAGGTTCATGCTAGGAGCTTAATTACCTAACAATTCACTGAGGGGAAGAAGAGGAATAATAAGAAAAAGGAAATTTTCCTTATTGAACATGATTTTAATTTCATTCCTCTTGGTGCTTTTTCCACTTTCAACAGAGAAACATTAAATCAGTCACTGAGGTGATTACCTCCTATGCCTTAAGCACAAAGGCATCAGTTTACCAAACATCACCCAAGATGATTTTTCATTGACAATAAAGACTCCTCAAACAAAGATTATCAACTAGTATGAATTGATACTTTAATCCTTTTAGCTTTGCTAATCATAATCATTTTCAATTAATGTAAAAAAAATACAGTCAAGTGTGCTAGATTTCCCAGCCATTTTATTTACACTGTAGTGCTCATTCCATCTTTGTACAGTAGGTAAAGGTTATGTCTTCCTCCCTCATATAGGGAAGTAGGTTCCATCAAATATGTGTTTAGTTGGTCTGTCATATCATGGAAGTTTTCAGTTACATTAGAGTGACCAAGAAGGGAAATATACAGTTGGATTGTTGAACTTACAAAGAAAGACCTAATACATAGTGTCTGCCATATTGGAAAATCATTTAAAACATGCAAATTTGAAAAGTTGATAATAATCTTCAAATACACTGTGGCCTGTGGTTTTCACAACATCCTAATGCAGTTGATACTCTTATTCTTTAGTGCCTTCGTTCCTCATTTTCAGTTGTAGAAGAGACATGATTGTTCATATATGTTTCTTCAGCTTTCTCTAATAATGATAAATAATCAGTCAATTCAGTCCTCAGTCGTGTCCAATTCTTTGTGACCCCATAGGATTGGAATGAAAACTGACTTTTCCAAACCTAAGGCCACTGGTAAGCTTTGAAAATGTGATAGTATATTGAGTCCAGCACTTTCACGGCATCATCTTTTAGGATTTGAAATAGCTCAGCTGGAATTCCATCACCTCCACTAGCTTTGTTCATGTGATGCTTCCTAAGGCCTACTCAACTTTGCATTCCAGAATGTTTGGCTCTAGGTGAGAAATCACACCATCATGGTTATCCGGGTCATTAAGATTTCTTTTGTATAGTTTTTCTGTGTATTCTTACCGCCTCTTCTTAATATCTTCTGCTTCTGTTATGTTCATACTATTTCTTTCCTTTATTGTGCCCATCTTTGCATGAAATGTTCCCTTGGTATCTCTGATTTTCTTGAATGCTTCCCTAGTTTTTCCCATTATATTGTTTTCTTCTATATCTTTGCATTGATCACTTAAGAAGGCTTTCTTATCTCTCCTTGTTATTCTTTGGAATTCTGCATTCAGATGGGTATATCTTTCCTTTTCTCCTTTGCCTTTCATTTATCTTTTCTTCGCTATTCGTAAGGCCTCTTCAGACAATCATTTTGCCTTTTTGTATTTCTTTTTCTTGGGGATGGTTTTGATCACTGCCTCCTGTAAAATGTCATGAACCCTGTCCATAGTTCTCCAGGCACTTCTGGCTATCAGATCTAATCTCTTGAATTATCCACTATAACTTCTACTGTATAATCATAACTTCCACTGTATAATGATTTAAAGGATTCAATTTAGGTCACACCTGCATAGTCTAGTGATTTTCCCTACTTTCTTCATTTTAAGTCTGAATTTTGCTATAAGGAGTTCAGCTCCTGGTCTTGTTTCTGCTGACTGTATAGAGCTTCTCCATCTTTGGCTGCAGACTATAATCAATCTGATTTCAGTATTGACCATCTGATGATGCCATGTGTAGGGTCATCTTTTGTGTTGTTGGAAGAGGGTGTTTGCTATGACCAGTGTGTTCTCTTGCTAAAACTCTGTTAGCTTTTGCCATGCTTCATCTTGTACACCAAGGCCAAACTTACCTGCTACTCCAGATATCTCTAAATTTCTACTTTTGCATTCTAGTCCTTTATCATGTAAAGGGCATCTTTTTTTGGTGTTTGTTCTAGAAAAACTTATAGGTCCTCATAGAACTGTTCAACTTCAGCTTCTTTGGCAGTAGCAGTTAGGCCATAGACTTGAATTATTGTGATAATTGAAAAATTGATATGATCACATATTCAGTCTTCAGAAGTTGCTCAGCTGCTCAGTCTGACTCCTTGTGATCCCATAGTAGTCCACCAGGATTCTCTGTCCATGGGATTCACCAGACAAGAATACTGGAGTGTGTTGCTATTTCCTAATCCAGGGGATTTTCCCAACTCAGGGACTGAGACCAGGACTCTTGTGTCTCCTGCATTGTCAGGCAAATTCTTTACCACTGAGCAACTCTTTAGAATGCTTTATTTCACAAAGTCTATGAAATTGTATATTTTTTTCAATTTCCATGATGGGATACTCTGCATTATTGTTTTGCTTATATCAATATATGTGTGTATTCAATATATACTCCTTCTTGATATTAACCAACAGTTAAGTCTGAAACTCTAAGCCTCAGAGAATTGCTTGAACAACATAGAGTCCTTTCCACTTTCATTCTTGTCTGTATTATTTATCTTATGCAAGCATCAAGACACAGAAATATCTAAAAAAGATACTTTTTGGAGGGTTTTTTTGTTTTGGTGATATTTTGGTGAGTATTTTTACTGAATATGGGTTTAGCATTGTGCCCTCAACTTCCATAGAGAAACACATAAGAATCATACATCCACATAAAATGTGTGCTTATGTTGGGAACGCTATTTGGGGTGTTTACAACATCACAATTTGCCTCTTGTAGGAGGACTCAAAGGAGTAAATTCCCTTCAAACTTCTGTGTTCCTTTCCTGAGAAAATGGTTTGTTCTTCTCTTGAGGACATATTTTATTTGCTTCTCTGAGCAGTTATTTAAGACCTTATGATATTCCCCATCTTATTATCCTTTACCACGGACTTCTCTCAATATTTAGGCCTCAATATACTTGAGATATTTCTATAACTTCTCAAAAGAATGACATGCAGATGAAAGAATATAATGCAGTACCACCTTCAATACACTGTTGGAATAAGTAAGTCTCAGAGAGATTAATGAACAAATTTTTAAAATCAGGATTGAACTTCCATGATTAACTCAACCTAGATTCTGAAATTTAGCATCTGATTCTTCTGCCTAGAAATCTGGAAATGAGTCACTACAATTATAGCAGAAAAAGAAGTCTGGATAAACTCCAAATTTTAACATATTCTGAAGCTACCTGACAGCTGAGGTTATAGGGAAACTAAGGAGCCCAAGGTCTGAAGAAAGGCAGGCCCCAATGTGGAGAGATAGGATGTGAACACTGGAAAACCCGGCCAAAGCACAGAAGTAAGGAGTGGTTGCCATATGTGTGGGTGAAAATAAATCAGCTAAAATTACAATGGTTGTTGGCTAGCAGGGAAGAAAAGGGACGCTGGGAAGCTAAGACACAGGAAAATTAATATTTGAAGTCTCTTTTCCATGGACCCCCACTTAATGTTCCCAAGAGAGATAAGGGGACCAGAGCTGGGGAGCAGAGAGTATCTCCCTATGTGGGAAAAATGTGCAAGAAGCAGCCGGGGGGGGGGGTCCTAAGATGGCAGAGGAATAGGATGGGGAGACCACTTTCTCCCTCACAAATTCATCAAAAGAACATTTCAACACTGAGTAAATTCCACAAAACAACTTCTGAATGCTGGCAGAGGACATCAGACACCCAGAAAAGCAGATAATTGGCTTCAAAAACAGGTAGGAAAAAATATAAAAGATGAAAAGAGAGGCAAAGGAGGTAGGGAGGGAGCTCCGTCCTGGGAAGGGAGTCCCATCGCGGGAAGAGACTCATAAGAAGAGAGGTTTCCAAATACCAGGAAACATTCTTGCTGCCGAGTCTGGGGCGAACCCTGGAAGCACAGAGGGCAGCATAACAGGAAGGAAAAATAAATAAAACCAACAGAACTTATAGGTCCTCATAGAACTGTTCAACTTCAGCTTCTTTGGCAGTAGCAGTTAGGCCATAGACTTGAATTATTGTGATAATTGAAAAATTGATATGATCACATATTCAGTCTTCAGAAGTTGCTCAGCTGCTCAGTCTGACTCCTTGCGATCCCATAGTAGTCCACCAGGATTCTCTGTCCATGGGATTCACCAGACAAGAATACTGGAGTGTGTTGCTATTTCCTAATCCAGGGGATTTTCCCAACTCAGGGACTGAGACCAGGACTCTTGTATCTCCTGCATTGTCAGGCAAATTCTTTACCACTGAGCAACTCTTTAGAATGCTTTATTTCACAAAGTCTATGAAATTGTATATTTTTTTCAATTTCCATGATGGGATACTCTGCATTATTGTTTTGCTTATATCAATATATGTGTGTATTCAATATATACTCCTTCTTGATATTAACCAACAGTTAAGTCTGAAACTCTAAGCCTCAGAGAATTGCTTGAACAACATAGAGTCCTTTCCACTTTCATTCTTGTCTGTATTATTTATCTTATGCAAGCATCAAGACACAGAAATATCTAAAAAAGATACTTTTTGGAGGGTTTTTTTGTTTTGGTGATATTTTGGTGAGTATTTTTACTGAATATGGGTTTAGCATTGTGCCCTCAACTTCCACAGAGAAACACATAAGAATCATACATCCACATAAAATGTGTGCTTATGTTGGGAACGCTATTTGGGGTGTTTACAACATCACAATTTGCCTCTTGTAGGAGGACTCAAAGGAGTAAATTCCCTTCAAACTTCTGTGTTCCTTTCCTGAGAAAATGGTTTGTTCTTCTCTTGAGGACATATTTTATTTGCTTCTCTGAGCAGTTATTTAAGACCTTATGATATTCCCCATCTTATTATCCTTTACCACGGACTTCTCTCAATATTTAGGCCTCAATATACTTGAGATATTTCTATAACTTCTCAAAAGAATGACATGCAGATGAAAGAATATAATGCAGTACCACCTTCAATACACTGTTGGAATAAGTAAGTCTCAGAGAGATTAATGAACAAATTTTTATGCTTCTCTGAGCAGTTATTTAAGACCTTATGATATTCCCCATCTTATTATCCTTTACCACGGACTTCTCTCAATATTTAGGCCTCAATATACTTGAGATATTTCTATAACTTCTCAAAAGAATGACATGCAGATGAAAGAATATAATGCAGTACCACCTTCAATACACTGTTGGAATAAGTAAGTCTCAGAGAGATTAATGAACAAATTTTTTAAATCAGGATTGAACTTCCATGATTAACTCAACCTAGATTCTGAAATTTAGCATCTGATTCTTCTGCCTAGAAATCTGGAAATGAGTCACTACAATTATAGCAGAAAAAGAAGTCTGGATAAACTCCAAATTTTAACATATTCTGAAGCTACCTGACAGCTGAGGTTATAGGGAAACTAAGGAACCCAAGGTATGAGGAAAGGCAGGCCCCAATGTGGAGAGATAGGATGTGAACACTGGAAAACCTGGCCAAAGCACAGAAGTAAGGAGTGGTTGCCATATGTGTGGGTGAAAATAAATCAGCTAAAATTACAATGGTTGTTTGCTAGCAGGGAAGAAAAGGGATGCTGGGAAGCTAAGACACAGGGAAGTTAATATTTGAAGTCTCTTTTCCATGGACCCCCACTTAATGTTCCCAAGAGAGATAAGGGGACCAGAGCTGGGGAGCAGAGAGTATCTCCCTATGTGGGAAAAATGTGCAAGAAGCAACCAGGGGGGCGGTCCTAAGATGGCAGAGGAATAGGATGGGGAGACCACTTTCTCCCTCACAAATTCATCAAAAGAACATTTCAACACTGAGTAAACTCCACAAAACAACTTCTGAATGCTGGCAGAGGACATCACACACCCAGAAAAGCAGATAATTGGCTTCAAAAACAGGTAGGAAAAAATATAAAAGATGAAAAGAGAGGCAAAGGAGGTAGGGAGGGAGCTCCGTCCCGGGAAGGGAGTCCCGTCGCGGGAAGAGACTCATAAGAAGAGAGGTTTCCAAACACCAGGAAACATTCTCGCTGCCAAGTCTGGGGCGAACCCTGGAAGCACAGAGGGCAGCATAACAGGAAGGAAAAATAAATAANAAAGATGAAAAGAGAGGCAAAGGAGGTAGGGAGGGAGCTCCGTCCTGGGAAGGGAGTCCCATCGCGGGAAGAGACTCATAAGAAGAGAGGTTTCCAAATACCAGGAAACATTCTTGCTGCCGAGTCTGGGGCGAACCCTGGAAGCACAGAGGGCAGCATAACAGGAAGGAAAAATAAATAAAACCAACAGATTACGAGCCCAACAGTAACTCCCCCAGCGGAAAAGGAGCGCAGACACCTGCATCCGCCACTAACAAGTGGGGGCTGAGCAGGGAGACGCGGAAAGCACGGACTTCAGTGCTTTTTAAGAATCGGGCCGCGGGAGGCAGGGGCTGCAAAGAATCGGGCCGGAACGCCCGCCCCGCACATGACCAGAGGGCCTGCACGAGACCAGAATGAACTAACTTGGGCTAGCAATCCAGACTGTGGGATAGCTACCACGCGAAACGCTCAAACATAAGACACTGCCAGGACTGCACACAGAACAAAGGACGGAACGGAAATAGCGAGCTGCAGACCATCCCCCTCCGGTGACAGGCAGCCAGAGCCTTAAGGGCTGGAAGGGGGCAATCGCAGCCCAAGAGAGTCATTACCTACCAAAATGCGAGCAGGCTTCTTTGCTAACTAAGACTTCTGGGGGTTCTGGACAGTCATCATCCCCCTGAGAAGGAACGCCAGCGGTACACCCAGAAAACTGAGCAGCAGGGAAAGGCGACCAGTCACAGCAAGTGCACTCGCCAAACTCCTGAGCTACTCGGACCTGGGAAGGGCATAAAACACAGGCCCAACCAAATATGCACCTCTGAAGGCTACCTGAGCGCCGAGCCTGAGCAGCTTAGACCAGAGAGGTGCACGAAGCCTAGGACCGGCCTCAGACGGTTCCCCAGCAGAGCAACTTAGAGCCTGAGCGGTGTGCGCCGTGAGCAGAGGAAAGACAGGCGCAGATGAGACACTGCAAGCACACGCCAGTAATATTTGTTTGCAGTATCCCTCCCTCTCCACAGAGCTACTGAACAAGTGAGCCTAAAAAAAAAAAAGTGTCCACCACCTCCCTCCCTGAGTCAAGATGGAAATCAGACACTGAAGAGACCAGCAAACAGAAGAAATTAAGCAGAGGGAACTGCCTTGGAAGTGACCCCACACTGCCCACAACACCAGGGAAAGGGCCAGATATATCTTTACTATTTTTACAAGCATTCTTTTTTTT
>SJYT01011815.1:78541-100034 GCA_006410635.1 Cephalophus harveyi
AAAAAAAAAAAAAAACTTGAACAAGTTGAAAAATATCAACTCTCTTAGAATCATCAGAGAATTGAAGTTATAGGTCAAACAGCTGCCCTAAATGTTGGAGACATAGATGAATAGAAAACCAAAGATTATCAGGAACAGAAGCTCATGATCAGAAATTGACAGTGGGTACTTGTAGGAACACCAAAAGTGTGATCCATGAATTGCTGGAGGTTCTATGTGGAAGAGACTGAGATAAAAACAAACAAATAATCAAAGATTATGTGAGCAATCAGCAGGCAAATTAATGAAAAATGGTGGTATATCCATATAAAAGAATATTATCAGTGATAAAAAGAAATGAGCTATCAATCCATGAACACATGGATGAAACTTAAAAAAGCATATTGCTAAGAAAAAGAAGTTAATATGAAAAACTATTGTATGATTCCAAGTATAGGACATTCCAGAAAAAATAAAAAGCTAAGGAGACAGTAAAATATTAGTGGCTTCCCAGGATATGGGGCAAAGAAGAAAGGGCTGAAATCAGGGGGTATTGAAGGCAGAGGGTATCAAGTAAGACAGCCATTCCAATACTGTGATGATAGATACAGGTCATTATACATTTATCAAAACTCACAGAGAATGGTCCCCAACCTTGGTTCAGATGGTAAAGAATATGCCTGCAATGCAGGATACCCAGGCTAAATTCCTGGGCTGTGAAGATCCCCTGGAGAAGGGAATGGAACCCATTCCAGTATTCTTGCCTGAATCCCACGAACAGAGTAACCTGGTGGGATACAGTCAATGGGGTTGCAAAAAGTCAGACACGACTGAGTGACTAAACACACTTCAACAGAGAATGGAACTCGAAGAGTGAAGTCTGATGGACTTTAGCTAATAATATGTATCAATAGTCATCTGTCTTTTTCCAGTAGTCATGTATGGATGTGAGAGTTGGATTATAAAGAAAGCTGAGCACTGAAGAATTGATGCTTTTGAACTGTGATGTTGGAGAAGACTCTTGAGAGTCTCTTGGACTGAAAGGAAGTCCAACCAGTTCATCGTAAAGGAGATCAGTCCTGGGTGTTCATTGGAAGGACTGATGTTGAAGCTGAAACTCCAATACTTTGACCACCTGATGCAAAGAGTTGACTCATTTGAAAAGACTCTGATGCTGGGAAAGATTGAGAATAAGAGGAGAAGGGGATGACAGAGGTTGGATAGCATCACTGACTCAATGGACATGAGTTTGGTAAGCTCTGGGAGTTGGTGATGGACAGGGAGGCCTACCGTGCTGCAGTTCATGGGGTCACAAAGAGTTGAACATGACTGAGCGACTGAACTGACTGAATTGAGTCGTCTATTGTAATAAATGTAACAGAAAATGCAAGATGTAAAAAAATGAGAAAACTATGGGGATGGGTGAGGTTGAGGGTATATGGAAACTCTGCTTTCTGTTCAATATTTCTGTAAATTTAGTCACTCTAAAAAGCAAAGACTATTAATTAAAATTTTAAAAAGAACATCGAGCTACTTCTGGGAGCAACACAGTAGAGATAAACTCATTCTTGAGTATAGATAAACATGCTGAATGGAAATATAAAAGGTGAGGCTAGAAAACAAACACAAAAAATTTCTCTAGACTCTCATCTCACTCTCATCACAAGATGCTGCTAAAAAGATATGACACCTACAGTGCTTATATTGTCAATTAATCTGACAGATTAGCCAAGAATATAGAGTGGGGAAAGCACAGTCCCTTCAATGAACAGTGTGGGGAAGCTTGAACATTTACATGCAAAAGAATCAAACTGGACTATTTTCTCTCCACATAAAAATAAACTCAAAATGGATTAAAGATTTAAATAAAACACCTAAAACCATAAAACTTCTAGACAACTGGAGCCAATATTCTCAGCAGTATTCTCTTAAACATCAGTCTTCACAGGATTTGTTTTGGAATTTACCATATAAACATAGCTTTATTTCTAGACTCCCTGTCCTGTTCCATTTGAGGTGTGTGTCTGATTTGTATCAGTACTAAAATCACTGCAGATGGTGATTGCAGCCATGAAATTAAAAGACACCTACTCCTTGGAAGAAAAGTTATGACCAACCTAGATAGCATATTCAAAAGCAGAGACATTACTTTGCCGACTAAGGTCCATCTAGTCAAGGCTATGGCTTTTCCTGTGGTCAAGTATGGATGTGAGAGTTGGACTGTGAAGAAGGCTGAGCACCAAAGAATTGATGTGTTTGAACTGTGGAGTTGGAGAAGAATCTTGAGAGTCCCTTGGACTGCAAGGAGACCCAACAAATCCATTCTGAAGGAGATCAGCCCTTGGATTTCTTTGGAATTTATGATGCTAAAGCTGAAACTCCAGCACTTTGGCCACCTCATGCGAAGAGATGACTCATTGGAAAAGAGTCTGATGCTGCAAGGGATTGGAGGCAGGAGGAGAAGGGGATGACAGAGGATGAGATGGCTGGATGGCATCACTGACTCAATGGACATGAGTCTGAGTGAACCCCAGGAGTTGGAGATGGACAGGGAGGCCTGGCGTGCTGCGATTCATGAGGTCACAAAGAGTGAGTCGGATACAACTGAGAGACTGAACTGAACTGAATGTATTGTTTTGATTGCCATAGGTTTGTAGTGCAGTTTAAAATCAAGGAGTGTGATACCACCAAGTTTCTTCTTCCTTGACATTGCTTTGGCTACTTAGGGTCTTTTGTGTTTCCACACAATTTGGAGAAATGTGTCTGACTCCTGAGGCAAGGGAAACAAAAGCAAAGGTAAACAAAATGGACAAACTAAAAGGATTTTGCACAATGAAGTAAGCTATCAACAAAATGAAAATGCTGCTTACAGAATGGGAGAAGTTATTTGCAAATGGTATATTAAATAAGAGATTGATATTCAAAATGAATAAAGAGCTCATACAATTCAGCATTAAAAAGCAAATAACCTGATTAAAACACAGACAAAGGATGTTGCTTTAAAGAAGGAATACAGATGGTCAACAGGCACATGAAAAGATCTTTGACATCATTAATCACCATGAAAATACAAATCAAAACCACCAAAAGATATTATCTCATCCCTGTTTGAATGGCTATCATCAAAAAGACAACAAATAACATGTATTGGTGAGGATGTCATGCAGTTAGACTGCATATTGGTGCAACCACTTGGAAAACAGTGTGGAAGTCTCTCAAAACACTAAAAATAGAACTGCCATATGCTCTAGCAATTTCAGTTTCCTTCTCAGTATACACACAGAGAGACTGGAATATTATCTAGCCATAAAAAATTAAATCTTGTTCTATTTCCAGTTTTTTAAGGAATCTCCATTAAAAGGGAGATTCTCCATAGTGGCTGTACTAGTTTGCATTCCCAACAACAGTGTAAGAGGATTCCCTTTTCTCCACACCCTCTCCGGCATTTATTGCTTGTAGACTTTTGGATCACAGCCATTCTGACTGGTGTGAAATGGTACCTCAATGTTCATTGCAGCACTGTTTATAATAGCCAGGACATGGAAGCAACCTAGATGTCCATCAGCAGATGAATGGATAAGAAAGCTGTGGTACATATACACAATGAAGTATTACTCAGCCATTAAAAAGAATACATTTGAATCCATTCTAATGAGGTGGATGAAACTGGAGCTGATTATACAGAGTGAAGTAAGCCAGAAAGAAAAACACCAATACAGTATACCAACACATATATATGGAATTTAGAAAGATGGAAATGATAACCCTGTATACGAGACAGCAAAAGAGACACAGATGTATAGAACAATCTTTTGGACTCTGTGGGAGAGGGAGAGGGTAGGATGATTTGGGAGAATGGCATTGAAACATCTATAATATCATATAAGAAATGAATCACCAGTCTAGGTTTGATACAGGATACAGGATGCTTGCTGCTGGTGCACTGGGATGACCCAGAGAGATGGTATGGGGAGGAAATGGGAGAGGGGTTCAGGATTGGGAACACGTGTACACCCATGGTGGATTCATATTGATATATGGCAAAAGCAATACAGTATTGTAAAGTAAAATAAAGTAAAATTTTAAAAAAATTAAATCTTGAAATTTGTGACAGCATGGATAGATATAAAGGGTATTAGTGAACTGTCAGACAGAGAAAGAAAAATGCTGTATAATTTCACTCAGTTGCAAAATCTAACACCTCCTCAAAAAAAAAAAAGAAAGAAAGAAAACAGAGAGAGAAAGAAATGGAAACAGTTTTATAGATAATATAGAACAAACATACTGTCCTATTTGTCACAGGACAGTGGGTGGGGACTTGGATGAAAGGGGTTAAAAGGTATAAATACAAACTGCCAGAGAGAAAATAAATAGTCCATGGGGATGTAATATACAGCATAAAGGTCTATGATTGTAATAACTGTGTGGTGACAGATGGTTGCTACACTTATCATGCAAATATCAACTCACTATTTTCTACATACTAATGTATTTAACTATATTTCAAAAACTTTTAAAAATTAAAAAAATAAATTGGCAAAATCTCATAAAAACTAAATAAAAGAAAATAAGAAAATTAATTGTATGATAACACTAGCACAATTTGAGAGGAACCAATTGTAAGTAACATTATAGGTTTCTTACATTAGAGATGATGCAGTATAATAATTTGAATGTGGATAATAATATATCAAAATTTTATATTGTAAACTCTATGGCAACACCGAAGATGTTAGGAAAATGGTGTAGCTAATCAGCCATAGTGGAGGAAAAATGAATCACAAAATTAAATATTCAATAATCTAAAAACAAAAAGAAAAGAACAGAACAGAAACAAAACAGAATAGAAAAAATACAAGCAAAATGATAGATTTGACTTTAACCATACCTATAAATACCTTCAGAGAAGGCAATGGCAACCCACTCCAATAATCTTGCCTGGAAAATCCCATGGACAGAGGAACCTGGTAGGCTGCAGTCCATGGGATCGCTAAGAGTCGGACACGACTGAGCAACTTCACTTTCACTTTTCACTTTCATGCATTGTAGAAGGAAGTGGCAACCCACTCCAGTGTTCCTGCCTTGAGAATCCCAGGGATGGGGGAGCCTGGTGGGCTGCTGTCTATGGGGTTGCACAGGGTCAGACACGACTGAAGCGACTTAGCAGCAGCAACAGCAGCATAAATACCTTAAATGTAAACAGTATAAACACATCGATTAGATGACAGAATTTTAATACAAAGTTAAAAAGCAAGACCAAATTATATATAATAGCAATACATTTTCTTTAAATTTGTAGATATAATGTTACAAATTTTAAAAGATAAACTGAAAAAAAATGAAAGACACCTTATTTTAACACTAAACAAAAAATGCTGAAGTGTCTGGACTTAATAACAAGGAATGTACCAGGGATAAAAATGAGAAATAAAGCCGTAAGAAAGGGACACACTTCTCAAGAAGATAACGACCCTGTGTTTCACATAATAGCAGAGTTTCAAACACAAGAAGCAAAACTGTAGATCTGAAAAGATCACAGGCTCATCCATTAAGAAAGCCAGTGATCTCAACATTCTCCTTAGTCATCAGCAGAGAAGGCTGCTAGAGGAACAGAGGAAACCCTAACACCATACTTCAACACTCCACTCAACAACAGCAGACTAACATTTTTTTAGTGAATGCTCACCAATACAGACTACAGCTAAAACTTTAAAATTTGTAAAGCTCTGTCTCCATACTTGGTGTATTTTTTGACCACAATAAAATTAAACTTGAAATCAGTAACAGAAAAGGCATATGAAAAATATAGGCAAATATTTGCTAAACAACATACCTCTAAGTAGCCTTTATATTTACAAAAAAAAAAAAAAAAGCCAGTACACAGACATGTATAGTGCATTTACTCTTAATAGTCAAACATTGAGAGAAATGCCCAATGAACCATCAGATAATCAAACTTTCAGATCAGTACAAATACTATTTAGCAATAAATAGCCAGTTACTAAGCAATGCAGTAACAAGAATGGGTCTTAATATATTGTAATAAAGGAAAAGAAGCCAGACCCAAAAAGGTGCACAGTTCATAGATCCATTTCCATTATGGTTTGGAAAAGGCAATCAGTTCAGTTCAGTTCTGCCATTCAGTTGACTCTTTGCAATCCCAAGCACTGCAACACACCAGGCTTCCCTATCTATCATCAACTCTCAGAGCTTGCTCAAACTCATGTCCATCTAGGTGGTGATGCCATACAACTATCTCATCCTTTGTCATCCCCTTCTCCTCCTGCCTTCAGTCTTTCCCAGCATCAGGATCTTTTCCAATGAGTCAGTTCTTTGACTCAAGTGGCCGAAGTATGGGCGCTTCAGCTTTAGCATCAGTCCTTCCAATGAACATTCAGGACTGATTTCCTTTAGGATTGACTGGTTTGATATCCCTGAAATCCAAGGGACTCTCAAGAGTCTCTACTTTACCCTTTGACATGGGGTACTTTTTTTGGTGGGATCCACCATTCTCCTGTCAATGGTGGTTCAGCAGTGAGTTGCAATTTTGGAGTCCCTACAGAAGATAGAAAAGAAAATAAAATGGGATCAGAAAACAAGTAAGCAGCCACCACTGACAGGGGCTGGGAAGAGTGGCTGTTTGCAATGAAAGAAAAGGAAAATTTTAAGGTAAATATTTGAAATGTGTACCTTGATTTTTCTAGTACTTACTATGAATATGTCTGCAATGCTGGAAACCAGGGATCAATCCCTGGGTTGGGAAGATTCCCTGGAGAAGGGAATGACTACTCGCTCCAGTTTTCTTGCCTGGAGAATTCCATGGACTGTGGAGCCTGACAGCCTACAAATCCATTAATTAAAGGATTATGAACATGACAAATGAGTGTTGTATATAAATCATTTTGTATTTAAAGAGAATAATCTTAGAATCTAGCCTATTTATGTTGCAGTTTTAGCATGTAAAAATGAATTTAACTGAAGCCTGAATTCTTTTAAAAATAGAAACTTGCTGGTGAAAGAAACCACAGAGGACACTAATAGATGGAGAAATATACCGTGTTCATGGATCAGAAGAATCAATATAGTGAAAATGAGTATACTACCTAAAGCAATCTAGAGGTTCAACTCAATCCCTATCAAGCTACCAATGGTATTGTTCACAGAGCTAGAACAAATAATTTCACAATTTGTATGGAAATACAAAAAACCTCGAATAGCCAAAGCAACCTTGAGAAAGAAGAATGGAACTGGAGGAATCAACCTGCCTGACTACAAAGCCACAGTCATCAAGACAATACGGTACTGGCACAAAGACAGAAATATAGATCAATGGAACAAAAGAGAAAACCCAGAGATAAATCCACACACCTATGGACACCTTATCTTTGACAAAGGAGGCAAGAATATACAATGGATTAAAGACAATCTCTTTAACAAGTGCAGTTCAGTTCAGTTGCTCAGTCGTGTCCGACTCTTTGCTACCCTATGAATCGCAGCACGCCAGGCCTCCCTGTCCATCACCAATTCCCGGAGTTCACTGAGACTCATGTCAATCGAGTCAGTGATGCCATCCAGCCATCTCATCTTCTGTCGTCCCCTTCTCTTCCTGCCCCCAATCCCTCCCAGCATCAGACTCTTTAACAATGAGTCAACTCTTCCCATGAGGTGGCCAAAGTACTGGAGTTTCAGCTTTAGCATCATTCCTTCCAAAGAAATCCCAGGGCTGATCTCTTTCAGAATGGATTGGTTGGGTCTCCTTGCAGTCCAAGGGACTCTCAAGAGTCTTCTCCAACACCACAGTTCAAAAGCATCAATTCTTTGGTGCTCAGCCTTCTTCACAGTCCAACTCTCACATCCATACATGACCACAGGAAAAACCATAGCCTAGACTAGATGGACCTTAGTCGGCAAAGTAATGTCTCTGCTTTTGAATATGCTATCTAGGTTGGTCATAACTTTTCTTCCAAGGAGTAAGTGTCTTTTAATTTCATGGCTGCAATCACCATCTGCAGTGATTTTGGAGCCCAAAACAGTGGTGCTGGGAAAACTGGTCAACCACTTGTAAAAGAATGAAGCTAGAACACTTTCTAACACCATACACAAAAATAAACTCATAATAAATTAAAGATCTTTCCTAGAGGAGAACACAGGCAAAACACTCTCTGACATAAATCACAACAGGATCCTCTAAGACTCACCTCCCAGAATATTGGAGATAAAAGCAAAATAAAAAATGGAACCTAATTAAAATTAAAAGCTTCTGCACAACAAAGGAAACTGTAAGCAAGGTGAAAAGACAGTCTTTAGAATGGGAGAAAATAATAACAAATGAAACAACTGACAAAGATTTAATCTCAACAATATACAGCAACTCCTTGCAGCTCAATTCCAGAGAAGTAAATGACCCAATCAAAAAATGGGCCAAAGAACTAAATAGACCTTTCTCCAAAGAAGACAAACAGATGGCTAACAAACACATGAAAAAATGCTCAACATCACTCATTATCAGAGAAATGCAAATCAAAACCACAATGCGGTACCATTTCACGCCAGTCAGAATGGCTGCTATCCAAAAGTCTACAAGCAATAAATGCTGGAGAGGGTGTGGAGAAAAGGGAACCCTCTTACACTGTTGGTGGGAATGCAAACTAGTACAGCCACTATGGAGAACAGGGTGGAGATTCCTTAAAAAACTGGAAATAGAACTGCCATATGACCCAGCAATCTCACTGTTGGGAATACACACCGAGGAAACCAGAACTGAAAGAGACACGTGTACCCCAGTGTCCATCACAGCACTGTTTATAATAACCAGGACATGGAAGCAACCTAGATGTCTACCAGCAGATGAATGGATAAGAAAGCTGTGGTACATATACACAATGGAATATTACTCAGCCATTAAAAAAATACATTTGAATCAGTTCTAATGAGATGGATTAAACTGTAGCCTATTATACAGGGTGAAGTAAGCCAGAAAGAAAAACACCAATACAGTATACTAACACATATATATGGAATTTAGAAAGATGGAAATAATAACCCTGTATAAGAGACAGCAAAAGAGACACAGATATATAAAATAGTCTTTTGGACTCTGGGAGAGGGTGAGAGTGGGATGATTTGGGAGAATGGTATTGAAACATGTATAATACCATATGTGAAACAAATCACCAGTTCAGGTTCGATGCATGATACAGGATGCTCAGGGCCAGTGCACTGTTATGACCCAAAGGGATAGTATGGGGAAAGAGGTGGGAGCGGGGTTCAGGATGGGGAACACATGTACAACCGTGGCAGATTCATGTTGATGTATGGCAAAACCAATACAATATTGTAAAGTAATTAGCTTCCAATTAAAATGAATAAATTTATATTAAAAAAAGAAATTTATAAAGATCTTTATCCCATCTGTTTTGTGTCTTTGTTCCTTGGAGGTGTTTAGGATGCAAATATACTCTTAACTCTTTTTATTTTAACTTCTTAATGTAATAACCAGCTGTTAGAGACTTCAGGATCAGCTCCTGAGCCTGTGATCTCTGCCTGCATCTCAGCTTCCCTGGTGACTCAGATGGTAAAGAGTCTGCCTGCAGTGCGGGAGACCTGGGTTCAATCCCTGGGTCAGGAAGATCCCCTGGAGAAGGAAATGGCAACCCACTCCAATATTCTTGCCTGGAAAATCCTATGGAAAGAGGAGCTTGGCAGGCTGCAGTCTATGGGGTTGAAAAGAGTTGGACACTACAGAGTGGCTTCAGTCACTCCATCACTATTTGTCAACGTTCTTTTAGAATGGGAATCCACGTGGAGCAGGAAACTATGTAGGGTCACTGGTGCAAAGTATACCATAAGACATCTAACATAAAAACGGTGAAATCTCCTTCTGTCTGCCTTACCACAGAATACGCTGAGGCTTTGTACCAGGGAAACAACATAACTTCTGTGGGTGATGGCGTGGGAGAAGTCTAGTTCTGCCCATCTTTGAAAGTAGGACAAGTCAGACAGGAAAGATTAGAAACACTGTCAGCTATTATGCCACAGGTATAATGGCAAAGCTAAATTGATGGATAAAACCAATTTATTCTAAGAAAACACTGTTTCTTTGCAATGAAAAGAGTTAGCTGGAAAAGATAACAAAATTTCAATTTTTCTTTGTTATAGGAAGAGTTAAATATTTATTCAGCAAAAAAAAAAAAAATCCAAACTGTGAGAAGTATGTTACTTTCCAAAGATACTTAAGATTTTCAGTCTTAAAGACTGTATCAACAATGCATTTCAGTTGCTATCCCAGAAGCTGCAGTCTATTTTTGATGACTCTGGAACTTCATATGGCTAAGTATTTTAAATTATATTATTATTGTCTGTATTTTGTAAGAACATTCATTTAAATCTGTTAAAAATTAAAAGGATCTTTTAAGGTGTATTTGGTTTTATTTGGTATCTTGTGTCTAAGTCTAAAGAGAGCAAATTTATATAAAGTTCATGAGTCAGTGACCAAAGCAGCAACATGAAGTACTTTATTTTCAAATATAAATTATTTGAAAATGTCAATAGTCTAAATTTAATGTAATTTTAAGTTAATTGCTGGGTCACTTTGTCAGTTAATTGTTTATGAAAAATATTAGAGTTACAAATTTCATTTTTCTTCTAGTGAATGCATCCAGATTCAAGCAAAATAGGGTTCACACTACAACAAGTGTGTACTTAAAGTTCATCATGTAGGCTCAGCAGTAGAAATGTCAGGGACCCTAGAAAATAGTATATTGTACCAAAGGAACATTTTTTAGTCGTTATTACTTGTCTTATAAAAAAAAAAAATCCAAACTGTGAGAAGTATGTTACTTTCCAAAGATACTTAAGATTTTCAGTCTTAAAGACTGTATCAACAATGCATTTCAGTTGCTATCCCAGAAGCTGCAGTCTATTTTTGATGACTCTGGAACTTCATATGGCTAAGTATTTTAAATTATATTATTATTGTCTGTATTTTGTAAGAACATTCATTTAAATCTGTTAAAAATTAAAAGGATCTTTTAAGGTGTATTTGGTTTTATTTGGTATCTTGTGTCTAAGTCTAAAGAGAGCAAATTTATATAAAGTTCATGAGTCAGTGACCAAAGCAGCAACATGAAGTACTTTATTTTCAAATATAAATTATTTGAAAATGTCAATAGTCTAAATTTAATGTAATTTTAAGTTAATTGCTGGGTCACTTTGTCAGTTAATTGTTTATGAAAAATATTAGAGTTACAAATTTCATTTTTCTTCTAGTGAATGCATCCAGATTCAAGCAAAATAGGGTTCACACTACAACAAGTGTGTACTTAAAGTTCATCATGTAGGCTCAGCAGTAGAAATGTCAGGGACCCTAGAAAATAGTATATTGTACCAAAGAAACATTTTTTAGTCGTTATTACTTGTCTTATGAACCTCAGAACATAAATGCATATCTCCTCCATATAGCTTTATTTAAACTATTTTTTTTAATTTGAAGTTTAGTTAATTTACAATGTATTGTTAGTTTCAGACATACAGCAGCAAAGTAATTCAGTTATAGATATATTCATATATTGTTATTTTCTGATTCTGTTCCTTTATTTATTATTAAAACATGTTGAATATAGTTCCCTCTGCTACAGAGTAGGTCCTTGTTGATTATTTTATATACAGTAGCACATGTGTGCTAAGTTGCTTCAATCATGTCCCACTCTTGTGACCCTATGAACCATAGCCCACCAGGCTCCTCTGTCCATGAGATTCTCCAGGCAAATATAGCAGAGTTGATTGCCACACCTTCATCCAGAGGATCTTCCTAACCCAGGGATCAAGCCCATGTCTCTTGCATCTCCTGCTTTGGCAAGCAGGTTCTTTATCACTGGCGACACCTGGGAAGCCCATATGCAGTACTATGCATCTGTTAATCCCAAACTCCTCATTTATCCCCTCATTTCTTTGGTAACCTTGTTTGTTTTTGCTATGTCTCTAATATATTTCTGTTTTGTTTATAAGTTTGTCTGTATGACTTTTTTTAGATTCCATATATAAGTGGTATCATACATATGATATTTGTCTGACTTACTTATTTAGTATGATAATCCCTAGGCCCATGCTGCTTCAAATGACATTATTTCATTCTTTTTATGACTAATATTCTGTTTTATATATGCACTACATCTTCTTTATCCATTCCTCTGTTGATGGATATTTAGGTTCCTTCCATATCTTGACTATTGTAAATAGTGTTGCTATGAACAGTGAGCCGCAAATATGCTTTTTAATTAGAGTTTTCTCTAGATATATGCCCAGAAATGGGATTCCTGGAACATAAGATAGCACAATTTTTAGTGTTTTAAGAAACCTCCATACTGTTCTCCATAGTGGCTGCAACAATTCGCATTCCCACCAACAGTGTAAGAGAGCTCCCTTTTAGCTACACCTATTCCAGCTTTTATTATGTATAGACTTCTTTAACGGTGCCTTTCTGACTCTTGTGAGGTAATACCTCACTGTGGCTTTGATTTGCTTTTATCTAGTAAATAACAATATTGACCATCTTTTCAAATGCTTGCCAGCCATCTGCATGTCTTTTTTGAGAAATGTCTGCTTAGCTTTCTGCCTATTTTTTAATAAAGGACTTGTCTAAGGCAAGGCCAAATAAGGATAATGTCTACTTTCATTATTCCATCCAACGGAAATATTGAGAAAACAAGTTAAATGTTTTCCATTTCTAATTATGTAAGCTACCCTTTAGTACTCATCCAAAATGAATAAATATTACATATTTTAAAGATAAATCTGTTATATCAAAATATTAAATTGCATCTGTATAAGGTTATGCTCAAAATCCTTCAAGCTAGGCTTCAGCAATGTGTGAAATGAGAAATTCCAGATTACAACCTGCATTTAGAAAAAGCAGAGGAGGCAGAGATCAAATTGCCAAAACTTTTGGAGCATAGAGAGAGTAAGATAATTACAGAAAAAAACATTTACTTCTGCTTCATTGACTACACTAAAGTCTTTGACTGTGTGAATCACAACAAACTGTGGAAAATTTAAAAGATGTGGGAATACTAGACTTGTCTCCTGAGAAACCTGTTTGCAGACAGAAAAGCAACAATTAGAACCTTACATGGAAGAAATCATTGGTTCAAAATTGAGAAATAAGTACATCAAGGCAAAATGCTGTCAGCTGAATATTTAGCATCCATGCAGAGTACATCATGTAAAATGCCAAGCTGGATGAATCACAAGCTGGAATCAAGATAGACAGAAGAAATAACAACAACTGCAGACCTGCCGATCATATAAGCCTAATAGAAAGTATGAAAAGGAATTAAAAGTGAAGTTGAAAAGGAAGTAAAGAGTTTCTTGATGAGGTTGAAAGAACAGAGTGAAAAAAACTGATTAAAACTCAATATTAAAAAATCTAAAATCATAGCATCCAGTCCAATCACATCATGGCGTATAGATGGGAAAAAAATGGCAGCAGTGACACATTTTATTTTCTTGAGCTCCAGAATCACTGTGGATGGTGACTGCAGCCATGAAATTAAAAAAAAAAAAAAAAAATTGCTTGCTGCTTGGAAGAAAAGCTATGACACACTTAGATACCATAGTAAAAAGCAAAGGCATCACTTTGCCAACAAAGGTCCGTCTAGTCAAAGTCATGTATGGATGTGAGAGTTGGACCATAAAGAAGGCTGAGTGCCACAGAATTGATGCTTTTGAATCATGGTGCTGGAGAAGACTCTTGAGAGTCCCTTGGGCTCCAAGGAGAAGAAATGAGTCAATTCTAAAGGAAATTAACCCTGAATATTCATTGGAAGGACTAATGCTAAAGCTGAAACTCCAATACTTTGGCTACCTGATGCGAAGTGCTAACTCATTGTAAAAGCCCCTGATGATGGGAAAGATTGAAGGCAAAAGGAGAAGGGAGCGACAGAGAATGAATCGGTTAGATAGTATAACCGACTCAGTGAACATAATCTGAGCAAACTCTGGGAGATATGAAGGACAGGAAAACCTGAAGTGCTGCAGTCCATGCAACTGAACAACAATTATCTTAGCCAATTTATATTCTATTTCATATTATTTGTTTTCCATCACTAGAAGTTATTTTGAAGTTATTGCAAATTCTGGATTCCAGAAAAAAAATTATCAGGCATGCAAATGATGTGGATGATATGATTCAGTCAGCAGACTGGGAAACACTAGAAAACTAGGATGCAAATCATGTTATAAATATGTTCTATGTGTTAAGATAAAAGAAACCATGATCAATGTATTTTGAGTGGTTAGTTTTTATACATATAATGTAATCATGTGTGTTTACATGGGTTTAAATGTATCATTTTCCTGGTTTTCAATTATATATATATATATATAATTTTCTTGGTTTCTTTGGATGAGTTGACATTTATGTTATTCTATTTTAAAAGCTATTGACTTTTGCTATACCTTCTCCTTCTTAATGTATTATTGTAAGCCAGGGCTTTGCGGTAAGTCTATGCAATTCTGTTCAATCCTGTTTCCAAGTGTTAATCACTCAGTTGTGTCCAACTTTTTGTGACCCCGTGGACTGTAGCCTGTCAGGCTCCTCTGTCCATGGGATTTTCCAGGCAAGAATACTGGAGTGGGTGGCCATTTCCTCCTCCAGGGAATCTTCTCAACCCAGGCACTGAACACAGATCTCCCATATTATAGGCAGATTCTTTACTGTCTGACCCTCAGAGAAGACTCAGAGGCCTGCACAAAAGCCAGCAACTCAGCATCCCAGAGCTCACTTCTCCATCCCCTCACCTCTACAGGACTGTTTATTCTGTTAGGCACATCCTTCCTGCCCTTCATTCTGAAATGTGCTTCTAGCCAAAAAGCCCCTTTGATATATTGCCTGTTTCCTATTCTCAGAGATCACATTATTATCTAAACTCTGAAAAGACTTGCTTCATATCCTCTCCAGGTACATGGTTTCTGAAGGCAGAATAGCTAGTCTGGTAGTAGATACTTCATTATGACTAGAATCAGGTAGAAAATTTATCAGTTTTTTTAATCAATATAATTTATGGAAGATTGTAAAAGAAAAGTATGAAAGTATGATTCCTTATTTGTCTCTGGAAGAGCTAATGCTCTTACAATATTGTATTGGTTTTTCCACACATCAACATGAATCCACCACAGGTATACATGTGTTCCCCATCCGGAACCTCCCTCTCTCCTCCCTCCCCATAAGGTATGTCTTATTATAAAGCCAATTCCATTAATAGGTGTAGGACTATTAAGTAATTAAGAAATAATTACAAGAGCCTTGAAAATAAAGTTTCTGCAAAAGAAAAGTGTTTGCTTCAGACTTCCACAAATCCTAATATCCACAGCTTCAAAGGGCTTTATATTGTGAAACAAATGCTCTATCCTCAGAGAGGCTATCATTTATGTGTGGGAACAAAGGAATTTAGACAAGCAAGGACTATGAAAGTATAACACCCACGTATCCTTTCTAAAAAAAGTTACTTGAAATATTTCAGCAGCTTGAGAGATGAATGAACCTTTCAAATCAGTGTTTTTATAAAAAGAAGATAAAAAATGAACACCAGAGAAAATTTAACAAAATTGTGCAAGAGGGAAAAAACTACATATAAGCTAGTTTTAAGGGCAAAATATAAAGTAATATGATAGAATTAAAAGCATACATATCTTCATTTATCATTTACACAATGATGGCACATGAATCAAAGTTTTATTCTCCTATGGGACCAAAAATAATGTGCTGAAAGAGTTGAACATAAGAGATGGGCAATGACTTCCAGTTGCAAATGATACAAATTCAACTCCTATCAACTTGAAAGATCCCATGTTAACTTACTTCACTGGGATGTGGACTGGTTTTAGGCATGGCTAATGCAATAGTTCAAAACGATGCTTGAGACAACATGTCCTTACCTTTCTCCATTTTGGGGCTCTGTGTATCTCTAACCGACCCAATAAGTAAGTTTATTTCTCCATGCAAGACTGAGAGCTACCAGAGTTCCAGACTTACAGCAATCCATGGAGACAGAATTGTTCAGCCTTGATTCATGATCCCACCTGGAATCCTGGAGATGGTACAGAAACCTTAAATCACACTGGGTGTCTTCCTTCTAAGAAAAATCTATATCCATAAGATTGGAGGAAAGAGTTCTAAATCAATAAAACAACAAAAGCAGAACAGAAGACATGAGAAATTAACAAATCTTTGACAATAGTTGTTTATATTTAACTCATTTCTCTGTGTGTATAATCTATATTGTAAACAATAATCACATACTTTTAATATTAATTATGAATTGTAGTCTTCTATTACAATGAGAAGAGAGGATTCCTCTAAAATAAAGTGCCTTGAAAACTATAACCAGAGCTAAATATTTTTATAATTTAAGTCAATTTATCCCAGAAAAACATTTCAAAATATTGCTGCACTGTCATCTTTAATGGCTTCCTAGTATTTCATTTTGCATATGGAATTTAAAGTTCTGTCTAATAAAGAACATTGAGATATTTCAATTTAAATATGCAGGTGTGTGTGTTTGTGCATGTATGTAGGGAGAGAGAAAATTCCTTACATGCTTAAATTTAGCTGTAAAACCTCATCAAACACAAAGCCTATCAAAGATTATCCTAAAGCTTCTGATATGTTTAACATATTTGAATTTTCATTCAATCCAAATAAAGTTAGTACTAATAACAAAAATATTGTGAAATATGGAGATTTTCTCTCTCATATTGGGTGTCATTTTTTCTGGAAAATTGTGATTAGTCCAGGAGGAAGGACGAGCTGGATGCTGAGTGGTTAAGTTGGGCTATGGAACCAACTTAGTGGAGGCAAATAACAGGCGAAAAGGCTGGAATGATGGCTTGAAAGTTTAAGGCAGCATCCAGTCATGATGGATCAGGAAAGCTGGGTTGAAGGCATTGAGTTTCTATTTTATTCAGTGAAGAAAAAAAGAGATTAATAATATTCCCAAGTCTCTTCTTTAGGCAGTGAATTGATTGGAACAAGTAAAATACTGCATGGAGACAAAGAGTAGAATCTTTTATTATTTAGGTTCTGTGCCACTGCTCTCCAGATTTTCTTTGCAGGGACTACTTCAATGTCCTGTTTCTTTCAGGTCTGCACAATTAATTATGGTATGCTCAGCCCAACACGAAAGGTAAAAAATGTCTGTAAATGTAGCTTATGTTCTAAATCTCTCAACTTCAGGTACAAATAGCTTTCTTTTATGGCTCTCTGGATGTGTATCTCTTAGTGCCATATATTCTCTTGATCTTGCAAATACACTGGAGGCTCTATATTACTTGCAAGTAAATTATAACTAAATAGTATAGACTAACACTATACCTCGAAGCTATAATTCTTTATTAAATGACTCTGTACATTAACTTAAATGTACTGTGAATTTAAACTGTTTCTGTTCTGTTGGGCTTGTTTACTGTAAACAGTTTCTACACAGGATCTTGCACTGGTTTCTACTGTGTGTTGTTTATGCACTGTGCTTCCTCTGTGTGTTACCATCTCTTCCCAAGCCTGGGTTCACTATGGCAAGCAAACAAAACCGAAGAAAGTTCTTGCAGATGTTAGCCAATAACAACTATTTTTTCCTTTGCCTCTCAAGACATCAGTTCACTTTATGATTCAGTTAATTTTAAAAATGTACGTCTGAGAATTGAAGAAATAGCTACAGGCAGTAAGCCTGCCTAGAACCATCATTCCCACTCTTTTTTTCTTGCTACTAAGGTTTATTAGAAAAATAATTTTTCCTCTATTTTAAAATTATCTTTTAAACTTAGTTTGAACATTTTGTGTCAAGAAAGGATGTAATAAATATTAAAGAAACTGACTGGGAAACATGAGAGACAATGATAAATATGTTTAGATACTTCTCACAATAAACACTATACTTGAATATTTTGTGAAGGAAGAAGAGCCACAAACAGAGACTATGGTCCCTTCAAGGACAAAGTGTGTGTCCTAAACTAGAGCTGATTCTGCCCACCCACAGAAGTGATGAGATGGGGTCACAGGTAAACAACATCTGCTTATTGAAAGGGGCCAACATAAAGCTAATCCAGAAATAACGCAAAGGTCCAAGGGAGTAGATCCAGAAGCAATAGAAAAAATTTTTAACTGAATAGTTGTGTAGATAAGTCATTTTTGTCATATTTTAGATTCCACACATAAGTGATATATGATATATATGAAATAGAAAAAAACTCACACACAACAGACTTGTGGCTGCCAAAGAGGGTGGTAAAGATGGGTTGGAGAAGGAGTTTGAAGTTAACATATACAGACTATTGTATTTGGATGGATAAACAACAAGGTCCTACTGTATAGCATAGAGAACTATATTCAATATCCTGTGATAAATCATAATGGAAAAGTGTATATATATATACACACACACACATATACATATATATATTCTATATAGAAAAGTGAAGTGTTAGTCACTCAGTCATTTCCATCTCTTTGCCACCTCACACATTGTACCTGCCAATTTACACTGTCCATGGGATTCTCTAGGCAAGAATAGTGGAATGGGTTGCCATTTCCTTTTTCAGGGAATCTTCCTGACCCAGGGATTGGACCCAGGGTTTCCAACATTGTGGGCAGATTCTTTACCATCTTAGCCACCAGAAAAGCCCTATATTCTTATATATATGAATAGCTTTTCTGTACACCAGCAACTAACATAGCATGGTAAATCAACTGTATTTCAAATATTCATTTAAAAATTATTTAATTGAAACAATTTTAAATGAATAACTTCCCTCAAAATATGAGGTTTGAAAATAAGAACTATTTAACCCTGAAATAGTTTTTGTAAGAACCAAGTTAATTTCCTTCCATTTTGAAGTATTCAAGGATGCAGTCACACATTGTAGAAAGGATTTCTGATACGTAAGGAAACAAAAGACTGCCTTTTATGCAGCTGAAGCTGGACTGAAGGGTACTGAAACAACTTTACCTTAATGATGTGGCTTGATATGTCCTTAACTGAATGTTAGTTGAATGTCTACTGTATTCTGAATTGAATGTTGCAAACTTCATATAATTCTGTAGTTCACTCACCCACTCCTGATCACATTCATTTTGTCTTTCTACAGCCTTTACAAAACTTCATTAAGCTCCCCATACCCAACATTTGCCTTTGCTTCATCAGTAGAAGACCTTGTCTACTAACTCATTAAGAACAGTGAAACAGGTGTGTAAGTCACATGAATCTATTTCATATGAGAGGTGGTGATGATAACTCAGTTCTTATTATTAGCATTATTTCATTTTGGTGTCATTTTCTATTGCTGTTATTAATGATAATTTTATTTCTTAATATTACATATATGTGTGTGTAGAAACCCATGAGTAAGGAATCTTGCTTCAGAAACAAGGAACTCCTTTGGAGACTAAGTTGCATCCCCAGAACTTAACTGGTCCCCTTCCTTCCATGGCTTACTATGATGATGAGGTAAATTTGCAATACTGATAAAGCAGATTTCTCTTCTTGGATTAATAGTTTAGAAGAACTGGCCATCATCTTTAGGAAATTGCTTGAAAGGATGAATAAAGGAAGTAGTAAAGCAAGAATTTGCCAGAGGGGTTCAATATCCCATCCAATTACACTAACATAGTAGATGAATGGAAAGATGATCAGAGAGCCAAGTGTGCCTCTGATCACTCTAACAAATTCTAAGTAAAATTATGGTACCTACTGGGACTATAACAGTAAGGTGGACTTCCCCTGGGCTTCCTAGAGAGAGAAGTGGATGGAAATCAGAAGTCCACATCAAACATGCATTATGTTAGTTTTATTTTTTAAAAAGAGAGAGAGAACAATTACAATTAAAAACAGTATGCTGCTAAGTTGCTTCAGTCGTGTCTGACTCTGTGCGACCCCATAGATGACAGCCCACCAGGCTCCCCCATCCCTGGGATTCTCCAGGCAAGAACACTGGAGTGAGTTGCCATTTCCTTCTCCAATGCATGAAAGTGAAAAGTGAAAGTGAAGTCGCTCAGTCGCGTCTGACTCAGCGACCCCATGGACTGCAGCGCACCAGGCTCCTCCATCCATGGGATTTTCCAGGCAAGAGTGCTGGAGTGGGGTGCCATTGTCTTCTCACTTCTCCAATGCATGAAAGTGAAAAGTGAAAGTGAAGTCGCTCAGTCGCGTCTGACTCAGCGACCCCATGGACTGCAGCGCACCAGGCTCCTCCATCCATGGGATTTTCCAGGCAAGAGTGCTGGAGTGGGGTGCCATTGTCTTCTCTGAAAAACAGTATATAACTTTCCTAAAGTCCAAAAATTATATAGAAATAAAGACAATAATAAATACAGCAAAAAAGTCAACTAAAAATAGATATTGCCCAAAGAAATGCAATGCCAAAGAATGCTCAAACTACTGCACAAATGTACTCATTTCGTGTGCTAGTAAAGTAATGCTCAAAATTCTAAGCCAGGCTTCAACAATATGTGAAACATGAACTTCCAGATGTTCAAGCTGGTTTTAGAAAAGGCAGAATAACCGGAGATCCAATTGTCAACATCCGTTGGATTATTGAAAAAGCAAGAGAGTTCCAGAAAAAAATAGATATCTATTTCTGCTTTATTGACTATGCCAAAGCCTTTGACTGTGTGGATCACCACAAACTGTGGAAAATTCTGAAAGAGATGGAAATATCACACCACCTGACCGGCCTCTTGGGAAATCAGTATGCAGGTCAGGAAGCAACAGTTAGAACTGGACATGGAACAACAGACTGGTTCCATATAGGAAAAGGAGTATCTCAAGGCTGCATATTCTCACCCTACTCACTTAACTTATATGCAGAGTACATTATGAGAAACCCTGGGCTGGATGAAGCACAAGCTGGGATCAAGATTGCCGGGAGAAATATTGATAATGTCAGGTATGCAAATGACACCACCCTTATGGCAGAAAGTGAAGAAGAACTAAAGACCTCTTGATGAAAGTGAAAGAGGAGAAGGAAAAAGTTGGCTTAAAACTCAACATTCAGAAAACTAAGATCATGTCATCTGGTCCCATCACTTCATGGCAAATAGATGAGGAAACAGTGGAAACCGTTCAGTTCAGTTCAGTTCAGTCGCTCAGTCATGTCCGACTCTTTGCGACCCCATGAATCACAGCACGCCAGGCCTCCCTGTCCATGACCATCTCCAGGAGTTCACTCAGACTCATGCCCATCGAGTCTGTGATGCCATCTAGCCATCTCATCCTCGGTCGTCCCCTTCTCCTCCTGCCCCCAATCCCTCCCAGCATCAAAGTCTTTTCCAATGAGTCAGCTCTTCTCATGAGGTGACCAAAGTACTGGAGTTTCAGCTTTAGCATCATTCCTTCCAAAGAAATCCCAGGGTTGATCTCCTTTAAAATGGACTGGTTGGATCTCCTTGCAGTCCAAGGGACTCTCAAGAGTCTTCTCCAACACCACAGTTCAAAAGCATCAATTCTTCGGTGCTCAGCCTTCTTCA
>SJYT01011815.1:103847-255268 GCA_006410635.1 Cephalophus harveyi
GTATTCTTGCCTGGATAATCCCATGGACAAGAGCCTGGCAGACTACAGTCTATGGGGTCACAAAAGTGTTGGACAAGATTTAATGACTAAATAACATACTCTGACAACATGTAAAAGTGCCATTATTCATCAAACACTCTCTAGTTTTAGCATCTACTCATGTGCCTTCCATTAAACAATTATTACTGCAATGGTTACCATGTTATAGTTTCCTAATTCTATCCTTTTTTCTATAAATATTAGTTGGCATTTTACTGTAAGAAAAAGTTTTCTACCATTTACTTATGTAAGTATAAATTTGTGGATTCTTACTTTATTTCACAGATAATAATCAGTTAGTATAATTTATTTTGGCATGCAGATTGTCTCTGGATAATCTGACAGGGGTCTCTTAAACCTAGCTCTGGTGTGTGTGTGTGTATGTACATGTGTGTGTGTACACACACACGTGTGTGTGTGTGTCTTATCCTTAAGCATCTCCTTACGTTTTGGCACAGAGATGTTGCAGATTCATTTGTCATTTCTCTGGCTCAGCCATAGCCCCAGCCTTTTCTCCAAAGAACCCTGGTTCTTTCTAGTGAATATGTGCAATAGATTTCCTAATTATTACTATGATATCATTCCCTTAGCCTTTCTCAAAGAACAGAGCTGATAGATAGATAGATCACATATCTTGATAGAGAGATAATATAATTAGATACATAACATATAGCTATAGGTAGTTATATTCAATATGTATATATCTCTTCACCTATATATCTACAGTGAGACTGAGTAGTTATACACATTCAACTATTGATCTATGTAATTATATCTATATATAATTATATCTGTATATATATAAACATGTAAACAAATATTATCTAGTATTCCGTCTATATAAAACTATAATTTCATATTTGTGCCTTTGATTTCAATGTAATGTTGCAGAATTCACTTCATATTTATAATTTTCATATCTGACAGTGAGAAACCTAATTCCCATTAGCCACAATATGTTTATTTATTTGTTCAGTCCTAGAGTACGAAGATCATGGCATCTGGTCCCATCACTTCATGGGAAATAGACGGGGAAACAGTGGAAACAGTGTCAGACTTTATTTTGGGGGACTCCAAAATCACTGCAGATGGTGACTGCAGCCATGAAATTAAAAGACGCTTACTCCTTGGAAGAAAAGTTATGACCAACCTAGACAGCATATTGAAAAGCAGAGACATTACTTTGCCAACAAAGGTCTGTCTAGTCAAGGCTATGGTTTTTCCATTGTTCATGTATGGATTGAGAGTTGGACTGTGAAGAAAGCTGAGCACCGAAGAATTGATGCTTTTGAACTGTGGTGTTGGAGAAGACTCTTGAGAGTCCTTTGGACTGCAAGGAGATCCAACTAGTCCATTCTGAAGGAGATCAGTCCTGGGATTTCTTTGGAGGGAATGATGCTGAAGTTGAAACTCCAGTACTTTGGCCACTTCATGCGAAGAGTTGACTCATTAAAAAAGACTCTGATGCTGGGAGGGATTGGGGGCAGGAGGAGAAGGGGACGACAGAGGATGAGATGGCTGGATGATTGCAAGGAGATCCAACCAGTCCATTCTGAAGGAGATCAGCCCTGGGATTTCTTTGGAAGGAATGATGCTAAAGCTGAAACTCCAGTACTTTGGCCACCTCATGCGAAGAGTTGACTCATTGGAAAAGACTCTGATGACTTCTTGGTATTTCTTATATGTTCCATCACTGAAACTGATGAAATTTCAATTTCATCACTGAAATTCTCACTTTGCTCATGCATTCTTCTCCCAAGTTTCATAAGCACCTCTAAGACAATGTATTTGAAGTCTTTATCAGGCAGATCACCTATCTCCATTTCATTCAAGTCCTTCTCGGAGGTTTTATCTTGCTTTTTCATTTTGAACATTTTCCTTTGTTTCTTCATCCTTCTTGACTGTTGGTTTCTGGGCATTAGATAAAGCAGCTGCCTCTTCAGTCTTTAAGGCATGGCCTCATGTAGTGGATGAACCTTGTTGTTCTACCCTGTGCTGTTTCTCAGAGCAAACCTTTATGATTGTCCAAGATTCTTTAAAAAAATTTAACAGCCTCTAATAGTTGAGGGTGTGAAGAGACCTGCCAGTATTCCAAAGAGGAGGATTTCAGTCAGCACCTCCACTCTGGCTAATTGGAAGCCAGACCTTCAGGCAGCAGCTTTTAAATTGTGCAAATATACCTCTCTACAGGGAATACTGGGAGATGGGCATTTCTCCCTGTGCTGAAACTTGATAGCTAGTTAAGAACTGTTTCTTTCTTTCTTTTATTTTTTTGCTGCCAATCCATTGAACTCATGAACACGAGTTCCATTGGCCACTGGATCCAGGCAATCAAGGGGTATACCCTGGGTAGCAGCCAAAAAGACAGAGTACCAGATATAAAAACTGGGGCATCAGATACAGACTCCATTCCTGGAGAGAATGGTGCTCTGGAGAACAGCAAAGGGAGAGTGTGAAGCTAGTGCCTGTCTCCCAAGGTCTCTGGAGAGGATTACAGTTGGCCATTAGATGTGTGTTTAATTAGAAGCCGCCCCTCAGGCTTTAACTAGGAAGACAAGCCAATAGGTTTCTTTCACAGAAAGGCTGGGCACTTCTATCTGTCACCTCTCTGCTGTGCCCTGCAAATGATAGCCAGTTAAGAACTCTTTCTCCATTTGTTACAATCTTGTGGTACCCATGAACATGAACTCCACTGGCCACCCAAGGTAGAAGACCTAGAGGAGTCCCCTGGGCAGTGGTGACAAAAACCGGGGGTGTTGGACAAGGGTGTAAGTTCCTTTCTGGGAGATGCTAACCAGTTGGAGCAAAGCAGAGGGAAAACACAAAGATATCAATAGTAATAGCTGGCTCCCATCTTTGTAGAGTACTCCAGTAAACCCCTAGATGTGTGTGTGAAGTTAGATGCCTGCTCCTCAGGCCACTGCCTTGAAAGTAAGAGTCAAGTTGCTCAGTCGTGTCTGACTCTTTGCGACCCCATGGACTGTAGCCTACCAGGCTCCTCCGTCCATGGGATTTTCCAGGCAAGAATACTGGAGTGGGCTGTCATTTCCTTCTCCAGGAGATCTTCCCAACCCAGGGATTGAATCCGGGTCTCCCACACTGTAGGCAGACACTTTACCGTCTGTGCCACCAGGGAAGTTCTTAAGAACTTAAGGCCATTGACTTAAGATGAGCTAAAAAAACCTCTGGGTGCTTTTCAGTTGTCAGCCTCGCATGATCCAGTTAAGGACTGTTGCTTAGTTCACTATAGCCTTGTGGGTCTTGTAGGCACAAGCCTCATTGCCTTTCAAAGCTAGATGTTTTGGGGCTTCATCTCTCAGGTGCAGGTCTTAATAATTTGGGAGCCAAAAGTGGGGTCCAAACCCTTGGCTCCATGGGGAGAAGCTCAGGTTTGTGAGTTGCCTCCTGATCCTGTGCTGCAGGGCGGGTTTATAGTGAGATTGTGTCTCAGCCTCTCCTTCCTGTGTGGGATTTTCTCATTTGCCTGATGTGTAGGAGTCATCCATCTAATCTAGTGCAGGGTTTTGGATCTGGTGTGTTCAAGGGAAGAAGCAAGTCCAGGATCCTCTTCCATTGCCATCTTGAACTGGAGCCTTGTATTCTGGTGTGGAAGATTTAAGGTAGAATGGCTCTGAACCCATGGGAACCAGGGGAGAAGAGGCCTATGGGAGAAAAAGACGGGGCACATTCTGTGCCCAGCCTCTCCCTGAGAAGTAGGGTGTGTCTATTTCCCCTCCCCATGACTCTGGGCTTGAGAAAACATGGGCAAGTGACAGTAAGACATTTTACCTTTTAAGAAGACTGGCCCTGTCCACCTTGGTCTCTTGGAGCTCTGAGTACCATGTTAACAACCCAACCACTGTGCTTGAAAGACAGGTAGAAGCTCTGCGACAGAGTTCCCTCTCTCTGTATGGAGAGGGGAACTGACCCTGCTGGGCTCAGTCTTCCACTGTTCCCACTGAGGGGCAGGAATGTGAGTGAAGTCCCATTGGGCTTTCCAGGCCAGTCCAGCTGAATATGACAGTCACCCCAGTTAATGCCACATGGAGGTGAAGAGTCACCCAGCTGAGCCCTGCCCAAATTCCTGACCTGTGAAATGGTACATAACACAATGGTGGTTGTTTGAACAACCAACAATGAAGTAGCTTAAGTGGCCATAGATAGCTAGAACACTGGCTGAAGGAGGAGGTCCTGGCCGGTAAGACTGTCTCCCAGGTGTCCTGCTGCAGCCTTGGCAGGCAGGCGGGAGGCGCTTGGACTTTTGCCTGGGTTTATACTTGGGAGCTGAGCTTGTTTTGTTCTTCTCAGTCTGTCGCGTTAGCAAACAGACTGCAAAGACCTTGGGCATGGTTTTCCAACAGATGGGTTTAGAAGTATAAGCTGAAAGTCTCTTCTTTGACTTTCAATTGCTAAAAACAGGGACCAACTTTGAAATCCATGACTTCTATCTGCTCACTGGTAAAGATACAAAGCTGGTAGCAGGTTATTGCAACATCAGTAATGAGATGTGATTAGACCAGGGTGTAAAATTAACATTGTTGCAGTTTATCCTAAGGAGGGAAGAGTGTTAGATACAATATTTAGAAGTTGGTTTTAAAACAAAGATTTTAATTGGCTTCTGCTAAGCAAATGCTTCTCAGTTTTAAAAAAGGAAAAATTGGGAGTAGGGTGAGGTGAGGCTGAGAATTCTCAACCACTGTACAAATGGCTGCTCAAAGGATAACTCTATCCTTTTGGCTTGACCTACTGAGGAGCACCAAGGCATCCAGGTATCTCAAGCCAGATGACCCCTTTGCCTGTAACACCTGGCATTTACATGCCATTCCTTTATTTAAAAGAGTGGGCCAAGAATTTTTGAAAGCTGAGAGGAGAGTTTCTCCGAATGGTTTAGAAGCCACCCATGCCATAAATACCTGGAATGCTTATTAAAATGAAGCTTCCATGTCTCCACTCCAAACCTAATAATACTAACCTTTGAGCTTGGAGTCCAGGAATTGGAACTAGACCACCTCTCCAGGTGGTACTGAGGCATTCTTAAGTCTAGGAACCATTGGTATAGCTTCTCAAAGCCTCTTTACCTCCAGATGTGGCCTGTGATTAGACAAAGGTGTTTCTCTGACTGGAAACTTTTAGGGAGGACATCTATGTTTCTTTGGTGTGATAGTTTCATTCTGGGCTGCACTAGGTCTTTGTTGCTGTGTGAGGGCTTTCTCTGGTGTAACAAGTAGGGGCTGCTCTTGGTGGCTGTGTAAGGGTTGCTCATTATGGTGGCTTCTCTTGTTCAGGAGCACAGGTTTTAGGGACGTGGGGTTCAGTAGTTGTGCCCAGGATTAGTTGCCCTGCAGCATGTGAAAACTTCCTAGACCAGAGATCAAACCCATGTCCCCTGTATTGGCAGATAGATCCTTAACCACTGGACCACCTGGGAAGTCCAGAACATCTGTGTTGAATGTCGAAGCACTTTAAAGTTTCCTCTCTGTTAAAGGGTCCCCAGGAGAGGTGGTTTCCTCTGGCCTTTAGAGGCGCACTCTTGTCTTCCCTGGCTCCTAGCCCCACCCCATTTATAGCCCAGTATCTGTGATGCTCATTTTCTAGATTCCTTTGGTGCAACGATCTATGCAATCAGGTCATGCAAGAGTCCATAGGTTGGGAATAATACAACTGAGAAAGTACAGATTACGTACTGGCTCTGAAATTAGAGGCATAGGTCTAAATCCCAACTCTACCATTCACCAGATATTCTACTGCAAACAAATGATTTGATCTCTCTAGGCTTCAGTTTCTTATTTCTGTAAAGAGGCAACAATTAGAGCACCCTCCTCACAGGGCTGTTATAAGTACTCAGTGAGCAAATGCATAAATGGCAATTGTCTTTAATGCATATTATGTGATTAGATTGTGGAAGGGAAGGGGCTGGAAACCATGGCACATGAGGACAAGTTGAGAGAATAGAGAATTCTTATCCTGGGGAAGAAATAATATTGGGAAGATGATATTTTCCAACATGTGGTGGTGATGGTGAAGTCGCTCAGTCGTGTCCGACTCTTGCGACCCCATGGACTGTAACCTACTAGGCTTCTCTGTCCATGGGATTCTCCAGGCAAGAATACTGGAGTGGATTGCCATTTCCTTCTCCAGGGGATATTCCCGACCCAGGGATCGAACCCAGGTCTCCCGCATTGGAGGCAGATGCTTTAACCTCTGAGCCACCAGGGAAGTCCAACATATTTCCAATATTTTCCAACATATTGATGGTTATTACCTGGGAAGGGAAATTTATATTTATGTAATTCAAAATGGTAGGGCTGGGGGTAGTAGCAAAAATGAAAGGCAAATGGATTTTCCCTGAATAAAAGGAGGCATTTTTTAAGAAGAGGAAGAAATGTAAAGATAAAATGTTCTGTGTCAGGAAGTAGTGAGCTTCCCATCACTGGATGTATTCAAACTCACCCAGGTGCCTGAACTTGTGGTTGGGTGATGAAGAAGAGATTGACTACTGGGAAGAGAGGTAGAAATGTAACTTTGAAGATCCCTTTCCACCTTGAGTCTATAACTCATGGCTCCAAGTTTATTTAAAGAGAGCAGAATCCACTAGAAAAGGTGATGAGATGGCATCTTTGCAAAGTGGTTCCTGGCCTCACTTAATTCTTGGCTTCAAGCCCAGGAAACCACTTAATCACCATTGATCAACTAACTTGGAGACATAATCTTTTTCCTGTAACTTGCATCCACCGGTCCATTTTTTCCCTGTCTAGTACCACAGGGATCAAAGCTGGTTTCGCCTTCACACCACAGTGTCAAGTATTTAAAGATAATGATCAGTAGTTCTGTATCCCCAAACCCCTCTATCCTCCACCAGATCTTTTCTCTTTTGGGGTAGAGTTGTTTGTTCCCAGTGCCTGTATATGAAATTCAGTGTTCATACTCCAACTGAATCTTTAATATTAAGCTAGCCTGCATTTACAGCACATGTTCTAATAGGCATATCCTCATTAATTTGATATACCCAGGTGTCTCAGTGGTAAAGAATCTACCTGCCAATGCAGGAGGCACAGGGGACGTGGGTTTGATCCTTGGGTCAGGAAGATCCCCTGGAGGAAGGCATGGCAACCCACTCCAGTATTCTTGCCTGGGAAATCCCATGCACAGAGGAGCCTGAAGGGCTACAGTCCATGGGGTCAAAAAAGTCAGATAAATGCATTAATTTTATCTGTGCCTCATAGGTCTGAATTTATCTTTGTACCAACTGCAACAGAAGAGTTTGCTAAGCATATTCATTGTCTTAAGATTGTGGAGCAATGCTTAAGCGGCTTAAGAGAAGTAACTTGTTCAAAATCCCCTAAGCTCCTCAGAAAAATTACTAGGTCAGTTACAAATCCATTCCCACTCTTCACTGTGACAAGGGACCGAAGAACTGCCTCCAGGCAACTTTATTAATAAGCTACCTCTAGCTTGCTATTGGGAGAAGGAAATGGCAACCCACTCCAGAATTCTTGCCTGGAGAATCCCAGGGACATAGGAGCCTGGTGGGCTGCCGTCTTTGGGGTTGCACAGAGTCGGACACAACTGAAGTGACTTAGCAGCAGCAGCAGCTTGCTGTTAGGACTTGAGTAAAACTCCTTTCTTAAATTTGTTTTCTCAAAGCTTAGATTCCCAGGAACACAGAATAGGTGAGGGTAGCGGTGCGGGAGTGCCTGTGTGCAGTGGTGGGGGCTAGGCTGGGTGAAGGAAACGACTCTCTTGGGTTTGGCATGAGCAATCTGGAGGCACGCACTCAGATGTCCACCTACTCACTGTCTAGTTACATAAACGTGTGCAGTGAGTTGGGAGTATGAGGGCAGTAGGGAGTGGAGGTGTCAGTGCTGAGAGAACCCACACCCTCCCAGACATTTTTACTTTTGCCTAGGGAGCTGGATTTGATTGATGGATAGCCATTTTGTGATTCTTTTCTTACATGCTGAGTTACAGAAATGCATAGGAGAGGTGCTGTTGGGTGGGCTCATTAGAGATTCCTGCACGCCCGCTAAGTTGCTTCAGTTGTGTCCGACTCTTTGAGATGCTATGAACTATAGCCTGGTGGGATTCTCCAGGCAAGAATACTGGAGTGGGTTGCCATATCCTTCTCAGGGGATCATTCAGACCCAGGGATCAAAATTGCATCTCCTGTATCTCTGTGTTCACAGGCAGATTCTTTACCACTAGCCTCATTAGAGATTCAGGGGTGTTCTAATGTGTAGGGAGATTGGCCCCTTTAGAAGAACAGAGCACTTTGGTTAAGGAGGGATGCCTGCATCCCTAGAACATGAGATGAGCCCTGTTATGGAATGCATTTAACAATACAGAGTAAGATACCCAAAGCTTTGGGGAATTTGCCTGGGAGATCCATGGGTCCTGAGAGAGACAACTTGGAGGATAAAATGAACGGCATGTATTTGAAGGTGGGGCTGTTCTGGCAGAGCAGGTCTTTAAGGGGCGTAGTGAGGTGTGCTCATTTAGAGGAAGTGACAGGAGGATGTTTGAGACACACATGTTTACAGGACCAAAGGCAAGCATGGAGAAGGAGATTGATGAGAGGCAGGGAAGGTGAAAGCTGTCTTGGGTCCCAGGTATAATGGCTCATGTTCTAAGGCATGAAAGGGGAGATGTTGGATTTTTAAGGATGGAGGACCAGAAGGGCTAATCTGATAAGGAGACAAAGGAGCACGACACTGGGAAACTCTTTCCACTGGGGAGACGAGGGAGATGAGAGGAAAGGAGGGCAGCGAGGGGACAAGCAACAACAAAAACTAAGGCTATGACGATCTCCGAAAAGGCAGCCAGTCTTCAAGTCTTTGAGCTGCAGTCTACCTAAAGCACCCGGAGAAGAGAGCAACCCTTTCCTTCTCTCTGGACACAGGTGCAGAAAACGGGCTGTGATGCAGCAGAGGGTTTAGGTAAAGATTCCTTAAGTTTGGAGCAGATATGAGGGCAGTCAGGAAATTTGCTGGTCTAGTAACTTTTAGGTTTGATAGGTTCTTGGAGATAAGGGTAAGTAGGCTGGGCTGAATCTGGAAGCTCGTGACTGGGATTCAATGCTCCCAGCCTGGGACTGAATCTCCATCTTCATACACCTGTGCGGACATACACTGTGCCCTTGACTGAAGGTTCTGCCGCTGGCTCCCAAGTTCAAGCTCTCTAATCTCAAGATCACCAAGGTCATTCCAGTCATGTTCAGCTAACATATGAATTTAAAATAGTCAAATGGCAGCACGTTTCATGCAAAACAGGCTCTAAGTTATTTTTTAGTACAAAAAAAAGTTCTTTATTTTGCCTAAAATCTCTATAACTTGTTTCTTCCTGCAACTGGTGTCAGCCAACTTGTCAAAATAATACTCAGGTGTCTGGACATGCTTAACGTATTATTAACCAGGGGATTTTTGCAAAAAACGAATGCCTGTGGTTGGCAATTTGTTATGTAAGTGAATATTGAAATGTCTCCAGTCAGTAACATTTGGGTAACAAGACATTAACACATCCCTGGTTAGTAATGAGTTAAGAGCCTTGCGCTGTAGCATCTATTTGTTTTAATTACTAATAGGCATGAATATCCTCTTGTTAATACTATTCCTCAAAAACCCTGCTTCTAAGTCATCCCTTGGAAGTTACAAAAAATACTAAGTTCTCACGCCAGACCTGCTCAATCACAGATCCTGGGCATGCAACCTGGTGACCCATGTTTTACACAGCCCTCCAGGTGATGGTGATGCAAGCTTGAGAGTCACTGTTCTAAAATGCATGGCAAAGGATTCAAAGCACCTGACCAATATTAAGCAGAGTGGATGAACTCATTCTGGCTCTTCCATCCTTCTCCAATTAGCATGTCAGAACTCTCTCTTAGAAAAACAACCTAAAAGCCTGAACATATTGGAGCTGGAGGACAGTGAAAGACGTTTATTGAGTGCCTTGAATTTGTCAGCCACTGGCTTTACACACATGACCCCACTTAATCCTTAATACGAGGTAAAATAGTAATTTTACCAGATAGGAAACCGAACTCAAAGCTATTAGGTAATTTACCTAAAGACACAGCTACTACATAATGGATGGGGTCTGCGTGCGCGCCCAGTTGTGTCTGACTCTGCGACCCTTTCTTTGGACGGTAGCATGCCAGGCTCCTCTGTCCATGTGACTTTCCAGGCAAGAACACTGGAGTTGGTTGCCATTTCCTCCTCCAGGGGATCTTCCCGGCCTAGGGATTGAACCCGTGTCTCCTGTGTCTCCAGTATTGCAGGGGATTCTTTAATGCTGAGCCATCAGGGAAGCCCAGATGGGATTTGAGTCCAAGTCAAATGTCCTTTATCAGAGTATGTTGATTCCTTACGGACAGCTCAGTAGTGGCATAATTCATACAGGGAAAAGGTAACCGATAATACTGTGCTGTTATTCTTCTAAAATAACACAGCTCATCTTTAACAATGCCCATGTCTTTACTGTTTAAGCACATTTCTGACCAAAGTGGGCCACCATGCACTTTAGTCTCCGTTTTGTGCACTCTGGGGAGACGGCGCCAGGTAGCTACACGTGTCTGCTGTGCAACTGTCATCTGGCCAGGTCATTGTCACTGTCAACTAGAGGCAAATGGCTTACGCTTGCTGGGTCTATTTCTTTTGCTCTTGTGTTACCATTTATATCTCCATCTACAGAGTTAGTGATACAGCCCAACCCAATCTGTTTACCAACTGCAGCAGATTCAAGAGCACAACCAACTGGCTCCTCCCAGTCAGCTCAGAAGATCCTCCATCAATGCAGGTCAATGGCGCTTTCTCCCAGAAACTGGCAACCCACACCCAAGCCCTTCAGAAACAATGTGTAAACCCTCTAAACCAGGTAAAACAAAATAAAAAAACCCCTACTTTTTTACTTGCTAATTAGGGTATCCTGTGGCATCCAGTCTGAGCCTGTCTTATAATTCTAGAATTTGTAGATTTGTCGAACCAAATAAAAGGAAGAAACGGTCTGCTGTCAATTAGCTGCACCACTGGAGAGGAACAGTGGCGTGGCAGATTTTAAAAATTTGGTTCCATTTGGCTTTGGAATGCATAATGATTTTTTCAGTAGATTAACTTTCCTAATTATATTTTGCACAGTCTAATATTAACAGGCATTTGTATTCCCTGAGCATATAACATCTAACATTGAGAGCTGGGGGATGCAGTAGACGAGTCCAAAAATGTGCTGGTCTCAGGGAATGACAATGTTGGTATGGAAAATCCACATATGGATAATGAAGAGGGAACTAATTATAAAGTGCTCTGCAAATATTAAATCATAAGCAGAAAAGGCAAATCAGGAATTCTCTATGGATATGTGAATAGAGAGAAAAAAAACTTCTTAAAATTCTAAAAGGGACAAACTTTCAAGAATCATCTTGGGTGATATGGAGTGTGATGGAAAAATAAGGATACAAGGAGGGTCAGTGAGATACACTGGGTGATCTTTCAAATAGGAATACCTCAGGCAATAATACCAAAACGTTTTAAAAGAGCGTTTAAAATGAATTTTATTATTTGAATTTTACAAGTAGTCTTTAAAGGCTTCAAACAAGAACTCTGTTGCAAAACTCTAATAAATAGCTTGCCCCAAGTCCCCAAACAAAATGTAAGACAAAATAAAAACTAAACTCAGAAGGATAAGCAAGACTTCAGAATGCTTGGATGTTAGTGCTATTTCTCATTTACAAAGAGATATCAGGCAATGTACAATCTCCTTCATACAAGTCAAAGAGAGAAAGAGACAGACAATTGAGATCTTTACAAAGCACTCCGAAATCTTCCTATTTCCACGAGAGAAATGTCACCAGAAAGAAAAAAAATCCCATGAAAAAGTAACAATTATGAATGAAACTGTAGCATAAAAGTCTGGTGATGCGGGTTGGGGGAGAAGAGGGAAACTCCACTCCATTTTTTTTCAGAGATGGAGAGAGGAATGGGTGGAGATTATTCGGGGTAGGGGAACTTCCGAGCAGATACCACTGGATTGCTGAACATTCCCTTAGACCAGAGTCACCACTGAAGGGTGCAGGTGACTATTTGGTGACAACTGTGAAGGCAAGAAACAAGGCCACCAGGGGCTCCCCTGGGGCCTCTCAACACTAGTGACCCAGTGTCTCTGTTCTGTGCAGGACCAAGAGCCTTGGAACAATGGCCAGGGGCCCAAAGCAGCTGCATCACTAGACAAGAAAAGCAGCACATCACTCACTCCTGCAGCAGAATCCTGCAGCTGGCCACACAAGGCTGCAGGAAAGGCTGGGCAGAAAGTGTACACGGGACATGCAGGTCTCAAAAGGCCATTCCAGCACCACAGGCACTGCTCCTACCAAGTAAGGATTAAAGTTCACAATTCAACATTCATTTTTTTCCTAGTTACAAATACTGGTTAAGTCTTGCTTTGAGAGAAGGATTTACTAATTCATCAGTAAGATCATTTTGAATGAGCTAAAAATACAGTTTTGCCAGTTTTGCCACATTGATAACTTTAAAAATCTCAAACAGAAACTATCCTTTTGACCAAAATGCATACAAATCTTAAGATTTTTTTAGTTTGGAGGAATTCTGAAACCAATTACTGTTTGGACCCAGGAAGCGACAGAAAGGCTGATTCCAATACAGAGGGACTCACTTAAGCCAAACAAAGGGTTCCAGCTCAGAGCAGCACACAGCGCCTGGGACCATTATCCCAGGGAAAGATAGGAGGAAGTAGTGATGTCATAATGCAAGATGGAAAAGGGGCGTGGCCCGCAGGCTCCGTCTCTGCCTCTCTCTGGTTCACTGATTTGTTAAAAGTAACCCCACTCCTGCTGATCTCTGTAAGACAGGGACAGACATCACTAGCTCATGCACAAGCCATTTGAGGGAGGCAGGCATTTTCTGAAAGCACCTCCCTCCCCAGGTATTTTTAGGAACAAAGGTAAGGAAATCCCCCTCCCCAAATAAGCAGTTTTAAAAAACTTTATTTTCCTAGAAACAATGACATTTGTCAGGATAACAAAGGAAAGCTTGGGTTACCTGAAATAGATAAGAAAGAGCTGATGGAAATAGAGGCAGATGATGGGCCAGTGTTGGGGGGGCAGGGAGGGTCCTAGGCCCAGCTTCTTTTTAAATACATAACAGATAAAGATATTGTGCAAAAAAATAAAGACATTCACATTTTAGCAGTTAAACTTTTATTTTACTTTTTTAAAATTTTTATTTACCTTTTTCATTTTCTTTTCTACAAAAGGCAGATAATGATTGTTGGTCTGCAACCGTCAGGCTGTGCACTCCCCGAAAGGGGGCAAAGTCGGAAGCAGGGGCGGGAGCTCAGAGGATGCCGCCGCCGGCGGGACGAAGGGGAAGGCAGCCCGCGGCCGCCTCTTCGGCCTAGCTCATGTCGATGGTGTTGAAGACCCACTCCGTGAACTTCTTCAGCTTGTCGGAGGCATTCTGGGACTCCTCCTGAAGCCTCAGGTTGTCCTCTCGCAAGTGTTGAACCTCCGCCTGAAGGTGAGCTTTGTCTTCTTTTTCCTGGGAGGGTGAGCAGAGCAAGAGGACTAAGAGGGTGGTCCCGCTCTGCCCAGCTGCGAGGCGCGGCTGTGGACCTGTGTGCACGCTTCACGCCACTAAACAGCGGACACAGGGCCTGGCGTTAGGTCTTCATTACTGACTGGCGGATTTCCGCAGAAACTAAAGCCTATGGCTAGCAATTTTTACTGCAGCCGGCCCAAAATTATTTCACTGACACTCTGCAGGTTATTACATCCAATAGTTACACCTGCTACACCTGTAGAATCTTCTCCAGCACCGTGAGTTTCATTTTCATGTTCCATATCAGAATCAATCACTAAGGTTTTTTGTCTTTTTGCTGGTCTAATAGTCACATCGTCTGAATCAGAACTATATTTTGAAGAACTATTATCTTCTGAGACGCTAGTATATATGTCGCTAGGACAATCAGAGAAAGTATCGGCATAAAATTCACTGAAAAATTCTTCCTCAATCAATTTCACAGTGCATCATTTTTGAAAATTTTATGGAAATAAACTTGCATTTATAGTATACACAAGGTTGGAACAAAAACCTAACAGCAAAATGTGAATGATAATGACAATCATAACTTGAATATGGTGATGGTAACTGTATCACTTTAAAAGATACATATGTCCGGTCAATAATATGTTAAGATGTCCTCACCCAGGGAACAGGATTTCCAGAAAATATAAATACATGAGTGCATAGTTTAATGTCTGTTAAGTTATAAGGGCTGTCTTACATTCTAGGTGATCTAGGGGCTGCTGTCTTAATATAAAGTCACTCAAGAAACTAACAAACAACAACTGGTTCTTTTGGTGCAAGAGCCTGAATAACACTGAGGACGTGTGTGTGCATCTGGGCTGTGGATTAGGGGTGAGGAGATTGGGATAGGGTCCAGAGGGGGCTGGCTGAGGTTTAAAGGCATTTTACAAAAAAGGGAACGCTTTTTCTGTATACACATGACAATGAAAGCCTTCTTGCACTATGCGTGTCAGTGGGAACCAAGCTTCAAGCAGATTCCTAAAACGTGTGTATTGAGAAAGCAGGGAGAACGCCCACAACTTATTCCACTGAAACTGCTGACAAAGGGCTCTCTCAGTTCAAGGCAGCTTGCGTGGACAGGATAACCTGCTTGGAGAATATGTTTACCTTCTTCAGATCTTCTCGAAGCATCTTCAGCATACCTTCCAGCTGGTCCACTTTAGAAGCCAGGGTGGGAGAGGAATCTTTACTGCTGGGAACAAGAGATAAAAGACCCTGTAGGCAGTTCTCCTCCATGGCTGGGTTTGTTTGGTGTTTCTTTTCTTTTTTTAAAAGGAGTTGGCTGTATTTATAAAATGGTTTTCAATGTCAAATTACTCAGTATGGTGACACGATGTACATTTTCATTTTTAAAAAAGGGAAATGGCAGTTTTAACAAAAGAAAGATAATACAAGCGTGAACTACAGCCAATCAATAGCTTCCTTAAAGATGCTGCATTTTTGTTACAAAAAGAATCCAGGACAATACATGAAAGTGGTCTCTCTGGCAGCACAAGAGGGGTGTTCTGGCAGACACAACTGTCAAACAGTGAAATGAATCTCTTTCTTTAGTGGCTTTAAGAAGAGTTACTCCTCTGTGTGTACCTGTTGGGAGGGGCAAGTTCAGTACAGGCCCTATCTTGGGGCAACCCAGGTAGGTAAAGCCTGTGGCCACTCAACCCAGTGGCAGCTATGTTATTGCATCCATCTCTTAAGACTATCTTTAAATATTAAAAAAGTAAGACTACACCTTTCAGGAGTTTGTCACATGCACGTGTCTCAACTGCTCAGTTGTGTCGACTCCTTCCAGCCCCACGGACTATAGCCTGCCAGGCTCCTCTGTCCACAGGATTTTCCCAGGCAAGAATTCCGGTGTGGGTTGCCATTCCCTCCTCCAGGGGATTTTCCCCACCCAGGGATTGAACCTGGGTCTCCTGCATTGGCAGGCGAATTCTTTACTACTAGTGTCTTAAGCGCTCCACTATCATGATCAGCAAACTAAGGCTCACAACTGTCTCCCATTTCATTTTAGTGCTAAAAATGCTTCTAAGCCAGTCATCACCAAAAGGAGAGGAGGCTAGAGGAAAAGAAACGTGTAACTGGCTGGATAGACCACATAGCTGGGCAAGGGCCAGGAGACCTATCAACTCTTCTTCACAAACCTCCAAAAGTTTCTGGCTGAATTCTAGCCAAAGACACCACCTCAGCCTTCCACAAACAAAGAATCTGAAGGCTCCCATGGAGACGAGAGGCAGCTCCTCTTTCCAGAGGTCAAGGGGTGGGGAACAGGTGGCGACTGAACGATGCTTGGCATCAAGAACAAGAGGTACTTTTAATTTTGTTTAATTAAAAAAATTTTTTAACACCAAAACCATTCCATGCCACCATGAGCCTGTTGTAGGTCTAGAATTAGCAGAAGACACGGACACTGCTTATTTAAAGTAAATTCACTTTAAAAATCTAAAGTTCAAGTTAGAATTCCCTGACCTAAAATAAACTGGGTCCATGTCTTGTGCTTATTCTAGATCAGCAGGCCTGGCATGGATGTCACAAGGCTGTAAATGAAATGGAATGATAATGACCTCCCAACTTCTAAGGCAGGATGACCAATTAAAACCTGACAGTGAATGGATTTTAAAAGGGAAGTGGTCAGCTGAAATCCACAACCTCACAGGCCGGTCTGGATGCATTGAAGGCCACAGATGTGACAGAGCAAGAGTGGTTCTGAACAGAGAACACTGATGCGGGGCACGACTGTTCTTCACAAGCCACTGAGTCCACTCTCCCCTGCTTTCGGGAGGGCTGATGCAGCCACAGCAGGTTGTCAGTAACTCTCAGTAGCCTATCTTGACTTCTGAAGGTTTGCAAAGATAAGTTCTGTGACTGTACTGATCATCTTTAAAAACATTTAACTTGATTTGCATTTGCTCATCCACACTGAACAAAGACCCAGTCATCACCCTCGTCTTAGGCTTCTACAGATCCTACAAAGATTTAAGAACTGTTTAATAACCCTTTCTCACGAGAAGTCTTTGCTCACTCAGACTTTTCTTCACCCTAAGAAGGGACATTTAGGGCTCTCCTCTGGACTCTGCACATTTTTTTAAAAAGTTCCCAACAGCCAAATTAACCACCATCTTACCTCCCTAACTGTCCCAACAATAGGATAAATGAAGCATCTGTCTATTATACTTGCAACAGAAAATCCATTACTCTGATACTTTCTCTGTGAAGAGGGTTTCCTTACAGACTTGCCTAAGAAGTCTTCAGGCACAAGTCCCCAGTATATCTATGCCAACCTCACTCTTCCTGTTACTGGCTGTCTCTGACCAAGTTTTTATAGATACCTGGATTCTTGTTGTTGCTTAGTTACTATGTTGTGTCCAACTCTTTGTGACTCCATGAACTGTAGCCCACCAGGCTCCTCTGTCCCTGGGATTTCCCAAGCAAGAATATTGGAGTGGGTTGCCATTTCTTTCTCCAGGGGAGCTTCCCAACCCAGGGATGGAACCCATGTCTCCTGCTTGTCAGATGAATTCTTTACCACTGAGCCTCCTGGGAAGCCCACACCTGGATTCTTAATCATCCTCAAAAGAGATTTCAAACTGATGAAATCATCCTGCATTAGGAGGGCTTACTATGACTGTTGGGATGCTTTTATATATAGAAACATCACACATTTATCCAACAGCCTCACCATTTGCAAACTGACGGGAAAGTGAAAAAGTCAGCCTCTACCATAGTTAGGAGAAGCCAGAGTCCATATTCTTATTTTACATAAATCTTACTGATCCTGGTGACCCACTTCTAGCGTAGGTCTAAAGCAGAATGTTGGGAGTCGCTAAGACGCAAGCTCATTTACAAGCATGACCTACTGACAGCTTCAAAATGGACAGACTCGGACTAAATGCATAGGAGCCCAAGGATATTTAGCACATACGATTTCTCTTACTTAATAAACCCTGAGGGCATAAATGTATTATGGAATTAAATAATGAATATTCATAATGATGACTTTAAGTCATCGAGAACAGTTTATTCAGTTTATTATTTGGCTACAAAGCATTCTAACTAAAAAGTGAAATGTCTGGCCCTGCAGTGATGAGCTTCACTCAGGTAATCGGTGTGACCTCCTCACCCCTTCCCCAACCTGCTCTGGCACTAGCGGAGGTGATACATGGTGTAGAGATGTACCCTCACCACCAGGTGACTAACCTGCTGTATGACTTCATCTGGGCAAGGGCCTGATCCTCAAGCTGGTCACTGTTGGATGCAGCACTCAGAGGCCGATGGTTTTCATCACTAGCAGCAAAGAACGAGGCTCTCTGGACTAGAAAGGAGAGGAGAAACCATTCAGCACTGTGGACCCATATCCTGGGCTCTCTCTATCAAAAGTCAAGAAATGACCGACACACAAAGTCAAACCTAATCATGGGGCAAGAACTCATTGGAAACTTTATTTTTCCCTTGTAGGAACTTTTTTTTTTTTACTGTTTTAACTGGAAGAGGATAGTAACATTATGATTTCTCTTTTAAAAATAGTTGCTGTGATTTCTATTCTAGCTTTACCCTTGCTTATAAAAGTTGCATTCTATTGTTTCCCTGGAAACAGGCCTTGTGCCAAATTTGCAGACCAATGCTTTCCACTCGGTGACAACACAAAATATATTAAAGAGCTAGTACTGAGCTTCTTGAAGTATGTTTTCCAAAAAGACTCCTGGCCACCTTGGTGGGCTTTAGCTTAGGTTCGCACCACTTCTGTTTCAAAAAACATTCACTTTAAGCCTGAGGCAAGAAACAAAATCAAGTTTTAAAAGAATCTCTCATTAAAAAACCAAAACTTCTTTGCAGCAACATGGATGGACCTGGAGATTGTTACGCTGGGCTTCCCAGGTGGCCAAGTGCTAAGGAACTTGCCTGCCAGTGCAAGAGACACAAGAGACCTGGGTTTGATCCCTGGGTCAGGAAGATCCCTTGGAGGAGGGCATGGCAACCCACTCCAGTATTCTTGCCTGGAAAAACTCCATGGACAGAGGAGCCTGGTGGGCTATACTGTCCATGGGGTCACAAAGAGTTGGACATGACTGAGAGACTAACAACAATGACAACCGTTACGTCCAGAAACACATCATTACTTTGAGTTTTTTCTATTTCAGCAGAGCAGGCCAGCACTTATCTACTAAAAGCCTGCATTTAAAGGGCCACTGGCTTAATGCAAGCACTTGCCAGTGGGCTGATGTAGGCGGAAAGTATACACGCCATCACTCCCCTGAGAGATGAGTGAGAAAGGCAGAGGGGCCGGGGCCGGGACAAGCATCCTAAGAGATGCAACTGTGCACTGAGCAATGTCTTCACGATGTGATGAAAAACGCTCCCTGGACACATGCTATTTTCAGTTAAGTGACAGCTGGGATGGCGCTGAGCTCTGCCCTTCCCAGATATGGGGAGGTGAGGCATCCGTGTTACGAATTCCCACTTAAAGGAAACCCTGGATTCCATCTGGTTAAAATCAACAGTGTGGGCCCTGAGTGTTTGAAAACTGCTAGCTCAACTGCTTTCTGGCCGTGCTGAAATGCGTGTGTTGTCAGCGAGTCCTGAGCACTGACACTGCTCCGGACCTGCGCGAGGCTCAGCCGGGATCGTCTGCGACTCACCCTCGTAGGCCTTGGCGGCATCCACCAGGTTGGACCAATCCAAGTCCGCAGCAGCGTCGGGCAGGGGCATCAGGCCGGGGTCGGGCATGGGTGGCCTGCGGGTCTCCTGGACGTCGGTGAGGGAGCTGTCCGAGGCCGATAACTCTCCTGCAGGGATGGATGAGGGACAAGAGGCTTCAGGCCCACTGGAGACCCACTCAAAGCTTTACCCATTCTCTGTGACCACAGCAGATAAGTCATTTGTTACCTGGAATCAGTTTCTAGTCTAACAGACCATTAGCGGTCACTCTAAAGCTGGGCAGATCTAGGAACTGACTTCCTCCAATCTTAATTCCTTTCTGTGTAACCTCCCAGTGTCCCATTTCTAATGGTGTGGGTCTGGGAAAAGGGAGTTCTGCACTGAGGTAATGTGTCTGCTTTTTCAGGAGCTGCTTGTCTAACAGACCCAGGGCAGCTTCGGTGCCTCATTTCTCCTCTCAGAGTCAAGGGATTCAGGCTGGGGTGAAGGGACCTACTTCATCAGAGCGCTGGATTTTGCAGCCAGACCAGGGAGGCTTGGTGATGCATGTTTGAGGGGACCCTAAGGCTGATTTTTATCTGCCTTGGAACCTGGGATCTGACTCCCTCCATGTGGACTCTCTGCATCCCTGGGACTGCTGAGGGACAGACATATCCCTGGCTCGTGTCTGCCTTGTGTCCCAGGGATGGTCCACTGGTTTCTACAGTTGGATGTATCCAGGATAGTGTGAGAACCAAATAAGAGCATGTGAGAGTGGGCCTTGGGTCGCTCAGTGGAGTTAACGTCGGTTCACTGGTGTTGGCATCCTTTTCTTTCCCAAGGACATGCTAAGCAACTCTTGGCCTCGGTTTTCAATTTACAGCAGTCCAACATTCCAAATCCCTTCTAAGGTGGCAGTTTTTAAAAACACAAATATTAACCTATAGTAACACCAATCTCTGCTTAGCCTGGGGATGGGCAGAATGAGTGCAATGAGCCCCTCTGTGCAGTGGAGGGCACACTGCCACCGTTCAGGTTCATACAGGTGGAGGAGACGGGCACAGGGCTCAGGAAATGCAGATGCCCTCACTGGGGCAGAAGCTGTGAGGGCAGAGCGGGTGCCTCCATGGGAAGGGCCGCCTCACAATGTGACCGTGACACTATAACCCACTCAGACACGGAGCCAAAAGCGAGGCTCTCAGTTAAAATCTGTAAGCGACTCTGGAAGTAACTGTTTACAAGGAGTTAAAAAGTTTTGCCAATTATGATAGTCTATAAACTGGAGTATATTTAGTGCTTGCTTTCCCTTGCAAATTACATAAAGGACTGCTCTGCAGTGCAGCTGCTAGTTATTTATGTGCTTAAAATTACCAAAATATGAGAAAATGGAAATCAACAAATACTGCCTGATATTAAAGGCTCAGTTCTATTTAAACTTGCTCCCACCAAGGGTAAGAAGCTGGAATAATTTTTTAATTAAAAAAAAAATTGAAGTAAAGTTGATATACAATGTTGTGTTAGTTTCTGGTGTGCAGCAAAGTGATTCTATACATACACACACACACACACACACACTTTTCAGCTTCTTTGGAATAGACAGTTTTGTTATGTCACATACAATCTTTCTGCTTTTTATCTCTCGGTCCTAAATTTCCATTTGGAAAAAAAAAGTTTCCTATTCCCCAAATGCATCTCGGTGGTGGTCACACCCACGGGGTCAGGGACGGCAGCCCACCAAGGACCGCTCAGATTAGGGCATGGGATCACTGAGGCTGCTGCCTAACTGTCGGGAAAGCAACAAGAGGTGACAGAAGGGGCTGTGGAGGGCGGGCTGCCCCTTCCCTTCCTCAGGGCCAGCCCTTCAACTCCAGGCGTCCTCCGCGGGACAGTAAGGACGGGAGGGAGGCAGGTGTCCAGGCTGCTCTCTCAGCATGTGAGCGTCTAGGGGACAGGCCCTACTGTGGCATGACAGACGCAGATAAAAGCTTCCCAGAGGGCTTATTTTTTTCACTGTAAGGTTAAAACAAAAAAAGTGGGGAAGTGAAAGAAGTATCTGACATAGGCTGGAAGTTGTACGAGGAATGGAGTGCAGGGAGAGAAGGGGAGAAAATAAGGTTACTATTTAGGTCACCATGAGGAGGCGCTTCCTAATGTTCAGATGGTAAAATGCGGTCAGTCCATGTGTCTACTTTGGTCCATTGAAGGTGGCCTTTTAGGGCAAAGAGAAACCAGGTTCACGCTGTAGGTGGACCTCCTATAAAGAGGGAGGAGAGAGAAGCTGGTGTGACCCTTGAGGGATGTCTGCCCCGGAGAAGGGGACTGTGTGGGGAACAGGCCCAAGATGAAGAGGAACAGTCATGGACGTGGGTTAGGGGGGCAGGAATGACGCAGGGAGAAAGCAAACTGGGGAGACAGGAGATTTAAAAAACTGCTCCAGAGCCAACTGTTACACACAGAATGGATCAAAACAAGGTCCTGCTGTACCGCACGGGAACTACACTCAATATTCTGTGATAGACCATAATGGAATTTAAGAATACATATATGACAGAATCACTTTGCTATACAGCAGAAATTAACACAATGTTGTAAATCAACTATAGTCCAATAAAAACTTTAAAAAATGAAATTTTGCCATCTGCAATAACATGGATGAACATTGAGGGCACTGTGCCAATGAAAAAAGTCAGAGAAAGATAAATACTGTATGATCTGTCTCACTTATGTGTGGTTATGTGTGGAATCTAAAAAAGTGTGAGCTCATAGTTACAGAGAATAAGTTGGTGGTTGCCAGAAGGGAGGGGTGGGGGTAGTAGAAACTGCTGGAGGGATTCAAAAGTACAGCTTTCCAGTTATAAAACAAGGAATTCATGGGGATATAATCTACAGCATGGTGACTACTGCTAATACTGTATTGCATATTTAAAAGCTACTACAAAAGTAAATTTTAAAAGTTTTCATCAGAAAGAAAAAAAAATTTTTTTTAATTGTTAGAACTTTTAAAAACCTTTTAAAACTTGTAGTTTAAAAACATTTTTAAACTATGTATGGTGGCAGATGTTAATCTTGTGATCATTCTGTAATATATACAAATGTCAAATTATTGTGTGGGACACCTGAAACTAATCCAAGATGAGTCTTGTGGTCTGGTGAGGCTCAGGGTCCGTATCCTGTGGCTGGGATTCTAGGGGAGAGGCTGAATGGCGGGGTGGGGAGCCCAGATAATCTGAGGAAGCAAGCAAGCAGGTCTTCCTCTAATCACCATCCTTGAGCAAACTGAGAGGCAGGTGTTTTGGGGGACACGGGTCAGCAGCAGCAGGGCTGTTAGCTGCAGCTGAAGACAGGCTTACCGTGTAAGGACTTCATTCCCAAGGTGTATGAAGGCCTCCGCAAAGGAAGAGATGTGGGGAGAGAAGGGTACGTGCTACTGAAGAGGACGTCGTTGGGCAGGGCCTGGTCCAGAAGCGAAGCCCTCGAGGTGAAAAAGTGCTCTCTCTGGCCGCTGTAGATACTCTCGTCGGACAGCGTTCTGTGCAAGGCCCGCCTTGACGTAGGGGTGGCAGGAAAGGGAGACTGAGGGGAGGAGAGCGCGTGGAACTGAAAAACAGTGTCAGGACAGCACAGATCAACCTTCTGGGTCACACACCCACGCCCCGGGGTGCGGGATGGGTGGGTTAACAAGATCACTCTCATAGACACAACCCTTCAAAACCTGGAGCCCAGAAAGGAGGCCTCAGGGTCCCCCATCTCTACACCCCCAAGGGCAAAATCAGAGTTTCTGGTTGACAGCCTCACCGCCCAGCACGTCAGCTGCAGCCGAAGAGTGCTCGGTACAAGATTCAGATATGGATGCAGTGGGTTCATCACTATTGTGTCATGGTTACAGCAAGACTTTAAGAACAGACAAATATCGGTTATATTTGAATCCATGTCAGTGACCAAATCGTGTTATCGCTCGGAACCCAATTCCTCATCTATGAAATGGGGGCATGGAAGCACTCAGGATTATTCTGAGGATTCCAAGCAATGCTGAACTGATCACAAAGGCAAGCATCAGTGGTGTTCTGAAATTATGTTATGGTCCCCAAGGAAACAGCCACAACGCCGGAAGGTATCCTCAGAAGCTTGTCAAGTGATGCGTGTTTGCCAGGCAACAAGAGCCTTTGATCTTCACAATACAGTCACTCAAATAATAGGTGGCTCTTGAAAGCTCAAACGACTAATATTACTTTTAATGAGTTTGGGAGATTATTTTTTGAGATGGATTTCTATTGGTGAAATAAAAATAGGGAAGTTATCTTTATAAAAGACAAGTATATATACAGTTATATAAAAATGACAAAAGCTCCGGATGGCTGTATCTCTTGTTAACGTCTTTTGCCTTTGTGACCAGATTCGATTTTTATTTCAGATTTTTGTGCAAACAGCAAGCTTCTGAGAAACCCATTCATGAAGGAAAAAACAGGCACGTTAACAAATGTTGAAATATCCAGCATCCTGCAAGCCAGCAGCGTATGTGGGCTGTTAACGGAGTTATCCTTATTCAGCTCCTTAGTCGACTGTTCACCTTGGCAGGGACAACGATGTGGGGAACAGGTGAGGATGTGAGTAGGAGGGCTGAGTCACCGCTGGCAGGAAGCCACCGTGAAACTTTCCATGCCGCTTTGAAGGGACAGAGAGAACGATACGGCAACGGCTCCATCTAGGAGGGTGAGAACAGAGCTGATGCTCAGACTCATTCAATGGGCTCTGGGGTCTAACGCACTTCCATCCACCAAGCCAAGCGCTGATCAAGTCAAAGCTGTCCACAATGCGGCAGGCACAGCTGCAACACCCATATGAAAAGTTATTAATCAAATGCATTGTAAATGAGCTCCAAGTGTAGCCGATTGTGTTCACTTTTTAAAATTCATGGTGAGTTAAACCCAAAGTACATATGTGCTTACCTTGAAAACTAAGCTGCTGTGATAAATGCTGTGTGGGTCTGTAAGAGGGCAGGGACTTGGTGTGGAAATGATTTCTTTTCTCATTTCACCCAGAAGAGTGGGCGTTTAGAGAGGCTAAATGGCTTGCCAACTGTCAATTAAGAGAGGAAGCAGACCATCTCGCTCCACCTGCCCAAGGTTCCAGAACTGTCACATGAAGCTCCTGCCTACCAGCCCAGATCTCAGATCTATTACAAAACCGCTTTCCATCTTTTTTGGCACCTTTGGGTCTGGCCAAGGGATTTCCTTTTCCAGTGAATATCCCCACCCTGATAAATTTACAGAGGAGAGAATTTTCATCAGTTCTAGCCTCTTTGGGAAACATTAATATACTTCAAGGTAAACAGCCACTTGAAGCGATCCTTTGGACAGCATGATTTATTAAGGTATGACATCTTGCACTTAAGGGAGGAGAGGGAAGGAAGCGGTCTGCCCAGATGCTTTCTATTGAAAAACAGCAGGACTAGGCTGGTCCAAGCACGTGCAATGGCTCCCGCCCTCAGTCCCCTTCAATTCTAGCCTCAAAGGTGTGTGCACCTACCCACTTCCCTAGGGCACCCTCTGCCTTCCCGGGAGGTCATACTGAGATCGCTGAGTGGTGCTGCTCTGTGCTGCCAGCCCCCAGGAAAGAACCACAGCGCAGGGGGTGGCAGACTCAGAAAGGATTATAGAGAGCATCTAAGAAGGGAGATTTCAACTCTGTCCCAAGGAGCCCTAAGGGTTCCTCCCGGCATCACTGCCTGGGGAAATGAGGTGTTCAGGAGGGACCCAGGAGCCCAGGACACCCCACCCTTGCTATCGGACAAGTTCTGACGTCTAAGTTCTACGTACTGGGCTTCCGTGTGTAACTGTTAGTGGGAAACAAAAGGATTCTTAAACTTTAAAATCATTTGGGGACCACTGACAAGTCTGATCGAGCCAGGCCTAGAGAGGCGGCCTCTTGCATCAGGGTCCATCTCCTCCCTCTCCTCACTCTTTTCATGCGCCCCGGGTCTCAGTGAAATGGATCACTCTTGCACTTGCGATAAACAAGTACCGTTTCTTCCTAAACACTAGGCACCTGCGTGACACCTCTTCCTTTGGTCTGTATCTGAGAGTGCTGGCTGGAGAGCAGGGCTTTAGTTTTCACTACTGTTCCATTCACTCGCCGGACTGCATTCAGCCCTCGGGGAGAATACGGTGATCCCAGCTCTGCCTGCCAATGAGGTTTCTCAGAACGTTACAGCTCTGCCGTCTTCCTTGAGACACGAGTTTCACAGCAGCTGCCTGGAGGTTCGCAGCCACCCACCTCCCAGCTCCAGCCTGTCCAGCAGAGCCTGGCCACGTCCTGCAGCAGCCGTCTCCCTCTGCTGGCAGACGAGCCTGGGAACAATCTGTCATTTGACATTCATGGTGGCTCACAGGTAGCCCTTGCCAATGTGGCGTGAGTGGGTTCCAAGGATCACCGCTCAGAGTAGGGGACTCCTTGTACCCTGAAGCCTGACGCAGTGGCTTGGAGCCCTGAGCCAGGCGTGGCCGGGGAGACCTCACAAGGGCGCGATGGCCTCACTGACACAGCAGAGGCATGTCGCTCGGATGAGTCTCAGAAGACACACAGAGCTACTTAGCTGAACTCATCTGAAGCCAAATGAAAAAAGATGACACGAGAGAGAAAACAGAGCACTTTTCCAGCTCCTGCTCCCAGCCTTTCCCCCATAACAGTTCAAGCAGCAGAAGCACTTTCTTTGCAGAGGGTCTCATGGTAATATAGTCACCACATACAGCATGTGCATTCCTGTTTCAAGTAGGAATGTTAAAGTAATTCACTTTGGAAATACAAGCCAAGACCTGGAATAAGGGCAAGACAGACATTTGCTTTCAATTATTTTCACTGCAGGAGTAAATCAAAAGAAAGAAAGCTCTGAGCTTATTCCTTTCCAAAAATGTTAAACTAAGGATTGGAGGAAAGATTCCTTTCAGGGCAGATTTTATTTTCCTTTAACCTCAGGAAAAATCTGAAATAATTTTGAAACTGGTAGTTAAAAATTTTAATACACCTCTTTGGTTTTTGCTGGATAAAGAAAGAAGTTTCAAGTACTATCTTTTGCGGGGTTGTCAAGGAAACCATTTGTGCCCTGGGTGATGAGTCAGAACTGTTAAGTGCTGGCTTATAAAACAGAAATGATAGAAATCCAGAATGCTAAGTCTTTAAAATGATTTATGATGTTAATGCTTATGTTAATAACTCAGTGATTTCTCTGCAAAACTCCAGAATGGTCTTTGGAATACATTTCATCTCTGGAGACGTTGATCTGTCAGTTTCAGATGTATCCCTGACCTATCTAGAGGAATGCACACACACATGTGGCACACGCACACCAAGAGGAACGTGTGTGTGCACAGAAACTAGAATGGTGACGAGGAAGCCTGGATGAGACGAGACCACACGGCTCCTCACACTGGGCACGTCTCTCGCCCTCTGAGGATGGTAAGTGGTTAACGAAATATGTCAGCTTCCACTTTGCATCAATTCTCAAAGGCCCTCTTAAACTAAGCTTTTTAGTCACTTCAAACAGACTACAAATCATTTAACTGAGAACACAGAGAACAGAAAACATCAAAGTGTGCACCCATGACCCCCTGGAGCGGTGGACTCTCTTCGCGTGGGGCCACCCAGTATACTCCAGACAGGAACACCTTATGCTAAGTGTGAAACATAACACCTTGGGGCCCAGCTCAGCCAACACCAGCTGCTGGCTCAACTGGGAGTGAGATGGCACACTTCAGAGACAAGAAAGCAGAGCCTGAGGTGGGCTTGCAGGATCCTCCCAAGCTGAGGTGGATAGAAAAAAATCTTTCCATGTGGTCATGCAAATGTTTGGCCACTGACATACCCACACACTCTGAGCAAGTATTCAGGACTCGATGGGGAGGGAGGCTGGGTTCTAGAGAAGGCATTTCTAGTCTGGAATTCTGAGAGTGGGGAGAAGGCTTTCTGAAGAGAGTCTGGGAAGTTCTGCAGGTAAACGTGCCGACTCAGTCTGCTGGACTCAACGGCGAGCAGCGTACGGCTGGTAGGTTTGCTGGCCAGGGGCAGGGGGCAGACGTGAGGCCGGAGTGCAGGTGCCGTGGGCGTGCGCAGGGCAGGAGACACCTTGGGGGCTACTGTGGGAGGAGGACCCTTTGGACAGAAGGCACTACAGCCCTTTCAGAAAACTTTCCATCCGACAGTGGAGCCATGGGTGTGTCTGCAGAGTTCCGAGAAGCAATGTCGTCTGAGTGATAATGTCAAGCAAGTATAGCTTGTGCATCGTAAGCAGGATACAGTGGAAGGAAAGGAGCCTTGGGGATGGGGACAGGTTACTATAAACCCAGACTCAACAGATGTGGCTGCAGGGACAGGACATTTGGAAAAGACATGAACTAAATATTGAGACAGCTGGGTGATGGCAGGAAGTGGGGGTCCAATGAGGAGGAGCTGGAAACCACCACTTCCTGGAGAATGTAACTGCCCTGTCCAGCCTCTCCCTGACTGCCGTACACCCCAAGACCTGCCCTGTACCTTAAAATTTTTCTGGGAGTCAGGGGTTGGGCTTTCCAGGTCAATGAGCTTCTTGAGATCCTCCTCAATGGTGGACTTGGAGGTCGGCTTCGGGGATGCCCGGAGGTCCCTGGTGGAGGCACGCAGCCTGGGGTGGGCTATTTCATTGCCGTCACTCTGATGACGCCTTGAAAGATGGGGAAGAGAGGGGAGAAATTAATTTGATGAGGTGGACTCAAGGGTGTGATGGGGTCTGAAAGAGGTAAGTCAATGGAGAGCTATTAGAAGAGAGAAAAGGAGAATTACTTCTGCTTAATATGTTAAGAATCTATTTGGATAAGTGCTTGTAAAGAGAAACAAGACCAGTTTGAAATACAAAATAAAAAGCCTGATGAATAAATCACTCTTTCACAGGAAACTATAAACTCCACTAAGCCAAAATTAGCAACAGACTTAATAAAAAAGACCACAGGGTATGAATCCCAATCTCTAGAGAAATAAAACCAATGTCATTGACTGAATCCTTTATTTTTTGCTGTACTATTTTGTCAAAAGTTCTTTATGTTCAGAGGTGGTCACTTACTTTCTAATAGTCCCTCCTGGGCCAGTTAGGAATTACACAGGAAGGCTGTGATTAACAGTATCAAAGGGACAAGTGTGGTCGTAACACCCAAGGGGCGATTATTCTGAAGTTTGTTCTTCAGACAGACTTTCCTGGGAGACTTTGAAATTCTCAAATCTGAAGGTTTTGCAATACATCTTACTTAAGGAATGTTGCAGAGAAACAATTTAAGACACGTTTCACGTGGGAAGAAAAATAACTTCCCTACCAAACCACCCTCTCCCCAGTCCTGAGCCCAGCCTCCTCTCTTGCAGGAAACTGCCCCAGGCTTTTCTGTTCACTGTCATATAAAAAGCAAAACAGCAGCAAGAGCAGCAACAGAGTCCTTACTTTCTGGTGTCCATAAATCCCACGGAGTTTATGGTTCCTTCGGGTTTCTTCCATCCAATCAGGTACTTGCTGGTAGCGCCCTGGCGGGGGTAGAAAGTCCGAGGACCGGAGGAGGAGGACGAAGAGGATGAGAAGGAAGGAGCGAGCTGCGAGGGGGCGGCCGGGTGAAGCTCTTCCTTCGGTGAACTTCTGGCGCTGGTGAAGACCACCGGGCTGGCGGAGTGTCGCGAGCTCATGGTACTGGGGAGAGGCAGGGCAGAGACAAAACGGCGCGGGTGTGTGTGTGCCTCCTGGGGTCGGCCTGTCAGCCATGAAAGCATCGGCCAGGACAGGGGTTACGGCTGGTTACAGAAGAATGAGTATTTCATAAAATATTAATGGGGCTGGCTGGCCTGCCTTCGCCTTTTCGCTTCAATTTAAATGTCCACTGTCAAAGTAAAACACGGTGTCCCAGGCTTCTTCTGCACTTTCAGTTGAAAAGTAAAAATAGTTAAGACTGTCAGGAACACTCTGAAGCACACCAGCACCACTGAAGTGTGGTACAGAGAAGTCTTGCAGAGGCAAGTGTGTGTATGTGTGTGTGGGGGGGCAGTGGGGGGAGCTGGCAATAAAAGGCCTGGCAGTATCAAGAGCTCCCTGTCCTCCCTTCCTCAGAACTCAGGGGCACAGTGACATTCCCCAAGCCTGAGCTCAAGAGGGGAGAGAAGACTGAGCCAGACACAGAGCTCTCCACATGCTCATGCCCAAGGCCAAAGGGGCATCCTGAGGTCTCCTTCCCCCCGGCACCTGGTAGTAACACTCTCTAAAAAGCTGTTTATCAGATCAGACCATACCCCCACCTTACGTCACACACACAGGTTAACTCACAATGCATTAAAGACTCGAATGCAGGACCTGAAACAGTAAAACTCCTAGAAGAAAACATGGGCAGTAGGCTCCCTGACAGTCAATTTTTGAATCTGACACAAAAAGCAAAGGCAACGAAAGCCAAACTAAACAAGAGGGACTACATCAAACCAAAAGGCTTCTGGGCCGCAAAGGAGATCACCCACAGAGTGAAAAAGCAACCTACTGAACAGGAGAAAATATTTGCAAATCATGTATCGGATAAGGGGTTAATATCCCAAAAAATATAAAGAACTTATACAACTCAAGAACAAAAAAAGCAAACAATCTGAACTTTAAAAAATGGGAAGAAAATCTGAATAGATAGTTATCCAAAGAAGACATACAGATGGCCGACAGGCATAGGAAAAGACGCTCAGCGTCACTAACCGTCAAGGAAATGCAAGCCTAAACTGCAATGAGAACTCAGTTAGAATGGCTATCATCAGCAGCTAAGAAACAAGTGTGAGCGAAGATCTGGAGAAAAGGGAGCCCTTGTGCCTTGCATTGCTGTTGGCAGCAACATAAACTGGTGCAGACACTGGGGAAACCAGTATGGAGGTTCCTCTAAAAATCAGAAAACCAAACTCCTAGAAACAGAGTAGGTGCCAAAGGTAGAGGCTGGAGAGTGGTGGGTGAAATGGTTAAAAAGTTCAAAAGGTACAAACTTCTAGTTATAAGATAAATAAATCCTACTGCTGCTGCTACTGCTATTGCTAAGTCGCTTCAGTCGTGTCCGACTCTCTGCGACCCCATAGACGGAAGCCCACCAGGCTCGCCTGTCCCTGGGATTCTCCAGGCAAGAAAACTGGAGTGTGTTGCCATTTCCTTCTCCAAGGCATAAAAGTGAAAAGTGAAAGGGAAGTCGCTTAGTCGTGTCCGACTCTTAGCGACCCCGTGGACTACAGCCTACCAGGCTCCTCCATCCATGGGATTCTCCAGGCAAGAGTACTGGAGTGGGGTGCCACTGCCTTCTCCGAAATAAAGCCTAGGGATGTAATATTAGGCATGATGACTAAAAATGAAAAACTGCTCATCATTGGTGTGTTTAAACTTTGGTTAGAAGTTACAAAATTCAAGTTCTGAAGGACTCAAGGAAAAGACTGCTTATTGTACTTCTAAAACTCAGGCAGGATTTTCAAAACTAGAGATGCAAAGTTTAAGGTGATGTCAGACCTGCTGCTGCTGCTAAATTGCTTCAGTCGTGTCCGACTCTGTGTGACCCCATAGATGGCAGCCCACCAGGCTCCCCTGTCCCTGGGATTCTCCAGGCAAGAATACTGGAGTGGGTTGCCATTTCCTTCTCCAGTGCATGACAGTGAAAAGTGAAAGTGAAGTCGCTCAGTCGTGTCCAACTCTTCGTGACCCCATGGACTGTGGCCTACCAGGCTCCTCCGTCCATGGGATTCTCCAGACGAAGAGTATTGGAGTGGGTTGCCATTTCCTTCTCCAAATGTCAGACCTGGAGGGCCTTTGACTGCAGGATTTCCATAGCTCCTCCCTAGTGGTCTCATGGGACCTATGTTCATCTCTCTTGAGCCCAGCTGAGTTGTCCAGCTTAGGCTGAGATCCAAGACAAGTCACTCCAGTGGAGCTGGTTACTGAAGGTTTAGTTAACAGGATGTGGTGTCAAAGCATTCCTCAACCGCACTCACACTGGTCAAAACCTAATGGTCCTGCTCTGAATAAAGCATGGACTTTAGTTAATAAGAATGCATTGACACTGACTCCTTAGCTGCGACAAATGTATGATAGTGATGTAAGATAATGAGAACAGGGGAAAATGGGCAAAGGGTACATGGAAATTCTTTGGACTCTCTTTGCAACTCGACTGCAAATTAAAAATGACTCTAAAATAAAAAACGTTCACTATAAAAACTAAGCAAAAAGCAAAACAAAATACAACAAAAAGTAAAACCCTAATGGTCCACAGATTTTATATAAAGTGTGTGCATATACATATACACATATTATACTTATTTTCATATATGTATGTGATGTATACACACATACATGTATGAAAATGATTCCTGAACTTCACCTCAAAACTTGCATAAAAATCAATTCCAATTGGACTTATATTTAAATGTATATCCAAAGATTCCAGACTGTATCATGGAAGAATATCTTATGACAGAGTCAGAGGTTTCTTTAACAGGATCACAAATGAAATGATTGAAACTCATTAAAATTAAGAACTTCTATTCATCCAAAGACACAGAGCAGGAGAATATTTATAAAACACATATCCAACAGTGGGCTCTTATCCATACATAATTAACTCCTAAAAATTAACGAGAGACAAACCAACCAAATGGGCAGAGATCTGAAAAGGAATTTCACAAAAGAAGATATCTAAAAGCCATTAAATATGGGCGCTCAACATCATCAGTTATCAGGAAAATGCAAATTAACTCCACAAAGAAGGACCACCTACTAGAGTGGCTAAAATTAAAAGGACAGTATCAAATGCTAGAAAGGATGTGAAGCAACCAGCACACTCTCATACTGCAGGAGGTACTTGTTACAACCACTTTGGCAAACCGGTTCACAGCGTCTGCTGAAGCTGAATACGTGTAAATCCTACACCAGCCATTCCACTCATAGGTATATACTGAAAAGAAGTACATACGTACATGTATCAGAGGCATGTACAAGAACCTGTAATATTCTCAAAACAGAAATACTCCAAACGCTCAATAACAGAATGGATAAACAAACTGGTGTGTTCTCACAATGGATATATAATACAGCAATGAAAATAAACGAACACTTTGCAACACAGACGAATCTTCACCAACATAATGTTGACTTAAAGACACCAGATTTCACCAGTGAAATCATGGGATGATTTCACTGACATGAAGCCCCCAGATAGGCATAGTGAGTGTGTGACTTTAGGATTCAGGATGGTGTTCAGTTGGGGAGGAAGGGGAGGTGACAGGGAGGGGGACATGTGGGAGGAAGGGTGTCTGGATGCTAGTCAAGCTCCAACTAGTTCTTGATCTGGGTAGTGATGACATGGGTAAGTGCGCTTTGGGAAAATCCACTCTGATGTGCACTGATAGTCTGTGCCTTTATCTGTGTGTCTGTTACACTTTAATGAAAACACATCCACAAAAACAAAGCAAAAATAGGTGACCTGAAAGGAGAAGGCTGAATTGTCCTGTTGCAGGCCCTGAGGCTCTGCAACAAGCTGGAGAGAGCAGGACAAAGTTGGGGGGCGGGGGGAGGAACAGGATACAGGGCAAAGGTGATCTCAAGGGTTTTCCACACTAACTGGGCCTTAAAACATCAGATTAAATACAACCATCTCCTTTATTTCTGCAACTAAAAAGGAGGAACCAGGTCCAAACTTTACAAAAAGATATCATCTTACAAATGAGTAATGAAGGGGACTTCCTTGGTAGTCCTGTGGTCAAGACTCTGCCTTCTAGTGCAGGGGGCGTGGGTTTGATTCCTGGTCAGGAAGCTAAGGTCCTAGTGCCTCTTGGCCAAAAAAATCAAACATAAAACAGAAGCAATACTGTAACTAATTCAATAGAGACTTAAAAAAAAAAAAAAAAGCCTAGCCATACTCTAATAATCCTTCTAACAACTTTTCCCCCAAAGATTTTTCTATTTATTTAGGGAGAAGGGGAAAGAGAAAACCCTTTAGAAAACCTCCAAGGGCAACATAACTTTAAAAGCAATGCAATTTCATTTAGCTTTTACCTCCTGATAACAGATACTCCATTTGTCTGCTTTAAGAATTAAAGAAATGCAGAACTCTTCCACAAGTGCAGTATATTAAGCCAGTGAGAACAGAATAAAAAGAGGTGGACTCTGTTATGCAAAAGAGACAAAAGTGAAAAATGAAACAAGGGGATGGTGAAAGACACATAAAGATATAGGCAGGCAAACCCATTGGTAATAACACCAGAAATCTAGGTTAACCGCAAATGCATTATCCACACAGGCAGCAGCAACCCAGAGAAGTTTCTGAAATAGTAAGAGAACACAGCCTTTGGGGTACTGTAAAATCATGCGACAGGTGTGCCGCTATTTGCTAGTTACATAGCAACAAGATCTAATCTTTGGTTACCAGATTTCTTTCATCTGACTATGACAGTGAACACCAAAGTCACTCAGTCGTGTCTAACTCTTTGCGAGCCCAAGGACTATACAGTCCATGGAATTCTCCAGGCCACTGAAGTGGGTAGCCTTTCCCTTCTCCAGGGGGTCTTCCCAATCTAGGGATCGAACCCAGGTCTCCCACATTGCAGGCAGATTCTTCACCAGCTGAGCCACAAGGGAAGCCCGACTTCATATACATCTGACTATACCCACCTCATATACATTCATAACCCAGATGTGGAGATGTCTCAAGCCTTAACCCTGGTTGGTGTCTGAAGCATATTCCAAAAAAGTACAAAACCGTGAAATCAGGATCTAGTGCACTCACCTTTGGATAATCACGCACTTGCTTCACTTGCTTTGATCAGTATCCACCAGTGAGTGACATGTGTTTGAATGACTTGAGCCATTCTTCCTCATCACCATGTTAAGATACAGACTGGAGGGCCTCACCCCAGAGATTCTGATTCAGGAGCTTGGGTGGGGTGGGGAACACGAGAATTTGTACTTCTAACTTGTTCCCAGGATGATGTGGCGGCCCTCATCTCATACCCTGAAAACCATTATACCACAGGTACATTTGATTGCCCTTATTTTACGTTTCTCAGCAACAAGATCGTTGATGTGATAACATCGGTATTCAAAGCCCGGGGGCTTTCACAGACTAAATGTATGGTCGAAATAGAAATAATGAGCCATGGGAAAAGAATGTAAATTGCACAGTCTGTTAATTCATACATCTTTCCCCCATGTTGCATGACATAGCTATGCTGTTTTTAGCCATAATGAATGTATTGCATAAATGGGAGTGTTATAGGAAAGGCTAAGGAACTTCAAAGGCAAGAGCAATGTGTACAGCACATACAGTTTTTGGAGCTCTGTCCTGCACTATATAAATTAAATTACTACCATAATCTCTCTGAGAAGCATTTAATAAGTCGCTGTACTAGATGATAAACTCTTTGAAGGCAGGGATATCTTTGTAAATATATTTAACAGTGCCAGAGTGCAATAGACTCCCAGTAAAATACTAATGGCACAGAGGGTTCTCTTTAGTATCTACTATATAGTTAATTTCTTTATCTTGTTTATAGTCTGCCTGGCTGCAAAGATGGCAGACTAGTGTCTCAAAAAAAAGTGTCTTAGTGAAGCCTGGATGCCAGTGTATTTTACAGAATAGAGGTGGGGGTGTGAGGAAGTAAAGTAAAAAGATCATTAATCTTACAAATCTCCTGGAATGGCCAGCCTTGGGGAGAGAATGTGTTCATTCTTCTGATAGCCATTCACAAGTGGACAGGATCAGGACAGTCTGCCCTTGTTTAAGTGTAAATTCCACGAGGGCTGAAATTTTTGTTTGATTTGCTCACTATTCTATCTGTTTGGAATAGTCCCTGACCATTATAGGTACTCAATATTTGTTTAAGGAAACTGTTGAATAAACCACAAATTAGCCACCCGTTTTAAATACATGGGATATTTTTGCATAGTGTATTTTACTATTTAAAACTAGATGTTGCTTTTTTTTACTCTACAAAGTATGTATCTGTTTATAAGTGTATTATTAAAAGGATAACGGCTTAATTATCCATAGACCCTGATTATTGGTTTTGTGACCACAGGCCCTGATTATTGGTTTTGTGAACAGGACAATTGACACTAGCTCCCAGGTGTGAAATGCCAGCACACTTTTGTTCACTAATGGTTATAATCAAGGACTGCCCTACTTAACGATTAGATTTGGGAACAACGGTAAAAGCAGAAACAACTGACGCATTGGTAGTTCTTCCTTAACTACGTACAACTCACAGCATGAAGGTAAGCACTTTAGTTCATTTGTCCTCTAATTCGTCATCACAGGAGGATCATTTGGAAGCCTTAAAAATACACATTCTTAGGCCTTAATTCACAGCAAACTGTGCAAAATTCTTCAAGAGATGGGAATACCAGACCACCTGACCTGCCTCCTGAGAAATCTGTATGCAGGTCAAGAAGCAACAGTTAGAACTGGACATGGAACAACAGACTGGTTCCAAATTGGGAAAGGAGTATGTCAAGGCTGTATATTGTCACTTTGCTTATTTAACTTATATCAGGGTACCTCATGAGAAATGCTGGACTGGATGAAGCACAAGCTGGAATCAAGATTGCTGGGAGAAACATCCATTACCTCAGATATGTAGATGACACCACCATTATGGCAGAAAGGGAAGAGGAACTAAAAAGCCTCTTGATGAAAGTGAAAGTAGAGAATGAAAAAGTTGGCTTAAAGCTCAACATTCAGAAAACAAAGATCATGGCATCCGGTCCCATTACTTCATGGCAAATAGATAGGGAAACAATGGAAACAGTGACAGACTTTATTTTCTTGGGCTCCAAAATGACTGTAGATGGTGACTGCAGCCATGAAATTAAAAGACCCTTGCTCCTTGGAAGTAAAGTTATGACCAACCTAGACAGCATATTAAAAAGCAGAGACATTACTTTGTCAACAGAGGTCCATCGAGCCAAAACGTTGGTTTTTCCAGTAGTCATGTATGGATGTGAAAGTTGGACTATAAAGAAAGCTGAGTGCCAAATAATTGACACTTTTGAACTGTGGTGTTGGAGAAGACTCTTGAGAGTCCCCTGGACAGCAAGGAGATCCAACCAGTCCATCCTAAAGGAAACCAGTCCTGAATATTCATTGGAAGGACTGATATTGAAGCTGAAACTCCAATTCTTTGGTTACCTGATGCGAAGAACTGACTCATTGGAAAAGACCCTGATGCTGGGAAAGATTCAAGGCGGGAGGAGAAGGGGATGACAGAAGATGAGATGGTTGGATGGTATCACTGACTCAATGGACATGAGTCTGAGTAAGCTCTGGGAGTTGGTGATGGACAGGGAAGCCTGGCCTGCTGCAGTCCATAGAGTTACAAAGAGTCGGACACAACAGAGTGACTGAACTGAACTGAGGCCCTAATTCCAAAGGTTTTAATTTAACAGAATTGGAGTGATGCCTGAGTTGTGTTTGTTGGCAAAAATCTCCCCCAAGTGTGCACCCCCATTGAGAACTGCTCGAATCCAGCTGAATTATCATATTATTATGACTTCATCAAAATCCAGCTTCACACAGTCTAGATCAAGAGGGAAAAGGCACCCAAATAGTGTTTCTGCAGCCATGAACTTTGGCCCTCTGCAAGTGTGGGTATTAATAATGATTCCTTGGCTCATGTCCCATCTCACTGAACCCCAAAAATGTGTATTTTAACAACCCCCAAAGGACACCCATGTTCCAAAGAGCTAAAGAACAATTCCATTGGCCCACAGCTCTCTTCCTACCCCCCCGTCGGTTGTCCCCTCCCTCATCTGTGGCCCCCTCTCCAGGCCCAGCTGTGTGTGTGTTGGGGTGGACGGGGGTGGTGGTGGGACTCCTTGAAGTTGACCAACCCTCCTGGCCTTGAACCACTCAGAGGGACCTGCCTCCACACACTTCCCCAAGTAATCTAAAGTGGCTTTAATTACAAACAACTGAAATGAAGCTGTCAGCTTCATACTTTCAAAGGGGAACTGTGTGGCTGAGCTGTTTCACATTCCTGGAGATTTCATATTAATTCAATATGCTGCAATCTAGTTGTACCCATGGCAAATTAGATCTCTCCCCAAGAACTGTGTAAGAAGGTAATGAGCCAATAATATGGAATAAAAAGAGAAGATACATTAAAAGTGATAAGTGCAGTATCTACTATTTTTCTGTCTGTAGAAAAACGTGAGTCTAGCTGTGTGTATGGCTAAACTGGAAGAAGTGAAAATGAAAGTCACTCAGTCGTGTCCGACTCTTTGCAATCCTATGGACTATAGAGTTCAAGGAATTCTCCAGGCCAGAATATTGGAGTGAGTAGCCTTTCCCTTTTCCAGGAGATCTTCCCAACCCAGGGATCAAACCCAGGTCTCTCGCAGATTCTTTATAGGCAGATTCTTTACCAGCTGAGCCAGAAGGGAAGCGCAAGAATACCAGCGTGGGTGACCTATCCATTCTCCAGTGGATCTTCCTGACCCAGAAATCAAACTGGGGTCTCCTGCACTGCAGGTGGATTCTTTACCAACTGAGCTATCACAGAAGCCCAAGAATTTAGTCAGGGTGCTCTTGGATTACACATGAGGAGACACTAGCTTTCTTTCCTACACGAAGTACAGGGCATTTTCCCTTTCTTAAAAATGGACCAACATTTATTTGGTCATTCCAGGACATGAATTAAAAAATTTTTTTTTCAGTTGATATAGTTGATTTAAAATGCTGTGTTAGTTCAAGTGTCCATCAAAGTGATTCATATACATATGTATCTTCTTTTTTAGGTTCTTTTACACTATAGGGTATTACAAGATATTGACTAGAGTTCCCTGTGCTGTATAGAATGTCCTTGTTTATCTAGCTTATATATGCTGCTAAGTCGCTTCAGTTGTGTCCGACTCTGTGCGACCCCATAGATGGCAGCCCACCAGGCTCCCCCGTCCCTGAGATTCTCCAGGCAAGAACACTGGAGTGGGGTGCCATTTCCTTCTCCAATGCATGAAAGTGAAAAGTGAAAAGTGAACGTGAAGTCGTTCAGTCGTGTCTGACTCTTAGCGATCCCATGGACTGCAGCCCACCAGGCTCCTCCGTCCATGGGATTTTCCAGGCAAGAGTACTGGAGTGGGTTGCCATTGCCTTCTCCGATAGTAGTGAATTAATCCCAAACTCCTAACTTATCCCTCCCCGTCCTTTCCGCTTTGGTAGGTATAATATTATTTTCTTGTCTGCGAGTCTCCTTCTGTTTTATAAGCAAGTTCACTAGTAGCATTTTTAAAGATTCCACATATAAGTGATATCATATAATATTTGTCTTTCTCTGTCAGATGACTTCACTTAGTATGATCATAGGTCCATCCATGTTGCTGCCAATGGCATGATTTCATTTTCTTTCTATGGCTGAGTAGTACCCAATTGTGTAATATACCACATCTTCTTTATGCATGCCTTTGTCAGTGGACATTTAGGTTGCTTCAAGTCTTGGCTGGCATAAACAGTGCTTCTATGAACTAGGGGTGCACAGGACATGAATTTTGAAACGGAAGAGAGGACAGACACACACGCAAGATTCACCTCATAAAGAGAGGAGAAGAGGCAATGGGGTGTCGCAGAATCTGAGACAGTCTGAATCTGTCCAAACTTCTTATCTTGACCTGCTGCTCAAAGGAAACCACGAACAAATGTGCTGCAACCTGGCCATTCACATTCCCAGCTGTGGTCAAGCTTGACAGGAGACAATGCTAGATGACTCGTTTCCAAAAAGGGCACCAGTTACGGTGGGTGCCACTCTGCAGTGGAGGAGCTACATCTGCTTGTTGATCTTGGGAAGGGATGACCCCCACAGGACAGGGTACCCTGCAGATTAGGAGTCAATGCCCCAACTGATGAAGCTACAATGGCCTGGGAAACCGTTCTGCAATTTCTGGGTCATGAACGAGGCCACCACCTCCTACAGAAAACATCTGCCTGCCACTCTGTACCACTGAGAGCTGCCGAAGAAAACACTTGGAGTCCCTTATTACCCAGGCATGACAGAGAGGGGTGGATTTTACAGAGCCTGGGAAGGTATTTTCAGGAGGGGGAGAGCAGCAATTAGTCACTTGTCAAGCGGCTGTGGCAAGATCTGCCCAAAGGCTGGAAGCTGGCCTGATACCAAGGGGAGGGAAGCTGATCGGGTTTCCTGTGATTACTTGTACAGATAACAAACAATCTTTTGGGTGACAGATAATGTGGAGGATAACGATTAGGGAGGACTCCCCTCACTGTGTGCAGCACTAGCCGATTCTGTCTGATACTGGCCCTGCACTTTAGGAGGGCTCCAAAGACACTAATTATAAAGGACTGAGGGGAAAAGAAGTGCAGCGGGAATGAAGAAGCTGGCAAAGGGGATATCCAAGTGACTGCTGTAAAGAAAACTGTTCACCTATAGGAGGGGGATAGTGAATAAGGGCAAGATGGACACGTAAGGCATTGGGAAATGACTGGTTAGGCCTACCCAGCAGAAGAGACCTCAGCGGTCATGGTGGACCCCAAGCTGAATAAGTCTACAATGTTGAGCTAGTTAATAGGGACCTGCTGCCGCTGCTGCTAAGTCACTTCAATCGTGTCCAACTCTGTACGACCCCATAGACAGCAGCCCACCAGGCTCCCCTGTCCCTGGGATTCTCCAGGCAAGAACACTGGAGTGGGTTGCCATGTCCTTCTCCAATGCATGAAAGTGAAAAGTAAAAGTGAAGTCACTCAGTCATGTCCGACTCTTCGCAACCACTTGGACTACAGCCCACCAGGCTCCTCCGCCCATGGGATTTTCCAGGCAAGAGTACTGGAGTGGGGTGCCATTGCCTTCTCCAAATAGGGAGCTAACAAGATGTAACTATGAATATTATCATTTTATTAGGCATAGCCGAGAAGAGTGTCATGTCCAGAATTGGCATCTAAAAAGGATAAAGAAAAAGCAGGAAACTCAAGGAGCAAAGTTTCTTGGGAGATACATGTTTACTGAAGGAAAAGTAGCAAGATAAGTACACTCAGTGATAGAAAGCTCTTTAAGAAGGAAACGACAGAAAACCTTTCATCTTAAAAGTACATCTACAGTTTGCAATGCCTTTGATAACATTTTTTTTTTTTTAAACCCTCAACAAACACAGAAACCACCATTTAGTAAGGGGACTAAGTATTAGTCAGTTACAGATAGATGGCAGTGGTGGTAAAGAGTCTGCCTGCCAGTTCAGGAGTCCCAAGAGATATGGGCTCAATCCCTGGGTTGGGAAGATCTCCTGGAGAAGGGAATGGAAACCCACTCCAGTATTCTTGCCTGTAAAATCCCATAGACAGAGGAGCCTGGCAGGCTGCTATCCATGGGGGTCGCGAAGAGTCGGACACGACTGAGCAAATGAGCATACGAATCTAAGGGACAAGCTTGGTGAAATGGTAGGACTACCAAAGGCCCTATGGCTGGTCAATGACAGAACTGAGCCTTGAACCTGAATCTCAGGATCCAAATTTATTTCCCCTACATTTCTCTCTGGACTTGCCTGGAGGTAAAGGGCTATTACCATATATATGGTGTTACATTATTTTCAAAGTGTCTCTTATTGGCACAGACATGTTTCATAATCTTAGACTTGAAAAATCTTCAATCTTTAGAAAAGACAGCTCAGAAAAACCTGCAGCCAGAGGAATTTCAGATAGGCAGATACAGGACAAAATTTTGATGAGTGAGGGGACTGACAGATTACTCTGAAAGATTATGGAATCTCTCTCCTTGCTATTAATGACCTCTGCATCAAGAAATCCGATATCTGGGGCTTGATGAGAGCTCTCATTTTCTCAATGTTGAAATTTCAGCCACAGTGGTTCTGATTTTCACAGTCTTTGAGGTGAGCTGAACATCACCAATGTTCTGGCTAAAATAATCACCCACTCTCATGAGCTTTCATAAGAAATGGAAATGGGGCAAGAAAGGCCAGATCATCTGGAGTTCTGATGTGTCGAAGCAAAATAAAATAGAACCCTGATGTTCACGGTGTGTGGGACCACAAAGCAACAATCATCAAAGAAAACGATTCATAAACATGATAAGTAGAGCCAACTGTGTGTCGGAGAGGAGTCCTGGGGAATTCTAGAGGCTTCACTTTAAAGCCTAAGTTCATTAAACTTAGAAAAATAATTCAGTCTGACTCTAAGAAAAAAATGTAGGAGAGAGACATTAATTGTTAGTAATTTAAAAAGATTCCAGGCAGAAGAGATTTAAGAGGGAAACATTACAGATAAAGACAACAGAATAATCTCTAAACAAAGAAGAAAGGCCCATTTTTCATCCAGGGTGCCAAAGAAGGCAGAGAAGAAAATTTAAACTCATAAGCTCTAACACACTACACACAGGCACTCATACATAGATTGTCACCATGCTAGGGTAATCTGAGGCATTTCTTAATCTTCCATGTAAACTGAGTATAAAAAGTCCTTCTTTACCCTACTCTCAAGAAGCATACACCTTTTCTGGCATGAATAGTTAACTTATTAGGTCAACCAGAAGAAAAAACTCATTCATGAAATTAAACTGTACTAACATCTGTGGGCAGCCATTTTTCCTGGCCTTTAATCACTGGCTCTAATGAAAGTAAGATACTGATCAACTTATATCCAGATTTTGAATATTTGTATATAAGCTGTTATAAAGGATCCCCATGTTATATTCTGCAGGATAAAAAATCTTACGTAGAAGTGACTTTACTGAAAAACTCATGCCATACAAGGACTTTATGGTCAATCTTAAATACGTACTTACATATAAAAGCACTGTAGCTCTGGGCAAATACTGACACATCTATACAATGAGCTTCGGAACGAAGTAGTCGTTTTTCCAGAGGAGTCAGGAGTTAAGGATTTATGCTATTTTCAAACTGGTTTATTTGAAAGGACCTTGAGACATCAGGAAAAAGTGGGAAGACTAAGGAAGATCCTGTTTGCTCATGAAAATGTACTGAGTATCCATAATGCTGGTGCCTTGAGCATCTATCTTTTATGCTCATAGTATAGTGTGGCACATACTATGCAAAGGTGCTTAGGATGAACACACCGGGTAAGAAGTCCTCTTATACTGGAGTGAGTGAGTGAAGTCGCTTAGTCGTGTCCAACTCTTTGTGACCCCATGGACTGTAGCCTACCAAGCTCCTCTGTCCATGGGATTTTCCAGGCAAGAGTACTGGAGTGGACTGCCGTTTCCTTGGAGGGCAGGAAAAATGTGTGTGTGAGATGGCCAAGAGGTACTTGAAAGGATGCTCCTCATCATTCGCTTTTCCTCCCTTATTCACGCTCAATCATGTCCAACGCTTTGCAACCCCCTGGACTGTAACTCGCCAGGCTCCTCTCTCCCTGGAATTTTCCAGGCAACAATACTGGAGTGGGTTGCCATTTCCTCCTCCAAGGGATCTTCCCAACTCAGGGATAGAACCTGCATCTTTTGCATTCGCAGGTGGATTCTTTACCAACTGAGCCACCTACAAAGCCCAATTAACTGTTATAGAAATGGAATCAAAATGGTCAGAAGGGCCACCATCAAAAAACTTACAAACAATAAATGGTGCAGAGGGTGTGGAGAAAAGGGAACTCTCCTGCACTGTGGTGGGAATGTAAATTGATACAGCCATTTTAGAGAACAGTATGGAGTTCCTTAAAAAATTAACAATAGAACTTTAAAAAGTTAAAAATATAACCCAGCAATCACACTACTGGCATATGCCCTGAGAAAATCATAATTCAAAAAGATACATATCCCCCAACGTTCACTGTAGCACTATTTACAACAGCCAGGACATGGAAACAACCTGTGTCTACTGACAGATGAATGAATAAGTAAGATGCGGACTTTATTTTCTTGGGCTCCAAAATCACTGCTGATGGTGACTGCAGCCTTTAAATTAAGAGATGTTTGCTCCTTGGAAGGAAAGCTATGACAAACCTAGACAGCATATTAAAAAACAGAGACATTACTTTGCCGACAAAGGTCTGTCTAGTCAAAGCTATGGTTTTTCTAGTAGTCATATATGGATGTGAGAGTTGGACCATAAAGAAAGATGAGTGCTGAAGAACTGATGCTTTTGAACTGTTGTGTTGGAGATTCTTGAGAGTCCCTTGTACTGCAAGGAGATCAAACCAGTCAATCCTAAAGGATTGAAGACTGATGCTGAAGCTGAAGCTCCAATACTTTGGCCACCTGATGCAAAGAACTGACTCATCTGAAAAGACCCTGATGCTGGGAAAGACTAAAGGCAGGAGAAGGGGATGACAGAGGATGAGATGGTTGGATGGCATCACCAACTTTATGGACATGAGTTTGAGTAAACTCTGGGAGTTGGTGATTGACAGGGAGACCTGGCATGCTGCAGTCCATGGGGTTGCAAAGAGTTGGACATGACTGAGCGACTGAACTGAATATCTTATACAATGGAATATTACCAGCTGTAAAAAGGAGCGAAATGAAATTGGGTCATTTGTAGAGATGTGGATGGACTTAAAAGTTGGTCATGCAGAGTGAAGTAACCCAGAAAGAGTAAAACAAATTATTGTATATTAACACATGCATGTGGAATCAAGAAAAATGGAAGATGACTCTAGTTCCAGGGCAGGAATAGAGACACAGCAGTAGATAATGTGCGCGTGGACACAGCGGGGAAGGAGAGAGTGGGATGAACTGGGAGATGAGGCTGACATGTATACACTGTGCTGTGCTCAGTCATATCTGAGTCTTTGTGATCCCAGGACTGTAGCGCTCCAGGATACTGTCAACGGGATTTTCCAGGCAAGAATACTGGAGTGAGTTGCCATCCCCTTTCTCCAGGGGATCTTCCTGACCCAGGGATCGAATCCGCGTCTCCTGCATTGATAGGCAGATTCTTCACCACTGAGCCACCTGGGAAGCCCAGGCAGAACAGAGAGCCCGTGGCAGCCGTGGCATAGCACAGGGAGCTCAGTTCAGGGCTCCGTGATGACCTAAATGGGTGGGATTGGGGGTTGGGAGGGAGGTTTCAGAGGGAGGGGAATACACGTATACAAAGAGCTGATTCATTTTGTTGTACAGCAGAAACTAACAAAACACTGTAAAGCAATTACACTCCAATTAAAAAAAAAACACCAAACTTTGAATTTGTAGTTAATAAACCTTCCGATGCCTCTCCTCAAATGTGTATGTGATCACATGTTGCTTATCAGTCACACAGTCGTGTCCGACTCTGGGACCCCATGGACTGCAGCACAACAGGCTTTCCTGTCCCTCACCGTCTCCCCGAAGTTTGCCCAGGTTCGTGTCCATTGCACTGGTGATGTCATCCAGCCATCCCTTCCTTTGACGATCTCTTCTCCTACACTCAATCTTTCCCAGCATCAAGGACTTTTCCAATGAGTCAGCTGTTCGCATCAGATGACCAAAGTACCGGAGCTTCAGCTTCAGCATCAGTTCTTCCAACAAGTATTCAGGGCTGATTTCCCTTAAGACTGACTGGTTTGATCTCCCGGCTGTCCAAGGGACTTTCAGGAGTCTTCCCCAGCAACACAGTTCAAGGGCATCAGTTCTTTGGTGCTCTGCTTTCTTTACAGTCCAGCTCTCATAATCATATGTGACCACTGGGAAGACCACAGCCTTGACTATAGGGACCTTTGTTGGCAGAGTAATGTCTGCTTCTCGATATACTGACTAGGTTTGTCATCATTTTCCTGCCAAGAAGCAACTGTCCTCTGATTTCATGGTTTTGGCCACCGTCCGCAGTGATTTTGGAGCCCAAGAAGAGGAAATCTGTCACTATTTCCACCTTTTCCCCTTCTATTTGAAATGCAGTAATGGGGCTGGATGCCATGATCTTAGTTTTTTAATATTTAGTCTTAACCCAGCTCTTTCATTCCTCCTTCACCCTCATCAAGAGACTCTTTAGCTCCTCTTTGCTTTCTGTCATTAGAGTGGTACCATCTGCATATCTGAGATTGTTGATGCTTCTCCCGCCTATCTTGATTCCAGCTTGTAATTCATCCAGTCCAGCATTTCTCATGATGTGCTCCGCATATCGGTTAAACACACAGGGTGACAGCAGACAGCCTTGTCGTAATCCTTTCTCAATCTTGAACCAATCAGTTGTTCCATACAGGGTTCTAACTGTTGCTTCTTGACCTGCATACAGTTCCTCAGGAGACAGGTAAGAGGGACTGGTATTCCCATCTCTTTAAGAGCTTTCCACAGTTTGTTATGATCCACACCGTCAAAGGCTTTAGTGTAGTCGATGAAACAGCAACAGATGCTTTTCTGGAATTCTCTTGCTTTCTCTATGGTTCAGCAAATGTTGGCAATTTGATCTCTGATTCCTCTGTCTTTTCTAAACCCAGCTTGGACATCTGGAAGTTCTTGGTTCACATAATGCTGAAGCCTAACATGCAAGATGTTAAGCATGACCTTACTAGTATTCCTGTGGCCACTGCTGGGTCTTCCAGATTTGCTGACAGAGTGCGTGCAACACCTTGATGGCATCATCCTTTCGGGTTCTGAACAGCTCTCTTGGAATTCTATTGCATCTACTAGCTTTATTAACAGCAGTGCTTCCTAAGGCCCACTTGACTTCACACCCCAGAATGTCTGGCTCTGGCTGACACACCACCCACATCGTGTGGTCACATAAGTGGATACTAATTGGCGTGAGTGCTCTGAGGAGGTCTATGGGAAGCAGGACAGCTGGTAATAAGGGGTGGGGAACAGAAGTCTGGACACTCAAAACAGGTCAGGTCAGGATGTTACAAACGAGACGTGTGTGCAAGTCCAAGGTGGGGTTTTTAACATTTTTTTTTTTTTTTTGCCACGCTGTGCAGCATTTGGAATATTGGTTCCCCAACCAGGGATGGAATCCCCCTACAGTGGAAGCGCAGGGTCTTAACCATTGGACTGCTGGGAATTCCCTTTAGCGTTATAATACGTGGTCATGAACTTAGCTCTGCCATCAGCAGTGGCCGGTGGTCAGCAGGATGAGTTCTGTAAACTAAGGAAGTCTTCGGTCATCACACAAATAGACACTGCCTACTTCCAAGACCAGAACTCTAAGACAAAGCGAACCCAGCTGATAAGAGTATACTAAAACTATCTTCACCTTTCCTATGCTCACCACGAATCATTTTTCTGAGTGGTTTAAGACCTGTAACTGAAACACCCATTACAAAAATAAATTTCATTTTAAAAGATCTCTCTCTAAATTTCCAAGCTTCATAGACAATGTATATTCTAGCAGTAACACTTAAGAGCAATTAATAGACTTTTTAATTGTAGAAAGCTTTCAATGTGTATGACTCCTCTCAATGACATCCAGATAGAATAACCCTATATAATTACCAACCTACATTATAAGCAGTTCTCATGGGAGGGCCACACGAAACCTGCACAGCCATCAACAGGCAGACTGGAGGACAGAGGCAGTAGGAACACAGCCCAGGCAGAAATGTGCAGTGGAGCTTAATCACTGTAATTTAGATTTTGTCACCAAGTCCCAGGTACAAGCTCTTTTATGCACTGTCAAGAGATCTCCACATTAATTGCTGTTCCTGTCTTCCGAGGACACAAACACTCTAATTTGCAGTGATTTTAGTTTCTCGAGCAATGTGCATTTGGTGGCTAAGTCCCCCCTTTCCTCCAGAAAAGGAAGTCTGCTAAAGCTCTGATTATCTAGCTCCCTCTGCCAAGATCAACAAACTGGAGTCACAAAGCATCCGTATTTACCGGAGTCACAAATGAATGTGACTCAACCTACCAGTGGGTGGGAAGCCCTGCCATCCTCCCTGAAAGGCCACATTCTTCCCAGGCAACCTTGACTTTCAACAGAAGAGCTATTTCTAAATGATGATTTCAATGATTTCTGCATGGTCAGTTGGAAGCAGAAAATGTGGCTAATCCTTTAAGACCTTCCGGCAGCCGCAGTCAGCACGTTCAGACAATGCTAACCCAGGTGCCAACTTTCGCTTCGTACCTCCCCTGGGATTTGGTACATCAGTTAGATCGGACAGCCCACGTTCTATGCTTTGGCTTCAGAGGCTCAGTACTTTTTAACTTTATTCCAGAGTGATGCCATTCTAGACAAGACCTGTGACTTTCTCTTGCCATCCAATTAGATCAGAGATATATTCCCCAGATGGAGTACTATTTCAAAAAAGACATTCTCTTTTCAGAATGAAGAACTGAAAACCAAATCTAGGAGGCAAGGTAAACCTGAAAACCACAGAGGAACTATTGTGCAATGTTCTGAGTCAGTGCACAGGCTGTACTTACTGAGACAGTGGGTGTGCTAGAAACAAGCCAGTCACAACCGAGTCGAGCGATTCTACATCTATATTATACTATCATGGTATTTGATGCCTGGCTTTCTGTTTTCCAAACACTTCCTTAATCCATCTGTACCAAACAGTCCGTTTTTTGAATTATGGACAGGAAATTGGATACATGTTACCCAAGAATCCTGAGATGACTTTCCCAATTGCTTTTCTGCTAAGGGGGCCATGCAGTTACCAGGCCTGTCACAATCACTTTTTATTACTGCAACGTGGTAGTGGTAAACAGAGATAAAAGTCAGGAAATGCTTCATACCATCAATGTTTTAAAAGATGGGAAGTGTGTGCATCTTACCAGTAACAATACAGACAACAGGAGAAGTTGACTATTTAACTGATCAAGTGAAACAAATCCAAATTAAGTCAAGGATGTCCTCTCTCGTGAAGATTACCTGGGGTTTACTGACAGATTATGTGCCTGGGTTCCCACTGGAAAAGCTAAACTCAACTTCTCTGATGCTTTTCTTTAGGGCGTAAAAGAGGAGTGGAAGATGGCAAGGTTAGACGCTATCACACAGGCTGATCAATGATTGACAACAAAAGAAGGTAAAAGGAGAAACCACCACAGAGATTAACAGGCCCCCAAAGATAGTGATGAATGTTTCCTCCCTAAAAGAACGAATATCTTGTCATATTTTGGACGGTAGGCTCAAACGCCAAAGAGGAAATGAAAAACAGTATTATCCTGCCTATCAGCATGATCGCCGAGGATACAGAGGAATATGTACGTTTCTATTCTGAAAGGTAGATGGGCTGTGTCTAATTTTAGCCATGCTTTCCTGTTGGACACCCCTCTCCCTCAACACATCACTGTCGGGAGCCAATTACTGAAAACAGATTGCTGTGCAAACATTGGATAAGCGATGTCCTCTGATAGAGAGCGTTAAGGATGCGTCCAGCATCATACATGATATGCCCTGTTAAGTCTTGGAAAAGACCCCTCCCTTTCAAAAATAAGGTCCAGATTTTCTTACGCCTTCAAAAGACTGTCTCATTCTGCATTCTCTATCACTAGCAGGAAGCCACAGGACAAAATTCTCCTCTTATTCTGGTATGCAGTTAGGCACACTTTTATAAAATCAAATACAGCTACAAAAAAACAGATCTGCAAACTTTTCTCACAGTTTAAAATAATGCACTAGGATGGTAGAAATAAAGGATTTGGATGGTAAATAAATATATAAAAATTAACCACCATTGTGCAAAAGACGGCCCCCCACTCCTTTTTTTAAAAAAAAAAAACATACTCTTGATGGCAGGAAAGTGAGAAGAGGCCAGAAACTGGATGCAGGAGGCGGGGAGTGGGAGGCGCGGTTACCTGGTGTGGGAAGCAGCATCGTTGATACTGAACGCGGGGTTCTCCCTGCTCAGAGGGCTCGAGCCGGCCTGGCTCTTGGTGTGGATGTCCAAGCTCAGGGAGGACTCGGTTTTCCGGTCCAGGCCGTGGCTCTCTGCCTCTAAAGTCCGATCTGCCAGGGAGATGACTTCGCTGGAACTGTGCCACAGCGGGGCCACCTTCTCCTTGGCCGGCCCCGAGCGCGGCGAGGAGGTGGCCGCCCCCAGGGAGGCCGTGCTGCCGTGGCTGGGGCCGTACGAGGTGGTGTCGATGCCGCTGTCCGCGGAGGTGCCCTGCAGGTAGCTGTAGCTGTTGAGCTCGGCCTCGGTGCGGTCCCCGTCGTACCACTTCTCGTCGCTGTGGGCGCTCGACGCGTTGCTGGACAGGGTGTTGCTGCTGGAGTGGCTGGAGTAGTGGCTGTCGGACTGCAAGGAAAGCAGGGTTCCTTAACGACAGGCTGGGCTCCTCGAAGAGCAGGAAACAGATACGGGGGAATGACTCTGTGAAACGTGTCTTCCTAGGGGGTTCGAGAGACACAAAAACGCCTCTATGATGACTAAAAGCAAGGCGGGGGTACCTGGAAAAACCTATTCAGAAGATTTCACAGCAGGACGTGCTGGAAACTTTGCTGTTTTAGAATCCACTTTTCATTATTTAGTTTGTTTAGCTTATGCTGAAGCAACTATAGCATTGAGGGAGTCTTAATCAGGGGGAAAAGAATGAAACAACCCTAAACTGTCATTGGATGTGCGCTTAGTCAGTTGCTCGGTGGTATCCAACTCTGTGACCCCGTGGACTGTAGCCCGCCAGGCTCCTCTGTCCATGGGATCCTCCAGGCAAGAACACTGGGGTGGGTTGCCATTCCCTTCTCCAGGGGATCTTCCCGACCCAGGGATCGAATCTGGGTCTCCTGCACGGCAGGTGGAACTTTACCATCTGTGCCACCAGCGAAGTCAAAACTGTCATTAGAGTCTTCTAATATCTCAGTCTTAAAAGAGAAAGTGATACTTCAAGGGGCTTTTAATTAGAAAGACCGTATTGATCAGAGTAAACAGAAGGCAGAATATAAGACTTTTTCTTAGAAAGAAAAGATACCTTTTCTTTCTTCATATAGCATCTATTTAGGAGACAGCTTTTCTAAGGAGTGCTAAGAGGTAAAATTTATACAGATGTGTTGAGAAACTAGACATCCACATACAAGAAAGAATGAAGTTGGGTCTTTACCACATAGAAAAATAAACTCAAAAAGGTCAAAGACCTAAGTGTCAGGGCTAAAACTATAGAACTCTTAGAAGAAAATATAGGTATACATCTCCATGGATTATGTATACAAATTAGGTATACAAACGACTGGACTATGCAATGGTTTCTTAAATAGGACACCAAAAGTAAAAAAATGAAGAGAAAATAAACTGGGCTTTATCAAAATTAAAAACTTCCATGCTTCAAATAACCCAATAAAAAAAGGGCAAGGGATATGAATAGTCATTCATCCAAAGAATATATACAAATGGTCAACAAGCATATGAAAAGATGCTCAGTATCATTAGTCATTAGGGAAATGCAAATCAAACCACAATGAAGTAACACTTCATACACACTAGGATAAAGGCAAACAATAGGGATGGTGGGCACTGTTGGCAGGATGTAAAACAGGGCAGCTGCTATGGGAAAACAGCTGCAATTATATACTCAAGGGAAATGAAAACCTATGTCAACAAGAAAAACTTCCACATGAATTTTAAAGCAGCATTATTCTTAATAGCCAAAAAAGGAGACATCACTCACATGTCTATCAATGGATGAAAAACTGTTGTTATATCCATACAATGGCATATTATTCAGTCATAAAAAGATGCAAAGTACTAACATAGGCTACAACAGATGAACCTTGAAAACACGCTGCGTGAAAGAAGCCAGGCACAGAAGGCCACATACTACATGATTCCATTCATATGAAATGCCAAAATGTGGACATTCTGTGGCACATCCACAGGGACAGAAAGTAAGTTCGTGGTTGTCAATGGCTTGGAGGAGATCGAAGAGTTAGGCTTTCTTTTCAGGGTGATGAAAATGTTCTGGAGTTAAATCATGGTACTGGTTGCACAACTCTGTGAATATACCAAACACCATGAAACAGTACACTTTAAATGTGTGAATGTTTCGATACATGAATAATGTGAATCATATCTCAATTTTTAAAATGTGGGCAGAATGCTTGTTGGATAGTGGCTTGGTTGCTCAGAAAGAGTTTACAGTTTATCAAAGAAATTATGATTTCAAAGGATATCTGAGTAAAACAGTATTTAAATTAGAGGGCTGAAAGTTCAGATACTTGGTGGAGATTGAGAGAAAAGAAGAGGAAAGACGTGTGTGTGTCTTTACTGGCTGCGGGAAGGGGGCTGGAGGAGGACAAACCTCAAAGTGAAAGATCTCCCCTTGAAAAAGGACTTCCCAGGTACTTCACTGGTGCTACTCTAGTTTCTCTCAATAACTACTTGCATTACAAGGCCATCATTTATTTTGCCCAGTTGCTACAGGGCAGAACCCCTGTAGCACCTGGACCTGTGCTATAGAATTTGCTAACCCCAGGCCATGTATGGCTACTGGGCACTTAAAATGTGGCCAGTCCACATTCAGATGTGTTGAGAGTATAGAGTATGTGACAGATTTATATGTATATATAACTCAAACCACATTTGGAATTTTAAGTGCTCTAACCAAATTTTAGAAAAAGAAACAGGTGAAATTAACTTTGAGAATATTTTTTATCTAACCAAATCTAGCCAAAATACTATTTGACCATGTAATCAATATAAAAGTGTTAATGAAGGAGGGGAAATTGACAGATGGACTAGTGTAATCTCGCATTTACAAATGGAACTGAGACAGCATCACATTTCATCAGTAAATCTCTCTTCCACAGCCCAGTACAGGATGGCTGCTCATGAACCTGTGAAGTCTACACTTCAAAACTCATTTCAATTAAAAAAAAAATTGAGCCCCCTCATTAAATCAGTGAATATTAAATTCAGTTATGTCCTCATTCTATAAAATGACATAAATATAAACATACACATTCCAGTGAACAGACAGACCAAGGAAATCCACTGCATTTAAAGAGGGAGGAAATGAGAGTCTCTTATTCCCAATTCTACCTGTAAGTGATGGGGGACTGTGTATAATTATGGTAAAGAGACAACCATCAGTGCAGCCCTGGAAGGAAAGAGAAGCAGTAGGGTGAGTTGTCAGGACGCGGTCTGTCTCCTTGACTGATGTTCCAACCATTCATGTCTCATGCTGGCAACTGTGTAAGCAAATAAAATCTTAATCAAGTATGTTTCTATTCCAGACACTAGGATTGTCTGTGATTGCATCACATGGCCTTCCATCCAAATCCGTGGGGGGAGCAGGTGCATCCCAACGAGGAATTTCAATTTAATCTCAAAACAAGCTTAAGACCAGGCTTCCCAGGTGGCTAGGGGGTAAAGAATCCGCCTGCATTGCAAGAGACTCCGGTTCAATCCCTGGGTCGGGAAGATGCCCTGGAGATGGACATGGCAACCCTCTCTAGCGTCTTGCCTGGGAAATCCCCTGGACAGAGGAGCTTGGCAGGCTACAGTCCATGGGGTCACGAACAGTTGGACACAACTTAGCAACTAAACAACAACAAAAAGCCTAAGGGCACTGCAGCAGGAGTTTCGGGCTTTGGCAGCCAGTGCCCACTTTCTACGAGGATGATGTCCCCTCTGACACTGTGGAAGAATAAGAGAGCAGACTGGGAACAATTTTCACTTTGCAAGAAAGGCACAGGGCTAGGACTCTACCATTTTTATTTGTTGTTGTTCAGTCTCCCAGCTGTGTCCAGCTCTTTGTGACTCATGGACTGCAGCACACCAGGCCTCTCTGTCCCTCGCCAGCTCCCAAAGTCTGCCCAGGGTCCTATCCATTGCATCAGTTTTTATTGCACCATTTTTATTACTTGATAGTTAACTTACGTGCCCTTGTTTGTTTGGAGACAAATGAACCACCGGATCCTGACGCATTAATCTCCCACTGGGGCTCTCTCGGAAAGCTGGCAGTACCTTGGATACTGCTGGGAGGTGGCAGGTCGGCTCTGGAACACAGCACAGGGTATTACGGTGCAGACACTAAACAGACGCGGGCACAGGCTGACAAATGAGGACGGCTTGCCCCCGCGCCTCTCAGCTCACTGGCCAGCAAACTCGGAAATTCAGCGGGAAGCTTGTTGAGAGTTGACACGATAGACAGCATGTCAAGAGCTGAGTGGCTGATGGGTAAAGCTTGCAGCTGGTGACAGTGTGTCACACCATACACATGAGCAGAGCCAAGTGCCACCAAACCAGAGGCCATGAACAATGCGGCAAAGTCAGGAATCGATTTTCGGCTTGGGGAGGCAGGGAAGTCTCGAATATATGGATTAAATTTATGAAATCCATTCATTGCAAAGTGTGGCTAACCTCACTTGGTCTACGTTACCTAGACAGGCACGGATGCAATCGCGCGTTACTTACCATGACACCTTGGACATATTTTACCTGTATATTCATGCTGCTCGAGGACAAAAGAATTGAATTCCTGAGGTCCTCTATAACTGTAAGCTAAGCACAACAGAAAAGACACACAGCGACTAGTTTACTTAAAACAATTGCTTCCTGTTGGACTCCGCTGGCATTCAGGATGGGGCTGTTCCAAAAGTGAAAGGTGAGCGACTTTGCCTCTTTAACACACCTGAGAGCTGATGGCAACAATCGTGCAACGCCATACCTAACACGCACAGGATTGAGGAGTGTACTCTTTGACTCTCAATCGCGTCCAAAAGTGGAGAGGCAGGAAAAACAAACTGAGATGACTGAGCCCATTCAACAAGCTAAGCTCTGGGTCTCCCCTGGGAATCAGCTTATCATCTGCTGATGGACATAGACGGGGAAAGCCTGGCTAATGAGTAAGAATCTGGTTAACATTTTCAACCAGTGACCTGAAGGTCATTAGAGAATTGTGTTCTTACAAATCGAGTGTAGGAAGGTCAGTCCCTTGTCCACACAATGCGGTGTACTGAGGAGTGAGAACATAACAATTATTTGTCTTGATTCCTCCCTAACCCTCCCTCCATGGTTTGTGTCAGCTAAGCCCCAGATGCCTTCTGAAGTGCCAGGCAGAAAGGGCTGGGTTATCCTTCTGGGATGACAGAATATCAAAAGTTATAAAAATTTATTTGAACATTTTCTTTGTAGCCTTAGATTTTGAATCGAGAAAGGTTTTGGTTTTAAAAAAACAAAAAGCTTCTCTGGCAGGCTCTAGGAGTATCTTCTTTTTTTAAAAGAAAAGGTATAACCTTACTAAAAGGATGAACCAATGTGTTAAAAAGATTCACCAGGATTCATTTCAGAACCTTATCTATGAAGTGTCAGATGCCACCAAACTAAAGTGGATACAAGGGGAAAAAGAAGACTAGAGGAAGGTTTATGCGAGAGGATGACTGTGGGCCTGGGACGAACCTTGTAATTACCCTCTCCAGCCCCAAGATGCTGTTTCATTCCCTGTGTGACTTCACGAGTGGGAAGCGTGACCCTGAAGAGTGCACAAAGGCCCGCTGGCAGCTTTGTTCCAAGCCTGCAACTAGGAGCCAAAAAAAGCTGCTAAAGTCATGCTGAAGGAGGGATCCTGTTCACATGTGTCGTTACCATCTCAACAGTATCAAAACATATGGGATTCGAAACGTTCCATCAAGAGCGGAAGAGTGGATCCGAATATGCTCAGGTTTTCGGTGGGGGGTGGGGAGTGGGACGAGAGTAGGGAACGACAGATGGCCTCAATAACGCGGAACACGGCGCACTGAAGGGGTGGAACAAAGCCTGTCTTCAGAACCTGAGGATTTTGCTTCTCTTCTTCAGCTCCTGTCTTAACTGAATGCATCTCCACTCCCTTCCATGTGTGTGGTTTTTTAGAGTCCCACCACGGACCCCACCTCTGCACTGAGGATGCCCTCCCCCGCCAGGTACGAAAACGTGGGCACAGTCACTAAAATGGAACAAAAGGATGTGTTTGCAGAGAGGATAAACTGATGAGGTCTTTGCGTGAACACTGATCTGTTTTCAGCCCTGAAATTTACTTCTTTTTATTCCACCTTGATGGGAAAGGTACTAGATAGAGGCAAAGGGAAAAACCTTTAACAGTCCAGATTCAAGCCCCTGATGTATCAACTGTGTTGATACTAAATCCCTGGTGCTACTGTGTTGAAACTCAATCCTGTTTCATGGCAAAATGTTATTGTATCAACTAGTATTTAGATGTCATCAGAGAACTGTGTAGACAGTGAGAGGGAATGGGCCATGTGCCAAAAACCCAAAGGAAGGCTCACTCATGCAAATCTTTTTCCCTTCCAGCTGGTTTTATCCTAAGACGTTTCCTTAGCTGACAGCTTCATAGAAGAGTAGCGGGAAAAAAAGCCTATAAAGGGAAGAAAGGCATCCTCAAGAGATGACTAGGGAACAATTATATTTCTTTCCCATTTTGTACACAGCTTTAAAATTTTTTAAAACTCAACGTTAAGAATATCAACTAATCTCCCAGGGTCTTTATACCAGGCAAACACAGATAAATAAGGTGGGGGAGGGAGATAGCACGTAAGCGTCTCAGGACTCTGGCCTTTCAACCTTAGTGATGAAAATAATTCCTATGTACTTTCTGTCTTCAAAGTCAGGGTCACTTACGAATAGAATTTCTTGACTTTTCTCTCAGGTCTTAATTGCTGCTTTGACTTATACACACATTAACAGACTGAATGACCGTTCCTATTTATGACCCAGGGCTGTACTAGAGAAGTGAATGAATGCACTGATGACACCAACCAGGGTAGCCCAAGTCACCTGGGGATAGGAGCAACTTGCTTATTGTAGAAATCAGTTACTTACCCATCTGGTCAGCGATGCTGTCTTCACTTCTTTGCCAGCTGGGGGTGGATTTCCCGCTGCCTCCAATGTCTGACTGGGTGTTCTGCCTGTCGATGGAGGCGGGGGATCTGCGGCTGATTCCAAACCTGGGGGGATTTCCCCAAAGGCAAAGACAACATCAGGGACCTCGCCCAAACGGGAAGGTAGTCCTGGGTGTAATGCACTGAACTCTCATGATAGGTTCGAGTTTTGCGCACATGTCTGTACTCAGTCCTGTGCCTGAATATGTGGATGCCAGACCTGTGGACGTTGTGGTCGGGGTACACTCCTCTGCTCAGCAGAGGGTGTATGCTAAGCATGTAAACTGTGAACAAGGGCAGGAGTCATTAGCACTGAGCCAACCTAAAATAGATACAGTAAAAAACCAAAGCCTTCTGGCCCTTGTGTAGGTAAGCTCTGACGGCCATTCACAGCCAAGAGAAAAATGTCACCATCCTAGTGTTCCTTCTGTGTGTGGTCCAACTGGCACATTCCAGCGGTTTCTCTTAACTCCGTAATCCGCTACATCACTAAGGCACTCATTCTTGGGACAAGTATTTTCTGAAGCTCTTACTCTAAGGTCTGAAAGACAAAGACTGCTATCATTTACATTACATAGGGACCACTTTCCAGATGTATAAATTTCAAACTGCCTTTGGAAGAGCAATTTGGAAGTGGGTGAGCTGGCATATATAAAGGTAAACGTCTATTTCTGGAAAGAACATTTATCTATTTAATGAGACCGTTTTACTAATAACTTTTCCTATGTAGAATAATAATATAATATATGCTTAATTAAAGTATATGCCTTGATTAGTAACATCAGTAAAGTAAATGCTGACAGAGTCCAGGAAAAAGGGCGAGGGTATAATACTCAAAGATTCACATGGAAATTTACAAATCTGTCTGTGGGTACTAATGAACTTATAATTAATCATATAATTAATCGATACAATAAATCACAAAACAGGACCTGAATTAACTGATGCATTTGATAGGTGTCTTTGTTACAAACTGATAAATGTGTGGGGAGAACCACCAATCGGGGTGTTGCAAAGAGAAGGAGATTAGGAGGAGGAAGATCAGTAGCTAAGTTCAGCTTCCCCACCCGGAGTCACTCAAGTTCTGTCTTTATTTATTTTTAAAATGGCAACTCTCATAAGGATCCAGGGAGAAAAACTTATATAAAAGCCTCTGCAACGTAGGGGAGGCTATGAAATATTTTAGTACAATTCCTACTCTAATATCTCCCTCATTACTTTTTGTACAAATGACAGTCATTTACAAGCTTAACTCATAAGCATCACTAAACAGTTACCTCCATTATTAAAAACAAATGAAAACTTGAATTGATGAAAATTTCAATGAAAGGGCTCATCCAAAAAAAAAAAAAGAATTCACTAATTATAATCTTTGTCACTTCCTAAATTGGGTCCTTGTTTAGAACCGTGAATATCCTCCAGTTGGCTCCAATGATCCTATTTTAAGTACACTAAATTAATTTTTTGTTTTTTTGTTTTTTTTCAAAAAGGCACAGAGATCAAAGAAAGAAGTGAATTGGAATCTTAGTTTTACTTTTTGGTAGCGGCGGAAACCCAAGACAACTTTTTAAACCTCTATAAACGGAAAGCCAAATGCTTTTCTGGCTGTCTGCTTTTAAAGAAATGATAAAGTAAGCTTGTCTGTCTTTCAGCTCTGCCTTGAAAAAAGTTTCACCCAATGAACTTTTGGTTTTAGTTTTCACACACTCGCCTCTTTCACGGTGTGCCAGGCCATCAGGGCTCGAAGGCCCCATCTTTGAGGAGCTTAGACAAAACCTGTTCTAACTTTACACTGTGCCTCTTTTTGAGAAATCTAATTGTCTCTTTGTTTGGAGAAGCACTTAATAATACTCTAGGAGTCACAGTTCTGATGTGAAGGAGTATTTAAGTAATCATTTGGCTGAGATACGAAACGCATTCAATGACCAAGAATCTTCTCCCTCATGAGTCAGAATATAGTTCCCCAGGGCAGGCTGACAGCTTTGAAATATCTTCCTTACAAGGGGCTGGAAACTTCTTCTCTATGATTTTTCACTTACTGATCTCAGTTACAACCAGAGACAAGTTTAATCCCTCATCAAAGAGCACAGGGAGAAAGCTATCATGGCCTCCCTGACTCCCCGGTGCCCACGTGCAGGTTGCGCGGCCTTGGTTACGTTTCTCACACCACGATCCTCCAACTCCGTATCTGCCCAGTCCGTCCCTCTGCACATGCCGTTTTGCCCACATTCCTTAGGGTATGTGGCCCCAAAACACATCTCCACGAGTGGTAGAACAGACCCTATCCTATGTCTTTTTATCACTTGCTTTTTAACTCTCGCTTATTCCCATCCTAAACTGTGCAAGTGCCCTTTCCCCCTTCACCCGAGTAGAGCAGTTTTATTAACTAGCCCGTGAAACTGCGCCTCTCAACTGACCTGGATGCTCTCCACATCCTTATTCCAGCAAGCGGTGGCACACTCCACACACAAGCAGACCCTGAGTCTGCTGAAGCACAGGGAGGGCGACAAAGGGGCGGATTACATTTACAGACAATCAGTGTGTACGGATACGGACCTGCGGTTTCTATCTCACACCTTGGAGCTTGTCCAAGTTTAACATTAGTGAGTTCACAGCAGACTCCATGCACTCCTGCTTCACTGTCACCCTGGACCTATTTATTTTTACTGGGCTAAGTTACAGAGTAGATCTAACAATTGTTCCCTTGGTAAGTGTAACTTCAGAATCAAACCTGGCTCATGAGGAACGCATGTCAATCAGACAACGAATACTAAAGTCTCTTGCATCACTGATGCAGACAACAATTCACTTGGGATCTAAAGGAAAACACTGTCCCAGCATCTTCCTGTAAAGGTTCACTGCAGATAAACCTGATGGTACACAGTACAGTAAACAGTCACCAGTTAACCTTAAAAGCGATGGGGGAAACCCTCTGTACCAGCTATGGGACACTTAGTATCGAACATCAAGTCAAATAATTACCACCTTATTAAAAAAATGGTATAGCATGAACATTGGAGCCATGTTTCTACCATTAATAATAACCCAAAATCACTGTTTCAAATTACATTTTAGTATGCCTCGAGAGTATCTATCAAATGTAGAGAAGAAGCAAACAGGATTTTGTTGTTGTTAGCTCATTTATATTTTATTATTGTATTAAATACGCTGAAGTTGCAGTGAATTCTTACTTTTGAAGTCAAGCAAGGCCATTTAAAATCTACTAATCAAAACAAAAAATAATCAGTTGGGCTTGTGGTATGGGATAATAATACTACTTAACTCATAAAATCTTTTGCAGGGGCCTGCAATAAGAGCTAGAATTTTTTTTTACGAATTGTCACTGAAGTAATTAAAGTAAGAAATGTACATTTTAGACACGCTACCAACGGACTCCTTGGGGAGAGAGCTGGTGAGGGAAATATGTTTTACTGTAGTTTTTTATTACTTACTTTCTGCTAACATAAACATTTAGCAAAAATATCAACAAAATTATTCTTAACAGCTGTAAAAACCAACAAAAGACCATAGGATAAAAAAAAATATCCATTGTGAAACTATTCTCATAAGCAGAATTATTTCATAACATGGTAAGATCTCAAGAAAGTAAACAAATCATATATGCATCTGTTAAAAATAATTTGGAGAAAACTTGGAACAGAAACATCCTTTTTTTCCCCAACATGCCATTTTTGAATTTCAAGTGGTTTCAAGTTCTTCAGAGGTGTCCGGCAGGTGGCCTTGTGACGGTTCTTTTACTCTCCTTCTGAGCAAAGTTAGTTTCTGCGTGTCATGAGATGTTTTCTGCTAATTCCTTTCCAGCTTCAGACAAACCAATTTTTTTTTTCTTCCCCTTTTAGTAGCCTTTACAATCACGTACACTTAGCTTTTTCCTTTGTAAGTCTTGTCAGAAGCAAACAGTTACTTTTGGGTGTTTATAGTGTTTTCAAATAAGATGGAGAGAAAAGCTCCCAAACAACCCACAGGCTGAAATCACAGATTTCTAGAGTGTGAGAAAAATCCTTTTAAGCTCTGGACAGAATGAACATTTTTCCTACTTTAACATCAATACAAACTCTACCCAGCACAAGCAGTATACTCCTAAGTTCACTTTGGAGGAAATTTTAAGAAGTGGCAAAATCCACACGATGAACCAAGATCAACACACATAATGGAGGAATCGATGTAATTTGATTTCTTTGCCATTGAGTCCTTAGAGACTACAGAATTATCATTCTAAGAAGTGGTTGGAACTAGCCATGAAAACATTTTTTAATGCAGAGTACTAACTGTATTTCCCCTTTCGCTCTTTTGTGAACCGAGTCCGCCTGAACGGAAACTATTTTGCATATCTGAGTTACACGTGGGAGGAGAGACAGTGATGCCAACTCTACCTACCCTTCGGGCATGGACTTCTGTCTGTAGGTGCCCCCTCCAGAGCCAGTCTCGCTGGATGAAGACAGACTGCTAGGGGAGCTGCGGCATGGCTGGGATCTTGCTAAAGCCATGGATGAGACCGTCACATAGATGTCCGAACCAGGAGACAGCCTGTGTGTGTGCAAACAGAAAACGTGAAGTCAGCAACTCAAAGGGAAAATCCCAAGGCAATGTGATGGGTAATAGCATATGAATGCGACAAACGTAGCCACTTTGTGGAGACAGTGAAAATAAAGCCAGCTGGAAGCCCACAAAAGAAACTTCCCCATAAAACTACTCCCTTAAGGGGACAGCTGGAAAAGGGCCTTGAAGGGGGCGGGGGCATAAAAAAATAACAGGGGGAAAAACAGAAAACATGTATGTTTTCAAAAGCTGCCAGAATTCAAGGGCTGAAATGCTTATGCAATTTTGCAGTATGGCAGCCCAGAGAATATAATGAATCCCAGTGACATTAACATGGCAATTAATTCAATTTCCCCACTGGCTCTCCCAGAGTATATGACCACAGTGAGACCGGTACATTCTTTGTATGCTTCTTTGTTTTCCAATTTTATTACTAAATGTCTGGAATGAATATCCAGATATTGCTATTTAGTATGTATAAATTTAGTTGATAGTAGCATCACCATACAAATACCTCCATGGAAACATGCCTAGAACTGCAGCTTGCTGAATTTCATTGGGATGACTGAGTTGATAACACAGCTGAGGTGTGCTCTGCCTAGTCCCCAATCCATCTCTTTCTAAAATTATGGGTCCCTCACCCCACAGACTGGCTTGATGCAGAAAACAGAGCTTTGTGGTCAGGAGAGACATGATTTTTGCCCTCTACTTGCTCTATTCAAGTAGGCACTGGGGCAGCTGCAGGATATTAATAAGTGAGGCTGAAGCCTGTGACAATCTGTCAGCTAAATCATAACATCAGTTAAAACAATGATATTTTATTTCAGAAGCAAATGCTGGTCCAGATCATTGGCTCTTGTAAAGGGGCAGCAGGGCAGGTCATTTCCATTTTATAGTTGAGGGAGGGGAATCAAAGTCATTTTTTCACTAAGCCAGGCCTCTTGAATTTCTGAGTCCACTGCACTCTGCGTCAGGCTATTGCTATTCTCTAGAGAAAGATGGGTTTTCTGTGCTTAATAAGACAGTTTGCAAGCGGTCTGCAGGGTCAGATGATTTTGCACATAAAGGGGTCTTAACGCTGAAGACAAAAGTTTCGAAGCCCTGAGACCTTCTTCACTGAAACACTGCAGTTTCCTATAGGGAACCTACGTACCTTCTGAAATAGAGCAGAGGGCTCCGGGTACAGGAAACTGACAGAAGGGATAACAGAATCACACTCCAGAAGCTTTTCTAGCAGAAAAAGAATAAGGACAGATACCCCAAAATGTGACCCCCAAAGTTGGTCTATGTCCAACAGGCAGATCTCTCTTGGGGAGCCCCAGCTCTCTCCTCAGTGACAAACTTGTTATCAGGTGTGATTCTGTTATGCCTTCTTTTCTGTTAAAACATCTCCCAAATTTCTCACTGTTTATCCAGAAGTAACTGGAAAGGGACTGGAGTCAGGGGAAGAAGGGGAGGAGGAGGTTACCAAGAAGAAAACTAGGGCAGCGTGAACCACCTCCGCCTGAAGAGTTTGGCTTTTAGATGCACCTAATTCAGAGAAGGGCTTCCCAAGTGCCGCTAGTGGTGAAGAACCCCCCTGCCAACGCAGGAGACCTAAGAGGGAGGAGTTCCATCCCTGGGCTGGGAAGACCTCCTGGAGGAGGGCATGGCAACCCACTCCAGTATTCTCGTCAGAGAATTCCATGGACAGAGGAGCCTGGTGGCTACAGTCCATGGGGGTCACAAAGAGTCGGACACGACTGAAGCAACTTAGCACGCGTGCACAATACAGAGAAACTTCAAATACTGTTTCATTTTGCTGCTGCTTTTCTTACTCTTCCCTGGTGGCTCAGAGGTTAAAGCGTCTACCTGCATTGCAGGAGACCAGGGTTCGATCCCTGGGTCGGGAAGATCCCCTGGAGAAGGAAATGGCAACCCACTCCAGTATTCTTGCCTGGAGAATCCCATGGATGGAGGAGCCTGGTGGGCTACAGTCCATGGGGTCGCACAGAGTCAGACACGACTGAGCGACTTCACTCACTTTGCCTTTCTTAATGCGAAGAGGAGGTGTCACATAAAGATGAAAAGAAGGGGGAGGACAGCAGAAATGTGCACACCGTTGGGGCCAATGCAATGTCTGGGGGTCTGAAGATTTTTTAACTCTTTTTGGGATAAACAAGTAACACCACTGAATTATATTCATGGTGAGCGTTATTGCTTCTACAAGGAAGTAACAACAAGATTCCATAGCCAAAGTCAAGATGTAACTTTCGTATTTATATTTAGAGCTTGCTTTTCTTACCCTGCTCTCCAAAATGTACATTAAAATATCTTATGCTACTTCTCAACCTCAGCTCTTTTATTTGGCAGATGTATCAGAAAATTCTACTTGGTTACTGGAGTTATCCCCAAGTGAAAAAATAGCATTTCCAGAAGGCCAGCATTCATTCCCAGGCCTTTTCTGCACTTACATAACTCAATAGTGGCATTGTTTTGGACTGTCCACACGCACAGAACACACATACAGCAACTGATGGAATGCCACCCAAATGTTTTTATGACTCTAGACATACGTAGGGCAGGCAAAAAAAAAAAAATTCAGAATTAGCCCTTATTCTGATGACTTAGTATTCTTTCCAAATACTCTGAATTTGATACCAGCTCACAAATATTACTGGAAAACAGATCTCGTTCAGGGAGTGGGAGGTTCCTGCCTGCCTGGCATTGGCAGTCAACTGCCAGACACCACGGCTGATCATTACTGCAATTTTGGCTGGTTGCTGTCTTGATACTTTGAAAAAGAGTAACCCCCAAATTGGCTCACAGAGGAAGTCAGCATGCTTGCCTCTCGAACCTCCAAGCCCCTGCCCCCAACTCTACCTGAGGGAATCACACGCCTTTTCTTTTCTTTTGAGATAAACATAGATCTTTCTACTTTCTCTCAGTCTTAACGGGCCCCTATTAATGTCTGGATAGGTTTACAGGACTAAGATGAATATATCTGTCACTTGCTGTGACATCTTTTGATTTTGTGGAATTTAAGAAATAATCTTCTTTGAGAATGCTACGGTCACGGTTAGAAAGGAAGTATCTAAAAACCTTTTTAGCATTTATTCAGTAGATTCTCTTCCCTACATTTTTATCAACTTAGCTGAGAAATAACTAAATGTTTTTAAAGTAACCAATCTTAAGTTTTCTCTATGGCTATGATTTCCCTCTGCAGAAATAAAACACTGGGGGCTTTTGGACTGTTCAAAGAATGCAGCAATTGAAAAAGTCATGATCATCAGACCGACAGACAATACTCCCATAGTCTGCAGGACTACACTCAGCGCCAGCTTTCCATTTCTATGCAGTACATTTCATTGCAATGAAAACAGACAGTTGACTGGAACGGACATTTAGGAAGAAATGGTCCAAGATCAACATCAGTTCTTCATTTTTCCAGAAGCCTTCTCACGTCAAGATAAAAGGGAGAAGAGAAGCGCCAAAAAAAAAAAAAAAAAATTCCAGCTATCTAATGAAATAACCCACATCCCACCACACCCTCCCCATGAATCAACTCACAGGACTACACATATGATGTTAATATTGATAGGCTCTTATTAAATTGATCTCTTGAGACTGTGATTTACCAATTTATGGATAAGGAACTCTCAGTATCTGTGTAATTGATGCTAAGTTTTTTTCCTTGCATAGTTATGTATGGGTTCAATTATGCCCATTTCCTGCCTTTTACTCCAAAGGGATAGCAGTGCTTGGATGTGCCCAGGGAGATAAGGCCCTCTGTGTCTCAAGTGCAAACAGCGGAATGATGGCAAGAACAACCAAGAGAGTTTCAATAGCAGCGATGACTGACAAATTAGATATCCGAGTCCATAATTAAGCACAGCATTTATCATAACTTAGTAATTAAAACGCTATTCACCCAGAGAACAGGATTCAGTTCAAGTCCGTCTTTAGCAATGCATATCAACCGGGATGCTTCCCAGAATTCTGTTAAAAAAATTCTCTAAAATGATTCAACGTAACATCACTTGGCTGCGGTATTCAGACTAGAGTTTGAACAAGTTGTGTTCGAATCCGAGCAACTCACCCCTCCGTCTTTTCATCTCTTCCTAACTTTGTGAACCAGAGCTATCCCTGGCTTTCTGACCATACAGTTCCTACCAGCTATTCAGACTGGACCACTGAAACCCTGTTCAGACGAGCCTCCTGGGACAAGATCAGTTTACAACCATGAGTAACTCTCGTACAGTTAGGAAAGTACCACGGTTCATCACACTGAGATAAACGGATCATCACTTCCCAGTTGCTGGCAAGCCTTCAGAGGCTCACAGCCCAGCACACACCATGGGTGCCTCCTGAGATGAGTCAATTTTATATCTAAGGGTGACTCTACAGAACAGAAGATAAAAACGGGCTGCAGACAGTACCAGCTACACCATTTGTGGGGCCCAGTGCAAATGAAACTTCAGGTCTCCTTGTTCAAACATACTAAAACTTCCAAGATAGCAACAGCAGAGCATTAAACCCAGCATGGACCCTTCTAAGTGTGGGGCCCTGTGCACATACCTGAAGCTGCCCCCGAGTGCATGTGGCTGGGCCCCCTTAGCGTGTAAACATGAATGCATTTATCTAGCAAGTATTTTTTTTTTAAGACCTAGGGTTTTTTTTAATGATATATTTTTAGTAGTGAAAGTGAACGTTGCTCAGTTGTGTCCGACTTTTTGCAACCCCATGGACTATATATATAGTCCATGAAATTTTCCAGACCAGAATACCGGAGTGGGTAGCCTTTTCCTTCTCCAGGGGATCGTCCCAATCCAGGGGTTGAATCCAGGTCTCCTGCATTGCAGGCAGATTCTTGACCAGCTAAGCCACAAGGGAAACCCAAGAATACTGGAGCGGGTAGCCTATCCCTTCTTCAGAGGATCTTCCCGACCCAGGAATCAAACCAGGGTCTCCTGCACTACAGGAGGATTCTTTACCAACTGAGCTATGGATGCTTTACATGAAATCCACGTTAATAATCTACAACAAAATCAGCTTCTATTAGTTTACAAATACTGGTGATTACTCATTTCACTCATTCTCTTTGTCACTTTTTACTAATTCTCACTTTCAAAATTGTCAAGGATTTCTTCCGCACCACCTATATATGGTGGTAGATTTCATTCTTGCGACATGGTGGCTAAGATAGGGGCTCTGATGGTGCTCATCTCAGCTTCACTACAAATCAGCCAGGACCCTGCACAAATGATTTCATTTCTCAATCCCCGGGCATTCTTATCTGTAAAAGGAGTAAACAGCAACCAACTTACTGGGTGGCTGGGCAGATCAACTGAGAAAACTCAACATGAGTGATTTTGATCAAAGCATGGCACAGAATATGAGTTTGGTAAAAAAAAAAAAAAACAGCTGCCTATAGCTCTTAAGCAAAATGCAAGGAGAATGTTATTGTCACAAGGGCAGTTCCAACTGAATGCAGAGGCAGCTCAGGCAGGTTAGAGGTCAGATCCTATGGGAAAAGCAAGCTTTGTGAGGAAATGCACTTGAGATTCACTTTGTAGGAAACAAAGGATTTTCACAGAAGTCCAGAGTTAGGACGCAGGAACAGGAGGGCGTATGTGGCCACCACAGCAGTATCTTTGGCTGGAACAGTTGACACAGGTAGGATATTGGCGCAGGCTGTGACCAGGAGGACAAATGCGTCTGGGAGGGTGGGCCCACGTTCGGTAAACTGAGGGAGCGCAAACTTCATCTATGAGGCAACAGGGCAGGCTAGAAGGTTCTGCAGCAAAGCAGCAGTGTGGTCAGAGCTGGCCCTGTAGCCCATGAGATGGCAGGCAATGACCAAATACTGTCTTTTATTTTTTGCCAAGGCCCAAGAGAACTGACGAGATGAACCTAAAATTAATGAGATTTCATATAGAAAGAATCTATTAGCCCACCACAAATACTAGCCTCTTTAATTTTAATTGGTTCTTCCCTTCACCGATGTTCAAATACTTCATGAAGAGAGTCACGACCAAATCCTTTGGTGAGATGAAGTTAAGTGGTCTCCTGGAGCATGCTAGGCTTTTAAAAACTGGAAGAAACTAAAAATAAACTCAATCCCATTGCATTACACCAGAAAAGGGATGCAGAAGCCAAAACACAGCGTGCGGTGATGGCCTCGGTGCTGCTGTGCACCTTCCTCAAGGGGTCTCTAAGACCCCCACCCGCTCTGTACAACTGCCCTAAGCTTCGCTGTTTACGCTCACTCAGTCATGTCTGACTCTCTGCGACCCCACTGGCTATAGTCCACCAGGCTCCTTTGTCCGTGGAATTTTCCATGTAAGAATACTGGAACGGCCAATATTTTAACACCAGGCGCATGGCAGACTGCCACTTTCTCACCACACCGAGGGATCTCCGCGAGTGCAGGCAGACCTCGGCCAGACTGGCCATTATCCCAGGTTCTCAACAAGAGGCTTACTGAAAATGTCACACTGATGACCGTGCGGGTGGGTCTGGGTAGCTCACCCGTCTTCAGTATCACTAATTTCCACATATTTATACATGTGCGGTGCAATCGACAAATCCTAAAGAAAAACGTCAGCGATTTCAGATATAAGGGAGCAGGATACACTTTTTTCACCCCTGAGAGTTATTTAAATTCCTGATGGCACATGTGTCTGTGTGGGCTACGTGCCCGCATCGGACAAAGGGCCTGGTGGGACTCCTGCTGCCTTCTCAAGAGTGAGGGCCACGGCAGGACACGGGCCACATCTGGCTTCTGGGAAGGCCTGCCCCTTGTCAGGGGTGGGGGCTGGACAAGGGGTGCTTCTGGAGGAAGCCTCAGGGCCACCATGGGCCCTTCAGGCCCTTCCCATAAGGTGTGAGCAGGCCAGGCCTCCCTGGGTGGTTCCTGAGGCAGAACTCCCTTAAAAGGGATAAGAGGGCAAGACCCCACTGCTGGACACATTCAGAACAACTCTCTGACACACAGAACCATACACCCACCTCACTGCCCTTCCCAGAGCACACCACGCTTTTCAAGCTCATCTCTCAGGCTATTCCAACTCACCGGATGGTTTTTGCAGCATTTCCTTCCACAGCTGCACAGTTCGCCACGACTGTTCCCAGCACAGCAGGCCTCCTGAACTCATCCTCCGTCTCACCGAGGTTAACCGGTGCTGAAGATGGCACAACCCGCTCCTTGGAAACCCACTGACTCACCACATGCATGGCCTGGATGCAGGCCAATCTGCAGATTGACTCAGGAGCCCGGTCTGGCCGGCTCTACCCTCACCCGTAAATCCCCAACTGGAACGAGAGCCCCCTTTCACCCCCAGGCAGCTGTGTTTAGAAGAGCACCCACAAAACGACACCAAGGAAGACAGCAACTACCACTTTCTAAGACTCACTATGTGCCGTGCCGGGCCTGTCCGACGAGCTCAGATTGAACAGAGTAACTATAGTACCTCGGCTTCATAGTACCCTGGGCTTGTTCCCTGGGTCACTCTACGATTTGAAAAAGAAAGGGAGCTTGGAGGTGTGCCGGGCTCAGGCCACTGCGTCCCTTTCCTGAATGCCTGAATAGAAAACACCTTCATACTCTAATCTAAAAGTGTGCTAAGTTGCTTCAGTCGTGTCTGACTCTTTGGGACTCCATGCGCTGTAGCCCGCCAGGCTCCTCTGTTTGTTGATGGGATTCTCCAGGCAAGAATACTGGAGTGGGTTGCCATGCCCTCCACCAAGGGATCTTTCTGACCCAGAAATCGAATGTGCATCTCTTCGGTCTCCAGCACTGGGAGATGGGTTCGTCACCACTAGTGCCACCTGGAAAGCCCTCTCTAGAAGTGTGAACTTGCAAATCATCTAAAGTGAGGCCAGTGGGGATGCCAGAGTGCACTCACTCCTTTGAAGAGCTGCGGCAAAGGAGGGTTAAGAGCCTGGTGAGTTTAAGTTGAGTACAGTTAGCTCTCTGCTTTCTACCTTATCTTGGCTGACAAATAAAATGGCCATAATTCAGTTCCAACCTAATTGAAACCAATGATAGGAAATTCCATCAAGAACAACTCGCATTTCACTTTGAGTCAACAGTAGACTGCTTTACTCACAATATAACTTTTATACTAGTATTCTAAACTTAGTCAATAAAAAGCAAAAATTCTACTTAAATCTAAGCTTCAGTTGTATGGCTTTATCAGATTATGGAGTTTCCCTTTTACCTGCTTTTTAATTTTATAAAAATAAACTGATTTACCCAAGAGTCCATTAACGGATGAATGGATGAACAATGTGGTCCATACACACAGTGGAATAGTACTCAGTCTTGCAAAGGGGAAGGTGATGGCCTTCATGTGCCCCTCACCCCCACCCGCGAGCATGTGTGCTCAGTTGTGTCTGGCCCTCTGCCCGCCAGGCTCCTCTGTCCATGGGATTCTCCAGGCAAGAATACTGCAGTGGGTTGCCATGCCCTCCTCCAGGGCATCTTCCCAACCCAGGGATCAAACCTCTGTCTCCTGCAGCTTCTGCACTGGCAGGTGGATTCTTTACCACTGTGCCACCTGGGGATCCTCCTACCCTCACTCCTCACCGAATTCATGTGCTGAAATCCTAACCCCAGTGTAATGACATTAGGAGGTGGGGCCTTTGGGAGGTAATCAGGTTAAGATGAGGTCATAAGGGTGAGCCCCCATGATGCAATTAGTGCCCTTATAAGAGGAGCAAGAAACCAGAGCCTCCTCTCTCTGTCATGTGAGGACACAGCAAGAAGCTGCTTTTTACCAGCCAAGAAGAGGGTCCTCACCAAGAACCACACCTTTTGAAACCTTGATTTTGGAATTTCCAGACTCCACAAGTAAATGTCTGTTGTATAAGCCACTGAACCTGTGGTATTTTGTTACAGTAGCCTGAGCTAATAAGCAAGAAGGAAAACTCAACATATCTACAACATGAATGAAGCCTGAATACATTATGCTAAAGTGAAATAAACCAGTCCCCAAAGGACAAACAGTGGATGATTCCACTAACGTGAATTTTCTATTTATGTGAGGTACCAAGATACTCAAATTCACAGAAAGTAGAATGGTAAGGGCCTTGGGTGGGGGAAGGGGAGTTTTTGTTTAATGGATAGAAATAGAAGAACTATTTGCGTTTGTTTCAACAGTATCCTCTAGGCATGATCTTGATGCCCTGCATGGTGTAGACATCTGCAGGGGAGGGTATCAGGGAAGCTGCAAGTGTAGCCAGCTGTAACTCTGTTTACGAAGCAACACTCCATCCAGCTGCTGAAAGCTAAACGCAGTGGAAAAATGGGGAGAGAATGGCTTCCAGGTAAAATGCAAAAGGAGCATTGGTTCAGTATGATCTGACATTAAATATTTATAGAAAGCTTGGCAATACTTCATCTACAAATAGGAGAAAGGAAAATTCTTTTATATGCCAACATGCCTGTTGTTTATGCAACGCCCCTGATATACTTAAGCTTTTCTGAGCACATTAACACAGATCAGGGTTTTATTACTAATCCCATATTATGTTTAAACACAGTAATGTGTTAAATTCAGTGTACCACAGCCAGCTAACTTAATTTCAGTACTATCCTTACACTCAAGATGAATTTGAGGCCAAAATAGAGATTGCACCATATCACCTGTTTCTGTTAAACATTAATTTTGTCAACTCTTGATGCTTTTGAATTATGGTGCTGGAGAAGACTCTTGAAAGTCCCTTGGACAGCAAGGAAATCAAAACAGCCAATTCTAAAGGAGATCAACCAGGAATATTCATTGGAAGGACTGATGCTGAGGCTCCAATACTTTGGCCACCTGATGCAAGGAGCCAACTCAGTGGAAAAGACCCTGATGCTGGCAAAGATTGAGGGCAGGAGAAAGGGGCAGCAGAGGAAGAGATAGTTGGATGTCATCATCAACTCAATGGACATAAGTCTGAGCAAACTCTGGGCGGTGGTGATGGACAGAGAAGCCTGGCATGCTACAGTCCATGGGGTCAAAAAGAAGCGGACACAATTTAGCTACTGAACAAAAATAATAATTCTGTCAATAAGAACTTCTCTCACAAATACCATAAAATTCTATACTTGAAAGGCCACCTAGATAGCATAAAGCTCCTATATTTAAACCAAATCTAATCAGACTTTATTTTACTTGGATGGCAAATGGGTCATCTACTCCTACTGTATCAGTTTCTCTAATCAGTGTACAGAGAGCAAAATTCAGTTAAATAATTCTTGTTAGAAACTCCAAATAACAACACCCGCAAGTTTGTCATAAAAATTGTGAAAAAGGATAATCTGTTTCACAAGTATTTTTAAAAAAATTGTTTCTAATGAACTTTAAGTCTGGGACCTTGCATACAATTCAAGAAAACTATGCTTCTACAAGCAGTAAATTACGTTTCTACAAGCAGTATATTCAGTTTTCATTTTAAATGAATTGTGCTGTGTCCAGTCGTGGTGAATGAAGTAGGCAGATTTGTGTAGCATTTGCAGAGTAGGCTTGAGGTGGCTGCACACTTCATCCTAAATAAGCTGGTTCTCTACAGTTTAATACAACTTGCCTGACCTGGGGGAGAAAAATAAATGAAAGAAACCAACCATGTGAAGGCAATACAGCTGACCCTTGAACAATATGGGTTTGAACTGCATAGGCTCACTCCTACAGCAAATTTTTTTCAATACACATACTACTATGTTTGTGACCTGCGGACCTGCCAAGGATATGAGGGTTAATTACAGGACTTGAGTAGCTGCAGGTTTTGGTATCTAGGGAGGTTCTGGAACCAATCCTATACTGATACCAAGGGACCATCCTTTAGTCTCAGTATCAGGCTTATGCCACTATTGGCAAGGTAAGACTCAAGGAACGGCAGACCACGGCATCAGTTGTGACCACTTGTGATTCATCTGAAAGGTCCATATCACTCTACAGATGGGCCAGGTACAAAGGCAAATGGTGGTACCCAGGGGCAGCGCTGGGATGAAGGGGGCGAGTCAGATGGGGAGGTATGGCCAGCCAGGAGCATCATGTCCATGTTGCAGTAGGTAATTTATTCTCAGTAGAACTAAGAAGGGAATGCTTACATTTTTTAGTTTTATTTTACTATGTTTCATGGAGGAAATGATATTCTCAGGTCTATTTTATGCCTCTAGGTCTTAATGGAGGACTTGGGAAGTATTCCTGGTGAACGTTAGGAGTCTACTGAATACTCATTCAGCAAACAGTAGCAACATAAAGTTTCTCAAACAATACCTTCTATGAATGCCTCAAAGTTAAAACTTAAATAAGAAATACTGCTTTACTGAAAGTTAGGAATGATGGGATAGGACATCACACTCTTAAATTTTTACAAGAGAAGAACAGCCATCTAATTCCACACCCTTTAAAATGAAGAGGAGACAAATAATCTGAAAATTTAGAACTTAGCGTTTACAAACCCTCCATCGTTAGATCTGAAATCCTAGTCCAGTGTCTTAAAGGATATCTGACACAAAGAGGACTTAGCAAAGGTTAAATTTTCCAAAAACCATTGGTAGCCTCACTTCTGCCACTTTCGTCTTATGCCTTGGAGAGCCACAGGGCTATTACTTCAGTCTTACAGGGAGAGCATAAGAATTCCCTATCCTTTGGGTAGAGTTATGGGAAAGGTACACGCAAACACCCACAGAGAGAACTTCTATAAATGGAGTGATGCATTCTATAGCACTTGCCTGCATCCTAAGAGGATAATAAGCTACAAAAAATATTTTCACTTTCAGAGGTCAGGACATTCAGCCATAAGCTTTAGTTTCTGTTGCAGAAATTAAATTCAACATGGAATCAAAATACATTCTGCTATTTTATTATATGGAATATCATATAAAATAACGTGAAACTGATTTCACTCATAAAATCCTGATGATTGTCTTTGAAAGAAAGAAAATAGCATTGAGAGGAACAAAAGATCCTTCTCTAAACAACGCTTTCCTAGGTTCATCTTTCAAAATGTGGACCAAATCATGAATTCCAGTTAACACACACCTCAGAGGGAGCCAAGTTTGGAATGTGCAGAACAAAGAATTTATTCAGGGATCACTTGGATGCTTTTCCTTCCCGAAAATAATGAAAGCAAGAGGAGTCCAGATGGGAATGTGGCCACTCTGGGAGAAGAATCTTTTATTGAGATAAATAGCAAGGCTCTGTAAATAAATCCCCAGGATTACATGAGGAATTTTAGAAAGACAACTATAGTTTTTTTTTTTTGGTTGTCTGTTTTGGTCAGATTATTTCTGAATGGTATTCTAGTATTTCTTAAATAGTTAAATGACAATATTTTATGTCTTTTAAGATAAAAGACATGATAGTGTGGTTTTGAAAACCTCCAACTTTCTGCTCTCAGTCTGAACCAATGACTTCTGGAGCCTCACGGGGACGTTTTCCTTGGCGCCCTGCTCTGGCTGGAGTCAGGCTCACATTTTGGCTCCAGAGGGATCTTTCTTCTTCCCACAGCAGCTTCTGGAACAGAGACTTCTCCCTGCTAGCTCTGAGGGTCCTGATCCCCTCTGTAGTGTGGGGACTATAAAAACACGCAGAGATGTGATCAGGACAAGCACAATGATGGGGAAAAGGCAGTGCATGGAGACAGAAGCCAGCTTCTTCTAGCAGAGGACTAGGTCACTGAGCTAAACTGCAGTCGAGGCAACTTGGAGTATCTGAATTTATAGTACAATGACTTAAAATTATACCGTCCATTTGTATTCACATTTTAAGAGTACTTACTCTATTTTAATATTTGCCCTAGGTTCTTAGTTCATGGTGCTGCTTTTTATAGTGAATTTGAGACAAAAATGTTAGGGGATCCCTCAATCCCCGCTCCTTTTAATTACTTTACTCAGGACTGAGTGTTCTAACATCCACTATTTTCTTCTGCATTCAGAGCAGTGGAACGTATGTTTGTAGTATACTAGAGGCTTTCCCTTCTCACAATTCTTTATAACAAAGTAACACAAACACAGACACCCAACCAAAAACCTTCACTGTTGCTACAATCATATCACTAATCCCTTACAAGTCAAAGACTGTCAAAGATGATGATATGGTCAATGTCACCTCAAAGAGACTGCCAAGTTCTAGTTCATATGGCTCCTAAGTGTGCAATGATGATTTCCGTTGGTACCACAGCAAAATGAAAGAGCAAAGCCCAGGTGCCATTACACAGGGCTGAATGCTTTGCTGGAACACATCTTCATTTATCCTGCTGGCTTTGGAACGCTACCATGCTTTGAAGACTACCAGTGCATGCATCTCAGTTTTAATTTTTGATTTCTAGTAAAATATGGGCAGCTCCAACACTGGTACTTCTGGGCCTGGAGATATTTAAATCTGGGGCAGAGATTCAGGGCAAACCTGGGAAGACACACTCACCGCCTCTCCAGTGGGCGCCCATCGCTAGAGATGCTGCGGGGGATGTTGGCGGCTCTTTCCGGAGGAGGCATCTTCCCGTCCGAAGCCTTCCCGGCGTTCAGCCTTGAGGTCATGGGACTCTGCACCTGGGACGGGACTTGAGGCGAATGAGGCCCCTTGTTGGCATTCCTTTGCCACTTGTTGTTATTTCGAAAGGGAAACTTGAATTCGTAGGAAACCCCTTCGTTCATTTTGTACTCCATCACTGGCATGCGGTAGGTCTCAGAGCAACTCCTAGGGCGAGGGCACAGAGAGAGGAAACGTCAACATCGCTTCTGCTGGTTGGCAGAACCACACGGATTCTCACGAACAGTTAAAATGCGACGAACCTTCATTTTCGGTTTCAAACCATCTTTCAATCATGAGGCCTTGCAATCACTTTCCTTTCAAAAACCAGAATCCTTGGAAGCATTATACCATATTTTCCTTTGCTCAGTTCCAAATACTGGACCTGAGGTATGGAATCTTGGACAGACAATGAGACCCATGGTCACCCTGGGCGGGGGTTGGGGGTATGGGTGGAGCAGGGCTAGAGTCAGCACTGAGACCTGGGGAGGGAAAGCTCCGGGACAGTATCTGGGGGGGAGCAGACTTCTAAGATGGGGCCTCGGAGGAAACAGGCGGCTTTCCATCCTTAATCACAAGGAAGCTTTAGATCCTTCCCTTATGATTAAGGATTGAAAAGGGTTTCGAATTTCTTGGGATCCCGACAATCAAAAATAAGTAGGGAGAAATCTTGAAATCCAAACCGAGAGCCAAATTTAGCTCAGGAAGAGGAAAAAAAAAAGTCCCAGTTATTGAAATTAGCAATTATCAAATCAAAAATTATCAAATTGCCAAGGAACAAAGCATACTCTAAAATCAGGCCTCCCTCCCACCCCCTTGAAAGCCAGAAATCTCTCACAGCAAGACCGTGCCCAGGCAGCCGCCTGAGTGAAATGAATGGTAGGAACACAACCGTTTCCCATCATTTTACACTCTTTTTGTGCCATCACCCCAAACCCCAAACCTTAAGAAAGGAGGAACCCATTTTCTAGTCCCTTTCCCCAAACAACCAAGAAGGTTCAATCCATTACTGACTTGACTGATAGGCAAATTACTGGGAAAAAAATCTATTCTCACCAAAGCATTAACTCAAACTGTGCATTTGAATTTCATCACAAAGTGAAAAAAAAAAAAAAAAAGTCAATGTCACCTCAAAGAGACTGCCAAGTTCTAGTTCATATGGCTCCTAAGTGTGCAATGATGATTTCCGTTGGTACCACAGCAAAATGAAAGAGCAAAGCCCAGGTGCCATTACACAGGGCTGAATGCTTTGCTGGAACACATCTTCATTTATCCTGCTGGCTTTGGAACGCTACCATGCTTTGAAGACTACCAGTGCATGCATCTCAGTTTTAATTTTTGATTTCTAGTAAAATATGGGCAGCTCCAACACTGGTACTTCTGGGCCTGGAGATATTTAAATCTGGGGCAGAGATTCAGGGCAAACCTGGGAAGACACACTCACCGCCTCTCCAGTGGGCGCCCATCGCTAGAGATGCTGCGGGGGATGTTGGCGGCTCTTTCCGGAGGAGGCATCTTCCCGTCCGAAGCCTTCCCGGCGTTCAGCCTTGAGGTCATGGGACTCTGCACCTGGGACGGGACTTGAGGCGAATGAGGCCCCTTGTTGGCATTCCTTTGCCACTTGTTGTTATTTCGAAAGGGAAACTTGAATTCGTAGGAAACCCCTTCGTTCATTTTGTACTCCATCACTGGCATGCGGTAGGTCTCAGAGCAACTCCTAGGGCGAGGGCACAGAGAGAGGAAACGTCAACATCGCTTCTGCTGGTTGGCAGAACCACACGGATTCTCACGAACAGTTAAAATGCGACGAACCTTCATTTTCGGTTTCAAACCATCTTTCAATCATGAGGCCTTGCAATCACTTTCCTTTCAAAAACCAGAATCCTTGGAAGCATTATACCATATTTTCCTTTGCTCAGTTCCAAATACTGGACCTGAGGTATGGAATCTTGGACAGACAATGAGACCCATGGTCACCCTGGGCGGGGGTTGGGGGTATGGGTGGAGCAGGGCTAGAGTCAGCACTGAGACCTGGGGAGGGAAAGCTCCGGGACAGTATCTGGGGGGGAGCAGACTTCTAAGATGGGGCCTCGGAGGAAACAGGCGGCTTTCCATCCTTAATCACAAGGAAGCTTTAGATCCTTCCCTTATGATTAAGGATTGAAAAGGGTTTCGAATTTCTTGGGATCCCGACAATCAAAAATAAGTAGGGAGAAATCTTGAAATCCAAACCGAGAGCCAAATTTAGCTCAGGAAGAGGAAAAAAAAAAGTCCCAGTTATTGAAATTAGCAATTATCAAATCAAAAATTATCAAATTGCCAAGGAACAAAGCATACTCTAAAATCAGGCCTCCCTCCCACCCCCTTGAAAGCCAGAAATCTCTCACAGCAAGACCGTGCCCAGGCAACCGCCTGAGTGAAATGAATGGTAGGAACACAACCGTTTCCCATCATTTTACACTCTTTTTGTGCCATCACCCCAAACCCCAAACCTTAAGAAAGGAGGAACCCATTTTCTAGTCCCTTTCCCCAAACAACCAAGAAGGTTCAATCCATTACTGACTTGACTGATAGGCAAATTACTGGGAAAAAAATCTATTCTCACCAAAGCATTAACTCAAACTGTGCATTTGAATTTCATCACAAAGTAAAAAAAAAAAAAAAGACTTTTTTTCTTAAAGATGTTTTGAAGATTGAGAAGCATGTGGAAAAATCTCTAAAGGAAAGGTTAAGAGTAATAGCAAAACAGTCCTTTAAGAGGAAATTTAGAGGCAGCATAAGCAAAGTCCAGACCAGTACTGTCCAACAGAAATACAGTATGAGCCACCGACAGAAGCCGTGTATATAATTTTTAAATGTCCAGCAGACACATTACAAAAGCAAAATGAAACAGGTGAAGTCAATTCAAGAATACATTTTATTTAACTCAATATATCCAAAATGCGATCACTTCAACAAGCGATAAATAAATCAGTATTTAAAAAATTAACGAGACATTTTACATCCTTGTAAATTTGGAGTGTATTTTACACTTAAGAGCACAGCTCCTTTGGGACCAGCCACATTACAATGGCTCCGTAGCCACAGGTGACTCACGGCTCTTGTACTGGACGTGCACGTCCATAGAGCCTCCGGCTGAAGGCCTGGTTTTGATCTGGGGAAGGGGCTCTTGTCGGTGGGAAAATGAGTGTGATGGAACAGTCCCCCCGTCTCATGACCTTGCCTGTGTATTTCAGGGTAAGACTCCCAACAACCACAAACGTACTCTCCCTCATCCCCATGACAGCCACAGGTTTTGAAAAGCGCTGCTTCTGGAGCACATGGATTTGCTGGGGTCCTTGGGCTTCCCAGGTGGCTCAGAGGTTAAAGCGTCTGCCTGCAGTGCAGGAGACCCAGGTTCGATCCCTGGGTCGGGAAGATCTCCTGGAGAAAGCAATGGCAACCCACTCCAGGACTCTTGCGTGGAAAATGCCATGGACGGAGAAGCCTGGTGGGCTACAGCCCATGGGGTCGCAGAGTCGGACACGACTGAGCGAAGTCACTTTGCCCTCCTCCGTCTCAGCCCCAGCCACCAACGGGCACCTCCGCTTGGAGCTGCTTTGCCATTCCCTCCAACTCCTGCCAAAGCCTAGTCAACCCTAATCCGACGCTATGCCCAGGACTCTGCTGTGCCCCGTTTATGCTTAGATGACAACGGCTTTTGAACTTTTTGGACCACAATCTGGGTGACAAGTACATTTTACACAACCATAAATACACACAACCCTCCTCTGATAGCTTCCATTCTGGTATATTCCGTGTTAATCCGTTTCATTAAAGAAAAAAATACACTGGGTACAACCTCCTAAACGGATTTCATGATCTATGTAAGAGTTACGCCCTGCAGTCTGGAGAACACTGAATGGCCCACTTGACATTACCTTCAGACGTTCCGACTTCTTACAGAATGAACCCTCTTCTCTGAAATGAGGGATTATCACCTTAGGCTCTGATAAGTATCCAGCTTTGATTCAATATTTCTGACAAAAATATGCCATCGCCATGTGGCTGGCTGTTAACACAGGTGCTACTGTAGTATATACGAATCTTTCATTTTTGATCGTACATTATCTAGGGTTCTGGATCAGGAAATATAATGCAAGAATGTTGTAGCTTGCCAAAAGAATATTAACACAAATTTATGATAATGCATAGAAAAGTTTCTCTCCACCTCAAAATCATGGCAAGCTTTACTTCTCCTCTGCGATGGTCTATTTAACTTATAAACTCAATGGACCGTACCATCTATACCCCTTTCTGTCAGCTGCTAGGAACCAACACAAGTACAGAATATGTACCGAACTTTACCACGTATCCTGGGGTATTAACTTTTTAAAAATTTCCCCCTAGGCCATCTTTTCAATTTACCTTCCCCGTTTCCCTACCCCCCGTTCCACACATACACAGAGATCCCCTCACTGAATTTTAATTCTATACCTTCATAGGCTGATTGCAGCCCATACTGCATCAGGACAGAAAAGTAAGTAAATAAATAAAATAGAAACAACAATACCAAATAGACAATATCAGCTTTGGGGCCGTAGTTTCTTTGTAAAATGAAAGACTTGCAGTTGATAATTACTTTATTTTCTTCTAGTTCAAGTATTCTTTAAGCTGCATCACATTTAAAACTAAAACTGGTCAAAAGATCCCATTAAGCTGGAGATTTTATTTTCTCTATAGTCTGTACTTCATCCCCACCGCTCTTAGCATATTACTAGAAACCTTCTGCATATTCCATAATTATAGAATCGAGTATGATAAGGCCAACGCAGGGAGAGAAGATGCATTTACAGAGACGGAAAAGCAAAGACTTCACAGTGCTAAACCCGTGCCATCCTGCCACTTCTGACTGCCCTCCAAGGCAGCAGGCCACCACTAGCTTCTGCTCCCTACTCATCTCTGTAAGATATCATGATATATGGACTCCAGAAGTGGGCAGTACACTGAAAATTCACAAGGGGATTTGTGTTGCATTACTCCAAGTAAAATCTGGCGTTGAAAAACAAAAACTCTTGCTGCTTGCAGCTCATGACTGGCTAGCACTAATCTGGCTCCGCTATAACAATTCTCAGGTCTGAGTTCTGAACAGAACGTCACAATACTGGACTCTTGAATCAGAAAAGTTTGGTGCCTGGGGACAGCTATGTCTCTAATAAACCATGTGATTTTGGCTTGGGGAAAAAACCCAACAATTTCTTTGAGACAAAGTTCCTCATCTAAAAAACCTAGAGACTTGAACCAGATGGTTTCTAACAGCCCTTCTCACTCTAAAGCAGGATGCTGCTGCACTTTGCAATACTTGTTTTTTAAAATGAGGAAAAAACCTTTGCAATCGATTCTTACTTAAAAAATAATTTGGTCCCTTTAGGTAACTTGTTTTTAGCTTTTCCACTTGAATGGCCCTTGATTGCTTTCCTCAGGGAACTATATATTCAATTATTTATGATGCTGTGAAAGTGCTGCACTCAATATGTCAGCAAATTTGGAAAACTCAGCAGTGGCCACAGGACTGGAAAAGGTCAGTTTTCATTCCAGTTCCAAAGAAAGGCAATGCAAAAGAATGCTCCAATTACCGCACAATTGCACTCATCTCACATGCTAGTAAAGTAATGCTCAAAATCCTCCAAGCCAGGCTTCAGCAATACGTGAACCGTGAACTCCCTGATGTTCAAGCTGGCTTTAGAAAAGGCAGAGGAACCAGAGATCAAATTGCCAACATCCGCTGGATCATGGAAAAAGCAAGAGAGTTCCAGAAAAACATCTACTTCTGCTTTATCGACTATGCCAAAGCCTTTGACTGTGTGGATCACAATAAACTGTGGAAAATTCTGAAAGAGATGGGAATACCAGACCACCTAACCTGCCTCTTGAGAAATCTGTATGCAGGTCAGGAAGCAACAGTTAGGACTGGACATGGAACAACAGACTGGTTCCAAATAGGAAAAGGAGTATGCCATTTCCTTCTCCACGACTCTTAGTGACTCTGTGGACTGCAGCCTACCAGGCTCCTTTGTCCATGAGATTTTCCAGTCAAGAGTACTATATTTCAAGTAAAGAAATAAATCCAAAGGCTGGTAGCCCTCAGCAGAATGAAGGCCCATCACTCCCATGCAATACCATTCAGAGCATCACAACTGAATCCCCTATCTAGGTATTTCTCATCTTGCCGCAAGAAAGACTGCTCAAGTCAGCAGTCACGGACACCAAGACATACAGCTGGTTATACACTCCCACTGGTGATGGGCAGGGTGGGGGGGTCTCTCCAGCAGTGCGACATCTCACCCCCTGGGGGGAGCCTTCCGGTGAACTCCACAGCTAAATCCCAAACCTGTTTCTGCCAGGACTGCTTCCATCATGCCATCACCCTAGTTGCCCACGCTCACTCTGCACAGTTACTAGACCTCTGCAACCCTTATTCTGCTCACAGTTTCAATGGAAATGAGGCTGCCATGACGACTTAAAAAAATAATCCAGTACATAGTAGGGCCTCAGGAATTTTGCATTACTTCCCCTGTCCCATCTTCTTTTTAATACACTTTCCTATGGGAGAAATCACGGAGGGTCTGCTTATTTCCTGAGGACAGGGAGAAGAGTTGGACTTTATAGGTGTTGCTGAAGCCCCATTTTATTGTTGTTAAACTGGCCCTTTCATTAAAAAGCAAAAAACTTTGCCTTTCTAAAACTAGTGATGCCTCCATGTGAGCATACATGGATGTTGGTGATTACATACAATCCCCACGCTAGAGCCTGGGCCCTGTGACCCTCGGGTCCAGGGTACCCTGAGAAACACACAGCGTGCTTCCAGGAGGCCTGCTCTTCCTGGCCCTGGAGTGGCAGCACCGGCTGACAGAGGGGAGAGTGACTCGTCAAAGAGCAGAGTAATTAGCTGCGAGCAAAACAGTCGTGGGAGTGTGAAGTGCGGAGGAGAGGGAAAAAAAGTGACAGAAGAGCATTATCTTATTTTCCTGAAAACTGTAGCAAGGTGTTAATGCTTCAGCTGTTCCTTTGAAGCTGTCTCTAAGGGAGGGAAGGGGAGCGCGGGCTTCTGGTCCTCCGGAGGCATGCAGGGCATCATTTCAGACCCACCTAGGTCACTCATGGCGTCTCAGGAGGAAACTCTAGTGAAAGGGCCAGAGTGAATCTCTGAGGCCCACGGGGCTGTGCAGTGCGCTAATCAGCCCCCCATCCCACACCTTCCCACGCCTAGGCAGGTTCCTAACACTCTTCTGTCCCATCACTGCCGGCTCCACGGCTACTAGAGGATGACAATGATGCTCCAGAAGCCGTAAGGGGAGATGAAAGAAAATGCAGCTCATCCACAAAGGCTGTGCTGGAGCTGGTCGGCCTTGGTTTGCAGGATCAGACTCTGAGCATCTATCCTGGGTGTGCATTCAGGGGTGACATATTGGTCACCTGAAATCAGCCACAGTGGGAATATCTGCACCATGGGAATCAGCAGATACTACAAACCAAGGTTCTTTCCCCCAGAAAGCCAGTTTACCAGCATATCCCTGCTTCCACTGATACATAGGGAAAGGATTTCTGTCCCACACATACAAAGTTAAGAGATTGGATTCTCAAGTTAGACCTGGATTTGCCAGATGAGGCTGGGGAGTTACTAGCCTTTCTGACTGTGGGTTTCCTTTAACTAGGAGTAATATTAATACTATTACTTCACAGGGTTGTTATATGGATTAAATTTGCTAATCCATATAAAAGTGTTTTTTTCTATGGCCTGGCATATTAAAGCAATAACTCAGTAAATATTACTTGTTTTTACCAAGACACCACAGCAAATATATCTAGTCTAGTATTTTGCTGTAGACAAACCACCTCCTGTCATGGACCCATCTTTCTAAGCCCAGACTTGTAGCTCAGACGGACCCATCTTTCTAGTAACTACCATTCACGGTTCAGTGTAATTAATGTTGCCATTCCATCCCATTTCCTCTCACATACACATCTATTTCCCTCTCCCCATGAACCGAAGAGCCTAGAAACACGGGGAAAGACCCCTGAGCAGACAGATGGCGTCTGCTTCTGAGTAGATCAGTCCTTAGACCAGCCTCTATAACTCTGTACTGTGTATTCTGTACTAAGGCTGTCAAGTTACATGGAAAGTGAAAGTCACTGTCATGTCTGACTCTTTGTGACCCCATGAACTATTTAGTCCTTGGAATTCTCCAGGCCAGAATACTAGAGTGGGCAGCTGTTCCTTTCTCCAGGGGATCTTCCCGACCCAGGTCTCCCGCATTGCAGATGGATTCTTTACCACCAGAGCCACCAGGGAAGCCCAAGAAGCCTGGAGTAGGTAGCCTATCACGTCTCCAGCGGATCTTCCCGACCCAGGAATCGAACCGGGGTCTCCTGCACTGTAGGTGGATTCCTTACCAGCTGAGCTACCAGGGAAGCCCAGGCAAGTTATATAGCTTGGTTATCTTCTCCAGTTTATAAGTGCCTGTTTAGACATATAGACTATTAAGTAGACAATTCACAGGAGAGACTATGGGATGGAAGACAGGCCAAAGAAAGAGGAAAGGATCACAGAGCACTTGGAGAGTGCTGCAAGGACGTGGTTGCCTTTCCGATCGCACTCAAGAGTCTCATTCTTGAATTACAGTTAAGCAAAATACTTACCATTAATACTATGTACTTGAGGAAATGAAGGTAGTTTCAGAATAAACCCTCCCTGCCCTCGAAATAGCTAAAACAAAAAGTTCTGGATAAAATTTTGGTTTCCAGGAAAATCCAGTCATCAGAAAGGGAACAGTTCTTAAAACTATGAGAGAAGGGGATTTTCACCACATTCTGACGTCGGCACATCCACCTAGGAGGTAAGCAGTACTAAACACTATCCTGAGCACAGTCTGGCCTGTAACACTTGGTCTGAAGAACTGAAGTACACCGATACTGCCACTGCTGCTTACTTTTTCCTTTTAAAGGGCACAAATAGCCCATCCTAACTGTTTACACATTCTACCATCTGACATTCATGAATCTATAAAAGTTCAGGTGCAGGACTGGTCATGTTTTGGGGGGATAAAAATAACGTGAGAATAATGTCTTGGCCTTAGGAAGCCTAAGCATTCCTAAGCATTAATTGCCAAAGTTTAAGAGAAACTCTTAGAAAATAACGTGTTTAAACCAAATTAATGGATTGGAGAAAAAAAAAAAAAAACACTAGCAAAAATAGCATGTGCATGCTCAAAGGAGAAAAGAAACAGTTGATTAAATCTGTTCCATCAGGAAATCTCCCCAGAGACAGAGAAATTAAATTTTCAACAGTGCTGCAGGCTTGGCAGAAGCTGGGAGGGGCGGGTCTCCCCTTTGTAAAGTCGGGGAACCACACTGCCCCGGCATCACGAGCAGGACTAGCTTGTCTGAAGTCGACTTCTGACACATGCAGATGCACTTAAGAAAAAGCTTGAAAGTCACATTCAGCCCTCCAGGCCTAGACAGCAGGGGTCAAAAACAGTACTTCAAGAGTTCTGGACAGCAACTGGCTACAAATGGGAGATGCAGGAAAATCAGGGTCACGGAATACAAAAGAAATGCGTTTTGACAGTTCGTCATGCTGAGTGTCTCTTAACATCAAATATTCCATGTTTCTCAGCTACTGGTGCAAGATATTTAAAGGGGATATTTACCAGACTTCTCTGTCTGTGACAGTGACTTTATATACCCAGAGGTGTAAATCCTGGGAATGGTCCAAGCTGGTGATTCTTTCCAGCTGCTGTTGCCACATGCTTAAAGGGAGCTGTGTCCTGAGTCAGACCTTCCGTGGAGGGAACTTTCAGCATCGCCTGTCACCAAGCGCTCTTCATACGCCCCCCTACACTCCCTCCCAGTTGGGGAATGTTCTCCATGGTACATCAATGGCCCTCGGCTCTCAGACCTACCTCCGCGGGGTGCAGTCATCATGTGGGGGGATGATGACGACCTTCACTGTGACCGATGTTCTCAGGAGGTCGATCATCTGCTCGTGGCTCAGAGTGGCCACGGCCACCTTGCAGATCTCCACCAGCCGGCTGCCCTGCCTCAGCCCTGCCTGCCAGGCATAGCCATAGGGCTCCACATCTGCCACGATGCCCTCATAGTTGACGTGGAAGCCGAGCTGTCCCAGCCCATTCCTTCGCAGAGTCATCTCCACTGATTCACAGCCTTTTGACACGAACTAGACAAAGACACAAAAGACATCACAGTCTGATGAACCCACTAGGGTCTTAAGTGGTATGCGTGGCCAGCAGGGTTATTTCTGAATACCCTAATGCCAGCTGAAGAGCAGGCTGGTTATTTTGCCTTCACTAATCTCCATTCATCAGGCCCAAAGGAGCACACTTGTTGCATCCAAAGAACTCAATGGCTTCTCTGAAGTTACAAGGAAACCTCTAACAGAGACCTACAGGGAGCTGGCAGTGAAGGAAAATGGGTGTTCTGCTGTTCATTTTGCCCTTAAGACATTCAAAGCAGCAGATACTCAATCCAACAACTGTTTTCACCAGCTGAAGCAGACTGGCTGGGCTACATCATCAGTCACCACAGCAATGGGATCAGGTCACATGCAAATGAGTTTCCAACAAAGATGCACAGTCAGTGTGTCTTCCCCCACTTGTTCTGCTACTTGTCCTGCTGAAAAAAATGATGGGAAGCGAGCGTGACATGAACTCTGGGTTCCTTCCCACCATGAAGGGAGTTTTCAGAGGACCTAATAAAATAGGACGGGCTTCTGTAACTTGGCTCTCGCCTGCATGGAAAGCTTGATGAAAGGGAAGTGGAAGAAAAACACTGACCTGAAGCCTTTTGACAATCTCTTTGATGTCATCATTGTTAACAAAACTTTCCACGGACACACATTCGCCTCGCTCGTAGAAGATTTTGAGGCTGGCGTCGGTTGAAGTCCACCCTATCACATCTCTGCAGGAACAGTTGAAAACCACACTCTTTGTTTCCTGTTCGATGAGGACGATGAACTCACTGGAGACCCCGAGGAGGCAGTCTATTTCCATAGCCTTGTTGTAGTCCTTGGCCCGGACAGCCCACACGATGGCTCCCATGCTACTGAGCTCGGCTCCTGGGTATGGCTTGGACTTTTCCTTCTTTTTGGAGGCCAGAGAGATGAACGGAAACTTGCCGGACGGGTCGATAGGGGTGTTGGTGACGTTCTTTTCTGCCAGGTCTTTCAGGTACTCCTGGCGGGTCCGCGTCGCCATGGCCCGGAACTTTTCCGACTTATGAGCAGCATTTTCTGCATTGATCACTTTGGCCAAAAGGAAGTCCCTGAACACATTTGACTTAGGGAAGGTGACCCCTTTCGGGATGGGAGGTCCGAAAGAAGGCACATCTCTGGACCTGGTGACAGCCACACTAGAGAGACAAAGATCAGTGAGAAAGAGGCTGGTCAATATTTCTCAGACTCACAGCAGGAGAATAAATTACACTTTCTCAATGACAAAGATATCTTTCAAAAGGAAAATAACTGTCATCTTCCCATAAGAAACAACACACACTTCTGCTTAACATGAGCATACTTTTCCATTCAATCATATTTAGGACTTAGGAAACATTTTTCCTAGGTCAAGATACCCAAAAACTGAAGGTAAAAACTTTCATTAACAGGTAGTAAATCAACCATAACTCCATGAAAAAAAGATTTAACTGTAACATTCTTTATAAGAGACAACATTTAAAATACTTAGTGATTATTTCCAAGTGGGGAGGGGTGGTTACTATAACCACCTTTCAGAACAAGTATAGGTTTTATAGGGGCTTCCCAGGTGGCTCAGTGGTAAAGAATCCACCTGGTAATGCACAAGACATGGGTTTGATCCCTGGGTTGGGAAGATCCCCTGGAGAAGGAAATGGCAACCCATTCCAGTATTCTTGCCTGGGAAAACCCATGGACATAGAGGCCTGGTGGGCTACAGTCCATGGGGTCACAAAAGAGTCAGATATGACTTAGTGACTAAACAACAACACAGATTCTGTAGGAACACAAATGCAGTCCCCATTTTACACAGGATGACCATAGAAGTCATCTTCTAATGCAAATATCCAAAGATATGTATACAAAGAAGAGGAATGGATTAAAAAAAATTAAACATATTATTTTTTCCTATGTGTCAGGCCTTAAGCAACCAGATCAAAAAGCATGAGTTTATTTTATTTTTTTAATTCTCTTTTATTAAATTGCTTTGGCTGTACCAAATAGCTTGCTGGATCTTAGTTCCCCAAGCAGGGACTGAACCTGGGCCTCAGCAGTGAAAGTGCCAAGTCCTAACCACTGGACCACCAAGGAATTCTCCCAAAAGCATAATTTTAAAATGAAACTTGAAATTTGGATAATAGAAAAGGATTATAATTTTTATGTGGTAATACCAACAGTGCTTTAAAATCACATTTTTAAATGAAGCTATTCTTGGGTCTAAATTCTCTACTTTTGGTATTTGATTCTGACAATTGGTAAGGAAAATATGTTCCTTTCCCCATTCCTTTAAGCAAGATTGAGTTAAGAAAGCCTGTTCCAGTCACTTCCTTTGCATTTGTATTGCTAAAATTGGGTCCAAGACAAGGATCTACAAGTATCTATACTAATCTATTACTTTTAATCTCAAAAGGAAAAAGACTTAAGTTTTTTCTAAAACAACAACAGGAATTAAATGAAAGTGGGGCGGTTGTGTGTTTTATATCCTATTTCAAGATCTCCTTCCAGGACCTGAGCAAAGTTTGAGAGGACTGGAAATGATGATTCTAACAGCTCAAACATCCTCTTTTCAAAGTATCCAATTATTTAAAAGTGAATCAATTATGCAATTGTACTAAGAATACAAAATCTGTTTCTCTAGAATTCTCAGAATCGAAAGGACATAATCAAAGAGCATGCAACTTTCAAATTAAACTTGCACAATTTTTTATTTCAAGGGCTTGCTTGAAGATACTTGGCTTTGCTTTTCCAAAAATGATTATTGCTTGTGAAAGTAGGATAAATAAATAAAAATCAGCATCCTCAGGAGACAAATTATATCTTTTCTCAGAATATGCCACAACATGGCCTATTTCTGAAAATGGCTTTTTACAAATTTATTAAAAAAAAAAAAAGACTACCTAGTTCATTTCATGACAAAGAAAGGTGGCAGGCAACATTCCATTTTCTAACTGGAGATGAGAATCCACAGAAACCTCCATCTGCAAGATAGCTAATTACATCAGTATTAGAAAGGCAGTTTTTCCTGTCTAATGTGAACTGTCTGGCTTGAATGCTGACAGCTGTATAATTTTAATTTGATCTTTTTTTTTTTTCCCCAAGTCAAGCAGATGATGCTAAAATCCAGATTCACTTGCTTTTCTAAGAGGAATCCCAGAAGGACCCAGAAATACTTAATATCTTTCCTTTTTAAATGGACAATTTCTTCTCTTGCTAGTTTCATATCATTATTTTCAAGAAACAGCAGAGATTTTATTTTAAACAAGGAGAGAAAAATGCTTAGCAGCAGGTGTTGATATGGGCACCATCCATCCACTTGCCTCTTAAATTTACGGGCTGTCTAATAGATCTATTTATTAGCTAATAGAACGTTAGACAAACATATATTGAAAACCCTCCGATAATTAGAAGACTCAAGAATGAACTATGAGGGAAAAAACCTGAACCCTTAACATATAATTATCAGTGATTCATCACGGTAGGGAGGTAAATGATACAGACACTAAAATCAGCTTTGCATCATTAGAAATAGAATCTTTACAGAAGAAGATGAGGAAGATGATACCCTAGAATGCTCTTTTCAAACAAAGGGCTTTATGTTGGGTAAATCTAACTTTCAAGGTTTTCTACAAGGTTAAAAGCTCATTAATTTAGATGCCACCAATTCTGAACTCTTGATAATAAGGTCTGTTTTAAGCTAAGTAGAAAGAATTTTTTTTTTTTTTTTGCCTTCATAAGAAGCCTTTCTAGAATTTCAGTGTGCTATATATAGATACTTGAGATGAATTAATTATAAATGGCTTTTGCTATTTTAAAAAGCACATTCCAAAGAGCTACTTGGCCATACTTAGCCTAGTATGCAATACTGTATCTCTTGAGAAATGATACATTCTTTAAAATCATAGCCATGCCTTACATGCTCAGCACTGTCAAGGACTAGGAGGGTTATCTACTCAAGTGGGTTATCTGGATGACAGATAGAAGATCAAAAGCTGAAAGAGTTATGGAAAGTTAGCCGTGGGTCGGGGGAGGATACTTAAGCGAAGTCAGGGTTCCTCAAACTCTTGTCAACAGAATCTTGAGTTTCATCTTAACATTCATCTTGATTTTGCATTCCACTGAAGAGTATCTATATTCATTTTAACACAAAAATCTGTTCTGTTCCCCTCATCTTGAAGCCACTGAGGGACCAGGAAGGTGTTTTCTTTCACTCTGTCGTTTGACACATCCCTGAACCTCCGTTTGAACAGCTGGTACACATTCTTCACTTCTCCAGGAAACAGACTCGGAGAAGTACAACGATTTGCCCAGAGCTTGTTAGAGTGAGCCAGGATGGGAATCTGGGCTTCTGGATAACCGGCAGTGTGACAAGACCACAGTTACTCCCTGCTAGGTTTTTAAATTTCCCACTCTTAAGGTGCTTGCGAAAGGGACCATCTACAAAAGTCACACAGCCAAAGAAATCACCATTAGGCCGCTGCCAGCGGGCCTGGGCCTTTGCTGGCATCAAAGATCTTGGATGAAGTCGCAAGTTGATACACGGGAATGTTGCAGAGACATCTAAACAGAGGTCTCGATGAAAGAGTGAGAAGAGAAAGACTCCTGAACTTCTGAAGCACCATGGCAACAGCAATGAAGAATGACATTTAAAAGGAAGGGGAAAGAAAGTGAAGTCACTCAGTCGTGTCCGACTCTTTGTGACCCCATGGACTGTAGCCTACCAGGCTCCTCCCTCCATGGGATTCTCCAGGCAAGAGTACTGGAGTGGGTTGCCATTTCCTTCTCCAGGGGATCTTCCCGACTCAGGGATCGAACCCGGTCTCCTGCATTCCAGGCAGACGCTTTAACCTCTGAGCCACCAGGGAAACCGACTTAGCATCAAAACTGTCGAACTTAGAAGCTCAGATCAGACTGCCAACTTGGGGAGCTTTCTAAGAAAGCAGACCCTGGCAAAGGACAGGAAAGATGGGCAGCAGAACAAATGGGTACCCACCGTCCCTTCCCTGGGGGATCTCTACCGCTAACAGTCTTGAATCACCAACACCTGACTATATGCCAGGACCAAGGGTGGATGTCACAGGCTCAGTCTTCCAGAAGCTCAAAGCCTGGTGTGGGGCAACCTCTGCTGGGCTGAGCACTCTCCTGGAGAGAGTTTGGCATGCTACTGGAACACTCAGGAAAGATACTTTATCCAGTCCTGGGAGGTCAGGGGAGCCCTCCCAGTGAAAAGAAGAGCAGGCATTCCTGGATGAAGGCTGTCTCTTATACACATCTCAAAGGGCTTTATGTTAGGGCTGAGCACTCTCCTGGAGAGAGTTTGGCATGCTACTGGAACACTCAGGAAAGATACTTTATCCAGTCCTGGGAGGTCAGGGGAGCCCTCCCAGTGAAAAGAAGAGCAGGCATTCCTGGATGAAGGCGGGCCAGGGTGTGTGTGAGAAGAGGCACTCTGGCCCAGAGAGTGGCATGTGCGGAGTAAGTAGCCCCATGATGGGGGGGTGGGGGGTGGGAATGGGAAGACTGGGAGAGGGGCCAGCGGACGCTGAGGGATAAGAGAGGCCAGACCTGAAGGACTCCATGTGGGAGGCTATGCCAGGGGGTCTCAACACTGCCTAAATGGTTTTCAGCACCAAGAGTGACATTTTCAGAATCTTGTCATAGAAAGGTCAGCCATACGGGACAAGAAGGATGCTGATTAATGATGGCTGGGAATAGATTTTCTGAAAGACTCTCACCACTTGACCCACTTTGATTTTTCTTTTGTGAGACACACAGTTGAAGCTTGCATATTTATTATTTTTATTCAAGAGAAGGAAAGAAGAAAGGTATGGTCATTTAATGTGCATATACCACACTTCCCTGCCTACACCAGATACTTAGGGGATTTTTAGGTAGGGGTCAAGCAGTCTTCTACTGCACAGAAAGGGAAATTTAAGATCTGAGATGTTTAACAGTCTGGTCTGGTTCAAAGTGCCTTCTGCACTACATCATGCTAACTCATTTCAACATTTACTACATCTTAACCACTGAATATGGAAATCTCCCTAAGAGGAATAATATATATATATCTACTTCCTAAACACAGCTCCTGACCACAATTTAACATCTGTTTTGAAGATGAGTATTTATTAAAACTACTTATTACAACACTAGTTTTAAAGTTAACAGTAATTATTTAATATCATCAAAAAGCAACGTTATAAAAATTTTAAACAGTCTGCCTGAAATGGACCCAAATAAGGCTCATACATTACAATTAATTAATCTTAATTAACGCTCCTCTACTTTTCTCACTTCACCTCCCCTTTATTTCTTGCAATGTATTTGTTGAAGAAACTGGGCTATGTGTTTCAGAGTTGTCCAGAGCCTGAATTTTCCTGAATAAAAACATGTTCTGTGGTCTTTTATATTTCTTGCAACTTGGCTTCTCTAGATGTTTGATCAGATTCACATTCAATTTTGGAAAGAGGGATAAGACTGATTCCTAGAGGGGGTTGTGTTCTTCCATTATGAGACACACATTTGTCTCTTGTTATGATATTTGCAACCTTTGATGATCAATGCCTAGATCCATCCATTTATTAGCTGTTTAAAAAAATGGTTGTAAAATTTCCGCACTGTGTTTTTATAAATTGAGGCCCTTGGAGTGAATGGCGTACATTTGGTTGTTTGGTCCCAAGTCAAATGACCTTGGATTGCTATGCTTATTAAATCTGTACATTAAACATGACTTATTTTTCTGTATCTCCCTTATCAGTCATCACTTATTGATGCTTTCAGTACATCCTTGCCACTAAATGGTTCATCTTTTTGATTTGTTGCTTCTAATCTATTCTGTCAACTGAAATCAAACAATTAAGCTCTTTGTAATGACACAAGTAAAATAATAGAGACAGAGGGCTCTCCTATCAGGTATGAGGATAAGCTTTAGTACTCAGACTTAAGTGATTAACTTGAGTTCTTAGCTATGTCTACTATTCAAGGTTAACTAGACTCTGGAATTAACTTGGATTAGTCAGCTTTTCCTGTATAAACAGTCTATTATAGTTCCCAGGATGGTACAGCACACATTGTTTCAGAGTCTCATTTCCATATTCACCATAGGGACTTTTTTCCCCCCTCTCTGCTCTTCTGTTGAATCCTAGAGCCTAGAATACTGCCTAGCATATTTTGATTAGGGCTGCGAAGAACTAGTGAAAAATAAATGAGTAACAATAAACTCTAAATTTTACATTTTTGCATATAAATTACTTTGCATGTTGACAATGAGTAAGCTTTCCTAAAAGTTTATTTATATACTGTTGTCTGAAGGCCTAGGATTTCAAGGGCCTCTACAGCCCACTAATCTCTCCAACAACACAGCCTTCTTACTGTACTTACCAGTGTCCTCCCTGTGTTTGCATGTCCATCTGTACCGCTATCCACCCCCTGACTCATAGAATTATTTCTAATTTGCCACTGAATTCCACCATCTGTGCTACACAACATACACTGAATCCTATTTTCCTGGCTAAACGTTCTTTGTATCTTTAGCCTGTATTGACCCCACAATTCTCTACACAATTACAGCAAGACACTCCTTCGAGGAACTAACTGTCCACACTCTGGGCACCAAGTAGATGTCAGTAAATAAACGTTGAGTGTTCACAGTGGAGAAACCTGGCAACAAGAGGCTGTAAATGAGGAAAAGCATTTGAATATTCTAACTACATCTCTTACAGATAAAATTAAAAGTTGATTTAAATAAAATTTGTATAAATTAAACGTATCTCCAACCTTTCCTACCAGAGTATCCCTAATGAAAGAGGTCTATGGATTCATATCCCTAGTAGTTTGGGGGAGGGACTGGGCTATGAGAAAACCCCACACATATGAAAACTCTTTGAAGACCCACATTTTATCTTAAAAATTGGTACAAATTTTCCATTCTACTTCCTAATACGTTTTCATGAGAAAATAAATCTTCACATCCCTTTCCCAAGCATTAAAGACTACAAGTGAGGTACCCTAGTTATGTGGGCCTATAAACATCTGGCATCACAAAATACCCCAGGAAACATGTCGACCTGAATTTGAGAAGGACTGAGAAAAACCCAGGTACCCAAAGTTTTTAACAGGAAAAGATCACTACTATAGTTTCAAAATTCACAGTGTACTGGGTCTTCAAGCAAGCTTGGCAACTAGGGAATTTCGGACTAGCCCATGTCTTGTGAGCTGGGTGTCCAGGGTCCTCCTGCAAAGGCATCCAGCATCACAAGGTGGGCTGAGAATATGTGGTCTCCAGGTAAGAGATTAAAAATGAGAGAGAGAAAAAAAAAGAGCAAGCAAAAATCATGATTCTCAGGCTGGGGAGGAGAGTTTGAAAAGAATAAAATAGATACCACTTCCTCTACCCGTCAAGTATTGAAGAAGGCTCAGATATCTTTCCTCCTTATATCAGTGTATTTAGACTTGCAATGGACACACATCAGTGGCTGTTACATACTGAAAGTGTGGCTGGTATGGTCAAGGAGTATTGAATCATATTAAATTTTAAAAGCTGTCACTTGACTCAGTTTTCCAAAAGTCTTTTAAAAGTATGTTTGGAATAAGCTATCATGAATGTACTTTTCCAATTGCAAATTTTATGAAATCTAAATCCATATTATTTCCAATGAAAATTGAGCATCCTAACTGAGGTGAGCTGTAAATCAAAAACGCACTCGAGATTTGCCTTGGTCTAAAAATACGTAAGATTTCTCAATAAATTTTAAAATTTAAAAATTATACTTAAAATTATAATATTTGGATATCACAGGTAAATAATATATATTATTGGGTCAAAATACAGTCCATGGGGTTGCAAAGAGTTGGACATGACTGAGAGACTTTCACTTTACATTGGGCAAAAACCTACTGTTAAAATTAATTTTAACTATTCGTTACTTTAAAAAATATGGCTATTGGAAAATATAAAATGAATATGTGATTTGCACTATATTTCTACTGGACAGCAATTCACTAAGACAAAGATCTTTAAAAGAAGAATCTCTTTTTAAAAGAAAGTACATAGCTTTCCATTCCCCATACATCCTAGAGATGATTCAAAACAGGATTTAGCTTTCTGTTCACAAAGTTGTATGAAATCCTTTGCAGGAATCCAGTACACAGCATGTTTCCATTGCTTGGGTGTAGTTTCTAAACTCAGTTATCCATCCCAATTACAGGCAAATGTTCTACATTAATCCTTTCCTTCTACACCTAACTAACGCAGCTTTTGGAGACCATATTCTTGCTAAAGGGCTTTAGATCTAGGCTTCCTTTGCTTGAGTTTCTACCCACCGAATTTAGGAAACTACAGACCTCCTTGGTCTGGGGTTTTCACATAGACTCGGCATCTGAGAAATTCTAGAACAGCCTGCAGGTTGGTAATAGGGGCAGCAAAGACCCGATTTCACATGGCATGGAGTGAGGCAGCAGGGTAGAGTGGTAAAGAGACAAAACCCTAAAATCAGACTTGGTGCATTCAAACCTACACTCTGCCCAGTACCAGCTGACCTCAGGTAAGTTACCTATTCCCACGTGCTCAAGTTCTCTCACGTGAAAATGGGGATTAAAACAGTACCCACCTCATGAAAGCATTAAGTCGCTCAGTCGTGTCCGACTCTGAGTGATTCCATGGACTGTGTAGCCCGCCAGGCTCCTCTGTCCATGTGATTTCCCAGACAAGAATACCGGAGTGGTTTGCTATTTCCTCCTCCAGGGAATCTTCTCGACTCAGGGATTGAACCTGGGTCTACCACATGGCAGGTAGACTCTTTACAATCTGAGCCACCAGGGAAGCCACCTCATAGATTTTAAAAATTGAATGAGGTAATAATACAAATAAGAAACCTAAACTAGAGCTGGGCTTATAACGGGGGCTCATCAGACACAGTTACTGTGGAATAGGGAGGGATGATGGCAGTCAGTAGAAAAGACTTTTTCTGTTCCCTGAACTTGCTTGTTCTCCTATAATTAACTTGCCTTACCCCTGGGATTAGACAGTTGTAGATTTCACAACAAACCAATTACCAACCTAGGTTGGCCACTTTCTGTATAGCTGGCTACATTAAGTAAAAAAGAACTATCCAAAATTAACAAAGCCTTGTCTCCCAAATTTCAGGGATGCAAGACTACAATAAACTTTTGTATTCTAAAAGGACAGATTCCTCTTAGGACATCTTACTCATGCTAGAACATCCTCAAAACATCTTCTTGGCATGACACTCACGTCAATTCAGCCTCACAGGTTCTTACTCTCTTCAACACTAATCCTCTCCAGGATTCCTGCAGAGGACACTGCAAGTAGATCTTGAATTCTGGAACTCATGAGACTACATCAATGAGGGACATGGACACAATTCCACCAAACACTTAACAAAGCCTCTAAGACTGAAGTCAGAAATGTTACGGTGAATCAAGTCAGCCTGAAGCAAAGGTCTGGGTTTTTTAAAATAATAGCAATAATTAAAAAAAAAATTAAACTCTTCCCTACTTACTTGGTTTCCTTTGTGGCTCAGCTGGTAAAGAATCTGCTTGCAAAGTGGGAGGCTTGGGTTCGATCCCTGGGTTGGGAAGACACCCTGGAGAAGGGAGAGGCTACCTATGGCAGTATTCTGGCCTGGAGAATTCCATGGACTGTATAGTCCACAGTCCATGGGGTTGCAAGAGTTGGACGTGACTGAGCGACTTTCACTTTCACTATTCCCTACTTATTATGATCATTCTTCTCTGCTTCTGCCATGGCAAAAGCAAAATATAATTAGCAGTATGAGTAATTAGCTGGTGACCAGATGGTGTGGATGAAGGACACCACCTAAGGAGGAGGTGCGAATGGAAACAGCAGGTGTCTAACCAGCATGTCTAGGGAATGTCAGTGCCACCAGGTTACGTCATCCTGTGAATCTGGCCATCCACATGCACAGTTTAAAGGCAGAAATAAATAGTGATAGACTTCCCATTGCCACTTCCAAAGAGGTGGAGGGGGCCTCCGATGTGACCACCCGCCAACGCCCATCCAGCCACCTCTGGGGCCATACCTGTAACAGACACTGTCAGTGCAGGGGCTGTGAACCCTGACAATGACGAAAACATGCTGAAAGTGGGATCGGATGTTTTTCGGGCTGAATGGCTGTGCTCCCGGCTCTTGGAAAACAATTGTTACAATATCATTTCCAATGTGCCGCTTCCGTAGGAGCTAAAAGAAAACGTAAGCAAACAACATAAATGACGAAGGTCTGCTTTCTCCTCTTTGATTCCCTTATGTAATTGTATTTAAAACATTCATATTAGGCGAGGAAATCTACACAGTTATTGTCAATATTTTAGCATGTCTTATCATCTCCTCCAAGGAAGACTATAGAAATGAATATTCAGAAATTTGCATAAAATACATAGTCCATTCAAACAGATCTAACCAATCTCTAGCATATTACGCCAAGTCCTGGAGTCTCCAAATCCTCAGTTTCCATAACAACAGTTTTGTTCCATTTTTGTATAAGAAAGAATCTTGCCATGGGGAAGATTTTTTTAAAAGATGAGAATGGCTGAAGTAATTACAACACAATTTATGTTCTGATTCACTTAGCTTCATTTAAAGAAATGGGGCTAAGATGTTTTCTGATAATACTTTTTGTGGCACAAACTGAGGATGCAGAAATTAATAATATTCCAGAATGTTCTAACAGTTTTATAGCAGGTTAAATTTCAGGTTTAAATAACTGTTTTAATTACAGTGAATGCTGCTTAAGACCACCTTCTGTTTCACATTAAAAGGTGTTCAGGGAAGGTGGTTTTCAATTTCAGACCCTCCGAAGAATCATCCCAGGTCAGTGCCTCTCTGGGAAGGGTCCTTAAAGCAGGTTAGCTCAATCATGTGAAGAAAAACTGAACAAAATTTGTATTATTCGTATTTATTACACAGAAGCTCCTACGAGGAGGAGAACAACTAAACACAGCCTTTACATTAAACTATTCATTAGAGAAAAATTTATAAATTATTATATTTATAAATCTTAAAGAAAAATTTCTCCAGTGACTTTAACTTATACAGATTACATACCAGTAAAATCAATGATCAAGTACTGGCTGTCGGCCAATACTGGAGAAGCAACAGCATTAGATAAGGGTTGAGAATTGGGAGTTAGGAAGTTTGTGAAATGTACTTTTAACCTTAGGAATTTTAAAGCATCCCAAATTATCTTTTAATGAGGCTGTTTACTTCATTTCTAAACATGCTATATTATCAGAGGTGACATAAATAAAGGCTACTCCCTATTGACTGCTAAATAAAATATACCCATTATCAAAGATTATTAATCTATTCAGGATCTTGAACACATCTAACTCAAATACCATCTATCTATATATATGACATTCCTGCATGGAGGTCATTGCTTTTTGATGCACTGTCATCCTTCCTTCAAAATATGGCTTGATATGTCATCTTACTTCCTAAACGACTCACACAGAAATAAATCCATCTATCCATCTTGCAGTACTGCTACTGCTAAGTCGCTTCAGTCGTGTCCGACTCTGTGCGACCCCAGAGACGGCAGCCCACCAGGCTCCCCCATCCCTGGGATTCTCCAGGCAGGAACACTGGAGTGGGCTGCCATTTCCTTCTCCAATGCAGGAAAGTGAAAAGTGAAAGTGAAGTCGCTCAGTCGTGTCCGACTCTTCGCGACCCCATGGACTGCAGCCTACCAGGCTCCTCTGCCCATGGGGTTTTCCAGGCCAGAGTACTGGAGTGGGTTGCCATTTCCTTCTCCACCATCTTGCAATATATATAATGAAAAAAAAGACTGTTTATAAATCAATACCTGAAAAAAGATTTTAAGACACATTCTTTCTGGCTTTTCTAACCATAATGTAATCTATGTAGATTACAATAAATTCTTTAACTAGAGAATTAAAATTTCTTATTATGCAGAATACCAATTATTTCTTTCATTCTGATTTAGGATCATAATACTTTTGCTTTGATTGGACCCCAAATTAAATCATTTAGATAGCTGTTCACTTAAATGCCAACTAACTCAGCTCAGCACTTTAACTGATTTAGCTGGATATAAACAACTGCATCTTGTTACTGAATGTTTACCCCTCCTCCCCCACGTTACTTCTCTCTGCTGAACGTTGGTTAGTCCCTAAGTCGTGTCCAACTCTGCGACCCCATGGACTGTAGCCCTCCAGCCTCCTCTGTCCGTGAGATTTTCCAGACAAGAATGTTGGAGTGCTAGTTCCTTTTCCAGGGGATCTTCCTGACCCAGGGATGGAACTTGTTATCTCCTGCATTGGCAGGTGGATTCTTCACCACTGAGCCACTTAGGAAGCCCTTCTCCATTGAGTAATCAGGTAGAATAAGGCTTCATCTTCCCTTGAAAGATCATTTGCTAATGGTTTTAAAATCTCTCTACTGTCTGGTCAGAATGAGTTTAGTATATTTTTCTTAGCACAGTATTTTCCTCTAAGAAATCTAGAGTTTGGAATGTGCATAAAACAGTCAACAAACTCCAGATCAGGGAATTTATCTTAAAAAAGGTTTATTTCAGATTTATAGCTGACTCACTGCTTTGTTGGAGAAGGCAATGGCACACCACTCTAGTACTCTTGCCTGGAAAATCCCAAGGATAGAGGAGCCTGGTGGGCTGCAGTCCATGGGGTCGCTAACAGTCGGACAAGACTGAGCGACTTCACTTTCACTTTTCACTTTCTTGCATTGGAGAAGGAAATGGCAGCCCACTCCAGTGTTCTTGCCTGGAGAATCCCAGGGACGGGGGAGCCTGGTGGGCTGCCGTCTCTGGGGTCGCACAGGGTCGGATGCGACTGAAGCGACTCAGCAGCGGCAGCAGCACTGCTCTGCTTCCTATTCTTGATTACTCTGGGATCAAGAGAGGTAAAATTTTGTTACTGACATGTGTGATGTAATCAAATTTATGTGACGATGTGTTAGATTTGATCCTTGTTTTGCTAAATTCTGTGAAAGAGGATGTGATTCATTCTGCAGCTGGCCTGTGTTCTGTTAGTACAACAATCGACAATAACAAAATCTATGTACGTGTGAAGGTCAGAAGTGATTTAAGACTGCTGTGTTTATAAGAGCTATTGAAAGCAGAGTCTATTAGTTCTCTGGGTCTTTTAAGTTTCAATTTGGTATCATTTGTTTTAAAACATTTAAAAAACCACCTACCACCACATACTCTTTAAAACAATACTACCGGTTTCTATCTTGCTCTGTAACCATCTGCCATTTCTTAGTTTTCACATTTTTATCACCTCACTACATTTTAGTAATAGGCATTGTGCTTTTAGATCTTTTCAAAAGAAATCTGTATATGAGGTATACAAATGCAATTATTACTTATGCTGTTCCCTGAAGGATATGTTTAAAAAAAAGAAAAACAAAAACCTTTTTTCTGAGATCCCAATGACATTTATTTTGAATTTTTCTCCAAGTAAGTAGAGGAAACCTCCTTTGAAATCTGAAATGAAACATCAGTACTTTCCTGCCTTGTACACTGGCCTCTTGAGATGAAACTTCACCTACTCATACGCGTTCTCTGTAACCCTGCAGAGTCATCTAATCACCATGACTTCAACTTGCTCTTTTCAGATTTCAGGAAAACCTCAGTCCTCCTGGGTGAAAAGCAAATGATTAATTCACAAAGCCATCCAGGTGGCTGTTAACCTAGAATTTGTGTCTCTTCATTTGTTTTCAGCTCATTTGCTATTACTTCCACACAAGGTACAAAGCTTCCTGCTGCTGTGACAGGTGCAACATTAAATTCTGGTTTAAGATTTTACAAACTTGCCACTTTGGCTTCTGGGGAAAAGGAAACAAGGGTGAAAAAAAATACCGAAAACACAAGGATCTCTTACCTGTTGCTTGTTGTTAGGTGTGTATGGCAGCATGGTAGAAACATGGAACATGATCTCATAGTCTTTGTAGGTTGTGTACAGAGAATGGGTTCCAGTGGAGTCAGCTACAGTAAAAAAAAAAAAAAAGAGAGAGAGAGAGACAACTGTAAGAATAGGAAAAAACAGCTCATTTAAGAGAGACATCTCAAAAGGGGGGTGGGGACAGAAAATGGTTTAGGATGAAAAGATCCTAGACAAGATCTGGCATAGGAGTTTTTATCCATTTTTTATACCTGATCCCCCTTTGACAGTCTAGTGAGACCTATGGATTCCTTCTTAGAAAAATATTTGTAAATGCATAGGTATAATAAAATATGGGCTTCCCAGGTGGGCTCAGTGGTAAAGAATCTGTCTGCCAATGCAGTAGACATGGGTTCGATGCCTGGGTGGGAAAGATTCCCTGGAGAAGGAAATGGCAACACACCCCAATATTCTTGCCGGCAAAATTCCATGGACAGAGGAGCCTGGTGGGCTACTGTCCATAGGGTCACAAAAGAGTTGGACACAACTTAGCAACTAAACAACAACAAAGACCAAATACATAAATTTCAACAGAAATCAATGAATTAAAAAACACTGCTATCAAAATAATTTTAAAATGATGTAATAGCATAACATTTCTGTAACAAGCTTTAGCAGTAGGTCTAATAAATACTATAATTTTGACCTACTGAAGTGCATAAGCAGTATCTTGAGATACCTCCAACAACAATATTGTATGAAAATACCTATACTTTCGATTGGTAAAATCACAGGTGGAGCCTATACTGCTGTGATTTGTTGCCTAGATTCATAATTGAAGGTAATGCTAAATTTCAACTAGAGATCAGTGAAATAAATATAAAATTATTTCTCACCCAAGTTCACAGACCCCTGAATTCTGCCCGCAAACTTCAAGTTCAGGACCTCCTTTCCAATACTCTTGACTCAAGCAGGAGAACCATTGTTTTGCTCTTAACAAATAGATGGAAACTTAACAAGATCATAACACTGAGTAACAAAGGTTTTATAGCGATGTCTAATAGTTTAAGACTGTGTGTGTCTGTGCTCACTTTCCTTATGATAAGAAAACAACCTTGACCTCCTTGACTGTTATCAAATCAATGCATCTGTAAACACTTGGAAGCCAAAGAGAATTATTAACTGTCCAGTTGAAGGGAAATCTCTTTAGCCTTAAAGGACCTGGACTTACAGGCAAAATGAACGCAAGTGTGTTCATTCTAGGTAAACTCAATCCTCCATCAACCATATTGTTGAGGAGCATTTTAGAGAATGATGCAGCAAGTCAGAGCCTCCGGCATGTACTGTAAAGCAGCAGTTCTCAAACTGGAGCGTACCTGGAGTCACCTGGGGTGCTGCTCAAAAGGCAGCCTCCCATCCCCCATGCCCAGAAATACTGCTCTGTAGGTGTGGGGCTGGGCAGAATGATCTATTTTAATAAATACCCTTAGGGGACTTGAACACAGTAGCTGCACCGCCCTTAGGCACTGTTCCAAGAATAGACCATAAGAGCAGTTTGCAGAGATTTGCTAAGATATTCTAGAGCCCTGAGTTTCAACCTTGAGCTTCTTAGAGGATCTTAATTTTGAAGAGGGCATAAAATGCCAACAGTTTTAAAATCAAGATAAATGTAGAATAAAGTAAGGACTACTTTTGAAAAACTGCAAAAATACGCACCAAAACGTAACTCCTCAAGAAAAATATCTTCTAAATGTTAATGACCACTACCACAAAAAACTACACACTACAATAAATCACTGACCAACTTAAGACAGGTCTTGACTGTGAAGAAGGTATCCATTGTTAAAGACTCTTGATATAAATAGCTCCAGAACTGATAGGCATATTTTACAACTTCCAAGTCAGTGTGTCAGCCTGATGAGTACTTATGTGTGTCTCAAGTCAATTTTAAGCAAAATTAATGAACTAAAAAAAAGATTTTTTATTACATTTTGTTTTATATGTCATTCTAATTCTCAAGGCATTATTGTCATGAAAGAAGAGTAAAGATGACCCTGAAGATAATTTGTTTTCTATTTATTGTCCTTTCTCTCTTTCCTACACTTGCTGCATTTTATACAACAGATGCTATTTAACCAATCTTCTTCTGGGGACCTTTGAAAATCCCAGCCTTGCTGATAATTTTACACAGTTTGGAAGCCGTTTCAAAACTTTTAGTGATGGAAACTAGGGTCAAAACAATGAAATTTTCTTCTCTGAGAAGAAAGGAATTCCAAAATCTTGCAATTACTATCTACACAACAGCATTGCTAAACTTTATCGGAGAAAATGGAATATGAAGGTTTGTTATATTCTCTGAAGAATAAGGCATTGGAATTGAACAGAATGAAAAGGAAAGAAAATCACAGAAGATGATCATTGAGACAAAAATCTTTTTTCCTCTGGTTGAAAAGAATATGTACTGAGTAATTTCTAAAGGGAAAATATGCTTACAGAAGAGGGATAAAAAGAAGATAACACTCCTTCATATGTGTATGGAGCTTTAAAAGTTAAAAAAATAAATTCAGGCATCTTATAGGTCATCTTGATAATCACGTGATTTGCCTCCAAATTATACTACCAGTGACTGCTGTGTATCCACTAATAAGGTCAGCCCTCTACACTAAGTCGTAGAAAGTAAAATTTCTAATATTCAAACTAGATGATAAGAAGGCACTGAGTAATTGAGGAATGATAAGAATATTCCTTTCAGCTGCTTTGAAAAGGTGTAGATAAGTAAGAATATCCTACTTTAGGCACTTCTATTTAAAGATGGTATGTATAGGTTAATAAGTTTGTAGAAGCAGTTTCAGATATGGTTAATGTCATATTCATTCTTGACTTCTCTCGGTGAAAGTCTTTTGCTTTAAGGGGGATAAAACTTGGATGATAAAGGTGAATGTGTACAAATCTGAATCAGGAAAAAGTAATTCGACTTTTACATAATCACTTCCTGATCACCAACAGATTTGTTTGAGTTGAGAAAAGCTAGATGAAGGAAAACAAGCCTAAGGAATTTGATTTTGTGCAAGTTCCTAGTTTTAAAATATTTATGACTACAAGGAGAAAATCAATCTCATGAACTAAATGCAGACAGACTAAGAAAGTCAACAGAATGAAGAAAGCTTAAGCTCAGTTTGTGAAGGTCCTTGCCCCCATAGAACACAAAAAATGCACAAGATGAAATCCCAGACAGGCAGTGGGACTGATCATCATCCATAGTTTGAAATACCAGTAGAATAATCATCAGCTGGCTGCTAAGGACCATTCATTTAAAGACTCCAGCTCTCCCTAGTATGTAAGCTTGCCTCAGGGTTTGGGGATGCAGCGGTCAATGCTTGAAAGGAGCACAGTCAGGAACAAGTATTGACGCCTGAACACTGGCACGCATTTTAGATGAGACACGCATCTGCCCGTCACTACTATTTCATCTCCTCGTCACTACTATTTCATCTCCTCACAAAGTATTTGGGAAAAGCAAGAATCCCATCTGCTCTGGCATCTATCATATTTACTTGCATTTTCTCCAGTGTATCTTTAACCATCATCAGGAGGTGGCTTACTCCACTGAGGATGGGAATAGTCTGTAATACCACCCTCTGCCATGACAGGAGAATTCACACTATGTCAGTTCAAGGAATGGGCATGTGTGCACGTGTACATGCCTGGAACCAAAGGCTTCTTAAAACCACTAACATCCTGTGAGAAAAGGATAAGCAATGATGTGGGGTGGGTACTTAAGGAATCAGTCTGTTTTCCACATACAGAGCACTTGGCAAAATACCTGCAATTATCTGGATTCCCACTTGGAAGTAAGACGATCTGAATTCCAACGCCTCCAGCATCATTTGCTAAATAACCACAGATAAGTCACTTTACTTCTCTGCCCCTCAATATTCTCACTGTTGTGAGGACTGAATGAAACAATGTCTATGAAAGTAGCAGCCCATAAAAGATGCTTAAGAAACACACTGATTGGAATTTAGAATTTTCTGCAGTTGAGATAAAAAGTATAGCTGCCTTAAACAGGGCCTTTTACATATTTCAATTTCTTGGCCAACTGCATCTCAGTAACACTCAAGAGAAAAACTTGATACTATAACACAGTTCAAAGTTAAGGAGGGAAAAAAACTTTTCGTCATTCATCAGTCTCTACAACTCCAAACGGTCCTTTAAATGTGCAAAGCATTTAAATAATGCCAGCTTTATTCTTTTATTTATCAAAGGTTAAATATGGGAAATATAGGCTTTATTTTGGAGAAGGAAATGGCAACCCACTCCAGTGTTCTTGCCTGGAGAATCCCAGGGACGGGGGAGCCTGGTGGGCTACCGTCTATGGGGTCACACAGAGTCGGACACGACTGAAGTGACTTAGCAGCAGCAGCAGGCTTTATTTTCTTTACGAAAAGTCTTACATCTATTCTAAGACCCTGAAACTCAGTGATCATTATAACATTGCTGAAAAATGGGGGAAGCAACATGCATTCACTAAAATTGTGGCAAACGAATGAAGGCAGAGGTCTGAAGGAATGCTTTTCAAGAGTTTCTAAGTCTCCTGCATGCTGACTTGACAAACGCACCTTATTCAGGAAATAATTTCCCAAATAATAGTCCACACACACAACTTAAAATGAGGGTGGTCTCCAGCTTTCAAATAACAAACTGCTTGGTGGGAAGCTTATTTTTGTACTTACTGTAGTGGGAGGGGATGGCAATTATCTAGAGGTTATGCCATCCAAATAAGGTAACAAAAAAGGAGAAAAAAATTCACTCTGGAAAGATTTTTCACTGCAGAACTGTTCCAACCCCTGACACAAATGTAGCTTGCTTGCTGGAAGTCCTTATTTATGAAACGGGAAATTGTGACTTTGTACAGAAAATTGAGAATAAGAAGAAATGGTTCAACAGTTTCACCAAACGTTCCTTTCCTGAGCCTCTCTTTCTTTTACCAAAACACTAAAATCTGAATAGGTAACAAGTGGAGCTATCTCTTTAGATTGCTTGAGTAATTTCAGCCCAAGGGCTCAAGAGAGGGGATGACACAGCCACAAAGCACAGCTCTGGGCTTCGCTGTCCTTAATTCTACTTTTATGCTTTCTCTGAATACAACACTAACCAGAACACTAGGACATGGCCTCCCCCCTTAATACTTAACCTCGGGCACCCTAGTTAATCCAAAGAAGCCTAGTCTGTCAATGGGGATGACTGGCATCTAGCAGAGTTTGTGGAGATTAAATGAGATGACATATAGAAAGTATCTAGGACTTCTGCTTCTGGCCATAACAGCACTTGGTATAGGACCTGCTCTCCTACTGTAAATAAATAGAAAAGTAAACAAAATATCTGAAACAACTTTTTCCCCCTCAAGACATCTTATAGTAGGCAGCACTGGATAGTGATCTTGGAGGAAGAAGTATCAAAGGAGATGAGCCTTATGATCCTACCCAGCTTTCTACCGGAAGGTACTTTCAAAACAATCACACAGAGTAGGGATTTGAAGATAGAAGCCAAAACATGCTGGAGGTCTGGAAGGCTGAGATGTGGCTGATATTTGCTGGGCACAATACTGAAGAGGAGGAAACTACACAGTGAAAGACGCCCAGAAATCTGCACAGGGGTTCCCGTGAGCCTTGGGCTGAATATTAAGCTGCACAGGCATAGAGTGGGGTTCCAAAAGCCAGGGAAAGAAAAAACGTCAGGGTGCATCTTGGTGCTCCCTGGTGGCTGTAGTTAATAACACTATACAGAATAGCTGAAAGTTGCTAAGAGAGTAGATCTTAAAAGTTTTCATCACAAGAAAAACAAAAAAAAAAAAACTAGGTACAGTGATACGTAGCTAGACTTATCATGATGACCATTTTGGAACATACAAAAACACGGAGCCATTATGTTGTACACCCGAAGCTAATAGAATGTAGTATGTCAATTATACCTCAATTCCAAAAAAAAAAGAAAAGAGAAACTATTGGGGAAACAACTACCAGAGAATTGTCAGCCAAACAATTCTCACAGTTCACACAAGGCTGGAAGACGTTGGAAGTTTTGACCAGCCATAGCAGAGATACTTCGCTGAATATGCTGGTATTCAGGTGCAAGAAAAGTCATGCCTTAGTAAGAGCAGTAAATTAGCCAGAGAGTATAGACTACTCACGAACTGGAGTCAAGACTGCTGGGAGAAATAACAACAATCTCAGATATGCACATAATACCACTCTAATGGCAGAAAGGGAAGAGGAACTAAAGAGCCTGAATATTCACCTCATGCCTGATGTGAAGAGCTGACTGGCTGGAAAAGACCCTGATGCTGAGGAAGATGACGACCAAAGGAGAAGGGGGTGGTAGAGGATGAGATGGTTGGAGGGCATATCTTACTCAATGGACATGAGTTTGAGCAAACTCTAGGAGACAGTGAAGGACCAGGAAGCCTGGTGTGTTGCCAAGAGTCAGACACAACTTAGTGACTGAACAACAACAAAAACTACTCTTTTTTTAAAAAAACTATACTTTAAAAATGGAGAAGGCAATGGCACCCCACTCCAGTACTCTTGCCTGGAAAATCCCATGGATGGAGGAGCCTGGTGGGCTGCAGTCCATGGGGTCGCACAGAGTCAGACACGACTGAAGCGACTTAGCAGCAGCATGCTTTAAAAAAGCGTAAGAACAAATAAAGATCAAACTATTTGATCTTCATAAAGATCAAACTGTTCTGTAACTAACTTAATTGCCTACCAAAATAAAACAACACTATTTAAAGAAAAGGACAAAATCCAGATCCTCAATGATGAAACATTCACAATATCCAGTATCCAATCAAAAATAACCAGACATATGAAGAAATAAAATGTAACTCAAAAGCATGAGAAAAATCTGTTAAAAGGAGACCCCAAATGACAGAGGTGATGGAACTAGCATGCAAATAGTTTGAAACAGCTATTATAAATACATTCAAGGCTTTAAAGGACATGAACCTAATGAGAAGAATATGGGAATATAAGATTACTCCAAAAAAGAGGGGGGGGGGGGGAGAGAAAAGAAAAAAAAAAGAGAGAGAAAGCCCAAATGCAACTTCTGGACTTGAAAATCACATCTGAAATAAAAGTTTCACTAGATTGACTAACAGCAGATTAAGAAACACTTGATGCTGGGAGGGATTGGGGGCAGGAGAAGAAGGGGACAACCAAGGATGAGATGGCTGGATGGCATCACTGACTCGATAGACGTGGGTCTGAGTGAACTCCGGGAGTTGGTGATGGACAGGGAGGCCTGGCGTGCTGCGATTCATGGGGTCGCAAAGAGTCGGACACGACTTGAGCGACTGAACTGAACGGAACTGAAGAAACACTGGAAGAAAGGAAAACACAGTGAACTTGAAAACATTAGCAGGAATTTCCCAAATATAAGCACGGGGGGCAGGGGACGGGGAAATGTTAAAAATTAAATCACAACTAGTAAGTGACTTAATATATATAGAATTGGAGATTCAGAAGATGAGGTGCAGAAAAATAAAATGAGCTTGGCAAATAATGTTTGAATTTGATTAAGACTACAAATCCACAGATCCAAGTGACAACTACGCTGTCACATAGAGAGGGAGAGATCCTTTAGGAACACATGTTCTGGAAAGCATTTTCTCTTTTTTAGCATTATATTGAAAGAGTTTAACACAATTTAAGATTAGGTAAGATGTGGCGAGATCATCTCACAGCACACCAAACAAAGTCTCATCTCTGGGTGTGTCCTGGCCAGCGGAAGGCTGCTGGGGTGTGCAGGGGCTGGTTGAGCCCTGCGTCTTTTGGTCTATTATTGTTTAATACCCGCTTCAGTTATGATGCTAATAGTCCTTCTCAGCTGGGAGTAAGAGAGATAAATATGCATACTGTCTTCTTCAAGCTTTAGAGTGGAAACACTTTCCTACTTTTCAATGACTTTAGGAAATGACCCTCTGAAAGGACAGAAAGGAACCTGTGAGCCCTCCTTTTCAGGAGCTATGCCTCAGAAGGTTACCAGCAGCCATAAAGGAGAGCAGCTCAGTGAGAAGGAACCTGCCCGTGTCTCATGCATTGCATAACTGGAAAACGTGCCGCTAGAGGCAGTTTACTAATCAAGGTCTTTGCAGTTATTGGGGCGAAATGTGCAAAGTGCTTATTTTGCTTATTCCACTCCCTTACATGATGCCACACTGCTTAGGAATGGCCCTGCTATCTACATTTCTCATATTGTCCTTTCATCAGGAGATGGCTAGGAACGTGTAAATACACAAATAATAAATGGACTCAATGGACATGAGTTTGAGCAAAATCCAGGAGATAGTGAAGGACCAGGAAATGATAAATAAACTTACCAACTCCAATTCTGACCATTCATTGACAGAATCAAGGCTCTTATTACATTTTCTTCCCAGACCCTTTTAATAGCTCTTTGTGGTAATTATAATTTACATAACACAACAAACTGGGACAATGTGAAGGAATTACAGAGTAAATGTCAGAATATCTTGATAGAAAGAATTTAAGGGCATATTGAGATTTAATATTTTCTGCAGTCGCAAGCAGAGTATGGAATGTTAAAACAATATTTAAGAGTCTAGACTATTTATGGTTTTTCATAGGCTCTCTTGCATGTCGTTTCCAAGTTGGCAACAGCAAAACCATGGCAACAGGAAATTCTTCCCTGCAGTGGAGTTTATGAATGCTTTTCTGTTTTCATGACTCGACTCCTTATTTAATTTCCTGTACAGAAAATCAGAGTGATTACTATAGACTGCAATACAGATGTGCTAATCCAAAGACCCTCTCAAAGAAAAACAGGTCACAGGTGTCTATGGATGGATATTGAGATAAAATTTAAAATTTGCTTCCACACAGACACACAGCAGAAGTCAACATACTCTAGATACTTGAGAACCTAACTCTTATTAACCACCTGGGAAAAGGGAATGGACAAACCTCTATATTCATGAGCTGTTGATAAACAGACTGTTGCACTAGTGTGATTTTAATCAACACATTTTATGAGCCAAACTAATACCACAGCTAAGAAGCCTGTCTGCTTGGAGATTAAGTTAAAGACTATAAACAGTAAAAAACAGAAAATAAACAAAAACATCTCAAGACAGTAAAATATAAAAGTGATTAAGAAAACCCTACAATGGCTGACTACACAGATATAGACAAGGATTATGAAATGAGTTAATGAAAGTCAAGACTTCTGGGGCTTAGGATCAGATGGTTGTTAAGTTGCAGGAGTTTTCAGCCACTCTAACATTCAGCTAAATACAGCGAAGCTTATGTAACACTATCCAGGAGGAATTCTGCACCATCTCCATCCATTGCTTCCTACCTTCCACACTTCTGATAACACTACTTTTTTTTACATTCCAATCCTAAATGCTTTGATTATGGTCTTCAAGTGTCTTAAAGCCAATCCTCCAAGACTGGCTTCCTCTCCCCCATCACCAGCAGCATTCTACAGTTAGTGGCAGTGTTGTTTTACGGGTAACTTAGCAGGCGAACATCAACACAGCAGGAGGACAATAAGCCTGGTAGGAGGGTATAAGTATTTCTTACTTTTGGTGTCAAGCTGCGCGCGATACTTCTCAAATCCTTTGAGCCGAACGCGTTCTCCCAACAGCTGGAGGAATTCCTCAAAGGCTGGGCTGGCTGATTCATTGTTGTACATCTCTTCTTCCGTGCTCTGTCCAGCTTTGCAGTACATGATGCCTACTTTCTGCTGATAGTTCAGCTGTGAAGGCAGGTGATACAATGCATATAAATATAGGCAGATCCACTCTGCCCACTTAAATGCTAGTAAGTCCTGTAGGGCATATGCCCATCAAGGAGCTAACCGCTTCTCTTGAAATCCTTCTGCTTTTGTTCTTCCCCTTTTAAAAAAAAGGAGGCCTTATGAATTTAAAAGTAAAGGTCTATTTTACAAAAGATGCCTTTGGAAAAAAAGCTTGTTTTACAACACTGTGTTAGTTTCATGTGTATAGCAAAGTGATTCAATTATACACACACATTCACACACATTCTTTTTTAGGTTCCTTTCCCCTATAGGTTATTACAAAACATTGGGTTCACTGTGCTATACAGTAGGTCCTCCTTGCTTATCTATTTTATATGGTCCTGTGTGTATGTTAATCCCAAACTCCTGCATTCATCTCTCCTCTGCTTCCCTCTTTGGAAACCATAAGTTTACCAAACAAACTTTGGTAAATAAACAACCAAGTTTATTTTCTATGTCTGTGGGTTTATTTCTTTTACAAAAATATATTTTAAACTGTTTAGCACTAAAAGCCCATTAAAGTTCTTTAAAAATTTTGGGCGGTAAAATTGGAAAAGACTTATCTCCCAAGGCCATTTTTCCAATACACTAAGTTATAAACCATGGTTATACCTTCGTGACAGCATGAGCATCATCAGCACTGTACTTTTCAAATTATTTTTCTAAGCGATGAGTCTCTACATAGAAATTTTAAAAGGGGCCTCCTATGGCAAATCACAATGAAAACAAAGCATTCAAGAAATTTAAATATAACATTAATCAAAACATTTATTCATCATTTAAAAGTTTAGTCATCCTATAAACAAATTTTAAAGTTGCATTAGTCATTTAAGAAATGAATTTTTATATTAAAGTTTAGACATTTAATTCTCCAGTGAAATCAGGGTAATCCATATTCGTGAAGTCTATTTAGAGACTACCACTGCAACAACTGTTATCAATAAACTTTTATCTCATAAAAGGAAAGCGGGAAGAGGCAAAATTTTAACAGCTAACATTTAGTGAATAGCCACTATCTGCCAATCACTGTTTAGTGATTAAATTACATTAGCTTTCTTCACAAAGGCCTGCAAATATTACCCCATATGACCAATAGGCAAAGAGATGTTCAGAAAAGGGAACAGTAAGAGACACACAAGATCATAAACTGTCAACCCTGTGATTTGGCTCTACTTAATATAACCAGGATTCAATCAGGCTTGTTTTGCTATATTTCTGTCACTCCAACATACGTCCACAGCTCCTTATTTGCAATTCCATAGTTGAAAGGTATAAACCAAACTTAAGCAAACATATTTGGCAGCAAAACTTCCTATGAGCTGACAGTGACTGCTGTTTCACTTATTCCTTTCTGTGAATATTCATATCTTTGGAAATATTAACGTGTTTGATGGTGGGGTGCTGCCCCAGATTCCACTGGAACTTGCTCTAAGTGCATGCATTTTATTACCCTTCTAAATCTGGACCTTTCTGAATTCGGAAACGTATCTGCTCCTATTGTTTTACACAGAGGACTGTGAACCTAAACAATTCTTTTCAACTTTCTAAATCAAATGGTTCAGAATGGTGGTTAACTAGAAAATGTTATCAGGGAATTCCTGCTTGCTTTGGCCTCTCCTCACTAACTAGTTGACAAGGAAGGTTTGGAAGTTTTACGTGACCCGTGGACATGAGAGCTGCTTAGGAGTTCTGTAATTGTGCAGAATTGACTCTCCTCTGCCTACTCCAGTGAGTGCAGGGTAAAGTTTCAGATCTGAAACTTCCAAGTAACTGTGTCTACCGATGTGGGAATTTTTAAAAAATAGCATACAACCTTGCACTATCGCTGCTTCATTTTAATTATTAACAGAAACACTTTTAGGATTTAGTTCATTTTTTTGGTATGCCACATGCAGTTAAAAAAAGAAGAACAGAAGAGTAAAACCTGCCACATGCCACTGGTAGTTGGGCCCCTTCAAAGGTCTGAATGTGACTAATAGAGGGGAACTCCCACAGGTGGAGCCTTCATCTTGGCTTTGAAATTAAACTGAGTATCCTATTGAGTCTCAACAGTAGCTGTAGGCTCTATGTCTGTTACAAAAGAAGTCCTTAACACAGCTAGCTCCTTACTCTCTCCCTGCAAGGAGAGCTACCAAAGAAAGGAAGCAATCTGGAGAAAGGAAGGAGCTTGGAGTTATTTGCTATTTGGCTCTGTGCCCCCGAGATCAGCCTTCTCATGCAACAATGTAAAACTTGTTCAGTGGAAAGCATCTCAGTGACCCTGGATTTGTGGGTGGCTTTTTAAACTTCTGAGATAAAGGTCTAGGATTTCACTGCACAACATTCAAAAGGACTCACTTCTTTATATATACAAAAGAGCTCACTTTGGATAGAAGATAAGCAAGGAAACTTCCCCCAAACCAATGCAGGAGCAGAATGCAAGCACAGTGAGACAGTGTGCTGTCTTCTTTAGGCGGGTTTCTCATATTCCAGAGACTCCACCCGCAGACAGAACAGACTGATATTTGCTTGGTGTCAAAGGAAAACTCCTTTAAAAGGATTTGGAAATTTGTTAGAATGTCAAATTTCCTCCAATTTGAAATGGTGCCGAATGTCAGTGCTCAATCCTTGAAGGTGACACTATGACTGTATCCTTGGTTTCTGCTGCAAGGGAATCAAGGTAGGTGTCATTCTCTGAACTCGGGTTCCGGGAATCCTTAGTTAGCAACCTTGTTCCCTGCCCAGAACACGCATAGTTGTAAAGGAGGAGTTATATAAGTATAATAAGGAACATTTCAAGACAAAGAGCAACTGGAAATGGAGTTAGGGCTATGGTTTGGGGAAGGTTTGAATTGTTATGATGTTATATAAAACAGGATTTTTTTTTTGAGACACAAACACATCTATGAATAGATAATACTTTCCTGAAACGATTAGAATAGTTACGATGATGCCAGAAGCCATCTTGGAAACAGGCTGGGTTTATCCAACTGTTTAGGATCTTGCTTTTGGATATCCATGGAGTCATGCGCTACAGTTCCATGCTTGCATATCAACTCCATATCAACTGTTTACACGGAGCACTGAGGGAAGTGTTTGGACTCTCAACAAGCGTTTGTATTGTAAAAAGCGATTATGGTCAATCCAACAGGACTAAGGTTCTGTTTGAGATGCAAGTGTCTTTCAACAGCCACCAAAAGGGATATGGACTCCCACAGCCGGGAGCAACAGTATTCAGGGCTGCTCTCCTTCTCATAAAATAGGCACTTTAACACAGAATCATAGAAGCAGGTACAGCGAAATCTGGCTTATACAGCCCAGAGTTCCTGGAATGATGCATGATACAGTCAGGGCCCTCCATCAATAGAAACAGGTTTGAATAACCAAGTTCTCAGAGACCTCTTAAGAAGTTCTGATCTTTCACCTCTTCTTCCTGACGTCACAACCAGAAGGCAGGACTGGGGGTGGCACAGGTCGTGAGAAAACCCCCCATGTGTTCCTTTCTTACAAGACCTTTTTAAATTGTCTGCTTTAATAGGGGGATTTAAAACTTTCCCTATGAGCTGTCTCATCATCTAGCAGTTCTCAAAGTGTGGGTCAGGAACCCTTGAGGGGTACTTGAGCTTTGGCTTTGCTCTGGGGCAGTTAATTGGAAATAATCTGATCCTTTCAGTTTTTCCTTTTAAACTCACTGGTTTTATCAGAGTACTGTTTAATTTGAGGATAATCCTGTCCCATTATTGAGGCAAAGTCATTCTAAGATTTTACCCAATGCCATGGGAACTATGAGGTTTTCCAGGCTGCCTGCTGAGAGCAGACACTGTTCTCAGCCAGGCAGAGGTCTGAGGATTTGCCTCGCTCAGTCTTAGGGTGGTTCCTACCCTGGCTGCAAATACCTTCCTCAAATACTCACATTTACTCTGGTGGCTCAGATGGTAAAGAAACTGTCTGCAATGTGGGAGACCTGGGTTTGCTCCCTGGGTCGGGAAGATCCCCCAGAGGAGGGCATGGCAACCCACTCCAGGATTCTTGCCTGGAGAATCCCCATGGACAGAGGAGCCTGGCGGGCTACAGTCCATGGGGTCACAAAGTGTCGGACACAACTGGGCGAGTAAAGCACCAGTATCCAGCTCAGCAAATCCTTATCTCCCTGGACTCACACCTCAGTCTTCACTCAGGGAGACCTCTGGGCTTTAACGGGTGGCCCCGCCTGGCTGTGCAGCCTGGGAACTCAGGCGGAAAGCTGGTGTGATTTTTACTGTTCATTTGGTTCCCATTGTCCTTTGCTGCCTGACTCCAACATCATAAAAACCACTGTTTCACTGGTTTACCTAGTTTGTAAAAGTTGTTTCAGATGGGAAAGTAAATCTAGTTCTTCTCTTTTAATCTTGGCTGGAAATAGAAATCTGCCTCCATTTTCAAGTCATATAATTTCTGGACAGTAAACTGCATCTGTTTGAGGCATACGGTTTAATGATTTCTAACAAACTCACACTCAATCAAAATACAGAACATTCCTTTCACCCCAAGCCCCCTGGTTCCCATTTGCTGTATATGCCTGTATCAACTGACAATCACTGCCTCAGACAATCACTGTTCTATTTTTTTCCCCACTGTAAATTTGTCCGTCTGTATTTTTAAAGAGTATTTTTGCTAGGTAAAATTCCTAGTGAGAATTCTTTTTCAGCATTCTAGAAATGTGGCTTTTACCTTTTATGTTTTACAGCTCAGGAAATGGTTAATTTTAATCCAATTGTCTTAATTCTTCTTTGAATGTACTTTTTCCTCTGGCTATTTTTAGATTGTTCTCTTTTTCATTTAATTTCAGCAATTTTTACTACAATGGACCTATATCTGACTTTCTTTGTATCTACCCTGCTTACCATAGGTAGAGTTCCTTGATTCTGTCTTGTGTGTGTTTCATCAGTTTTGGAAACTTCTCTAGGGGTATTTCTTAAGACATTGATTACGTCTCGAAATACTGCTTTAATTTCTCTTCCTCTTTTCTGGGAATTCCATTACACATATGTATTCACTATGGCCCACATGTCTTTTAGGCACTTTCCTGTATTTCTCATGTTTTCTTGTCTACATTACTCAAACATTTTCCAGTAACTTCATCATTTTTCTCTTCTGTTGTGTCTAATGTTCTCTGTAAAACATTTGCTGCGATTTTTAACTTCTGGGGTTTTCTCTTTTCCCCCTCCAGTTCTAGAATTTCAATTTGATTTTTTAAAAAGCAAATCCAAGTTCTCCAGTGATCCTTGACCTCTGTTTTTTATTTCTGCAGGTCCCATGAAATCAGTGAAAACTCTAAACAGTAGCCACCTAACTTTTAATCTGTACTTTGGCCACACTTTAGCCCCAAGCCTCTCACAAATCAGCAAATGCCCCAGGAAAAAACTGCCACAGAATGATTTAATTTTGATGAACCCAAATTTCTCAATTATTTCTTTTCTAGACCAAGATTTTGATATTATATGTAAGAACTCTTCACTAACCCTTAGGTCACAGATTTTCTTCTATGTTTTTGTCACAGATTTTTAAAGTTCTACGTTTCAACCTATGATTCATTTAAATAAATTTCTGTATAATGTGTGAGGTTTAGGTCAAGTTCATTATTTTGTCTATGTAATTGTTTCAGCACCTTTGTTTGAAAAGCCTGCCTTTCCTCCACTGAATATTTTTATACTTTTGTCAAAAATCAGTTGGATATATATGTGGGGGGCTGTTTTCGGTTTCTCTATTTCATTTTTTATTGAAGGATGATAAATAGTACTGTATTTTATTTTTCGTTTCCCCATGTTCATCAAAAGAGATCCAACTGATGTTTGTGAGTTGATGCTGAATCATACAACCATGCTGGACACAGCCTGCAGTTCTAACACGTTTCAGTAGGTTTCCTGGGGTTCTGTACATAGACTATCACGTTATCTGACATAGGCACACGCTCACGTTTTCCTTTCCTTTATCCACACGCCTTCCCCTTCTCGCCTTATTGTACTGACTAGACCTTCTAGCATTGTGTTGAATAGCAATGGTGGCTGTATACATCTTTGTCTTTACCATTAAGTCTTTAATCAACTATGATGTACGCTGCAGGGGTTTTATAGGTGTATTTTGTTTTTTAATCCAGTTGAATAAGTTCCTCTTATTTCAGTTTTTATTGTTTGTGGCCATTATGGCTTTTCTCATCCCAAGATCCCCAGCCAGTCTGCTTCCTTCTTTTCCACCTTTCAGATTCACGTTTGCTTTATATACAGTGATTGTACTTAGCAAATGCATCTATTCCATGCTTCTAGAAGCAAAAGTCTAAATCTATTTTTTAAAATAAGCACTGATTATTCTTAGTGGGTAGACTTATCTGAAGCAAGTTATTCTGCCATTAGATATGAAGACCTTGCTCATTTTTCAAATCCTCACGATTCATATCGACAGCATTTACTTTGGTTTATTCTTCATAAACATGATAACTGTTTTAACTACTTTCTAAAGATTTATCACTGTACTGTCCTCCAAAAGAATGACAAAGAGACTAGAAAAATTCAGTGCTGGGAGTGAAAAAAATGCTAATTAGAAACTTTATCTTCATTGGAATTTACTAACAAAAATCAAACTGCTTTAAAAAATGACATATGGATACTGGGTAGGAAAATCATTTTTTTAAAAATCTGTCTGAAATGCTGTCAAAATTATTTATATACATGTGCACAGACTATTTTTATCTTTGGCATAATGTAAAGGAAATATTCTAGACACACATTTTGTATTCTATACACATATAAAAGAAATATTCAATACACACATTCTATATAAATATTCTATAATAATATGTTTTGTAAAAGTTCTCACAAAAATAGAAAGCTTCATACTGCTATTAAATTGATGATTTATGTACTTGTATTGATTTGATATTAAGATGAATTTCAATTATATAGGAATAGGCTCTTCATTGCAGCATTGTTTGTAACAGTAACACTGGAATCCATCTAAATGTCTATTAATAGAGAAACTAATTAGATAAACTTTGGTACAGCAACTAAACAGAATATTATGCAGCCATTAAAAACAATGGGAAAACTTCCTGTGTACTGACATGGAAAGATCTTCAAAATATATTACTAAGTGAAAATGGAAATGTGTATAGCATGTTATATTTTGTATAAGAAAAAGGGAAATAAGACTACATATGCATTTTTGGTGTATCTGTATAAAGAAACATTAGAATACATAAGAAACTAATAAAAGTGGAAACCAGAGGGGAGAAGAGAGCTGAGAGATAGGAACAGGGTAGAAATGGGATCCTTCAATGTAAACACTTTGATTTTTGGCTCATGTGAAGGTATTATTAATAGCGAAACTAGGTTTTTATTTTAAAGCTGAATTTAAAGCACAATTCAGTTTAAAAATCAAGAAGACTGAAATATCTACAATCAGTTCCTCAGTCTTTTTGGATTGTGAACCAAAGAGTCCTTGCTGCAGGTCTTAGCCATGCTGAGTTCCTTCACTATAAACTATAGTCCTACTAAGCCAAACGTCTTCCAAACACTACTGCTTGCAGTCATATTATCATAAACCTTACCTCTAGAAAGGACTCCATTCAGTCACCCACCTATCAGCCTCAGCCAGGCAAATAGCATGGATGAACCCAAGTAATGAGTAATCATTACGTGTGTGCAGACAAGAGAAAGAGACCAATGCCATGGGCTTCTTCCCCTGATCTGATGACTGTCACGTGTATTTCTTCCTGATAATGTACATATGGAACCGATCTGGTGGCCTTCTGAACTTTACACATGCATTAACTGATATTATAATCTGGAAGAACAGAATTTCAGGAGTGTTCATTGTTTTGCCAAAGCTTCATTCATAGACAATGTTGTTTTCCCTACGGCTCATTCTTTAACTCCAGATGCCTCAATCAAAGAGAGAAGTGGCTGGTCAAACTCATTTATCATTAATAAAATAATGCACGAGGGCAATGAACAGGCTAAGTCAGCAAAGAATTTCATTTATTCCCGAAATCAAAAGAACAGCACTATTCATTATCAAATAAAGATTGCTTTTTTCCTTATATCTATTCTTGAGATGTATATTGCAGACCTAATTAGATATGATTATTTTACCCCTTTAACTTCAATAATTTGAAGGGCAACATTTTAAAGAACAGAGAATCCAATAAATGTTTTTTCAATAAGTATCTAGAAAAACAGTGGAGATATTGATTTAGATAAAATCACTGCTATGTACATGAAACTTGACATTTCCTAATGAAAACAGGTCTTCCAATTTTCTCCACTGCAGACTGGAAATTTTACTTTATTTTTAAATTCTATTCTGATCTTGGGTTTTGCATGTTATATTTAATATTAGGCTCTGCAGCTGGTAGCAATAAAACCTGGAGCCATATTTCCAGTTTCTTCTCCTACTCAAGGGGAGAGAATGGGAAGATGGGGTGTAGAGTGTATTGGGTAAGAAAGCAGACGCTGGAGTCTGAAATGCTTGGATTTAAGACCTGCCTCCAGCATATCCTAACTGTGATCTGGGGGGTCCTTCACCCTCTTTGTGCCTCAGTACTCTTGTCAGCAAAGCAAGAATAATAGCATCTATATCAAAGGATTCTAAGGATTAATTAAAATAATTCATGTAAATTGCTTCACAGTTCCTGGCTTAGTCACTGCTCAATAAAAAAAATATCTATTTTTATAACTGCCTGACACTCCTGCTCAGCGGGATTGCTCGCTGTCCCATACCCACATCCCAAGCTTCTAGCCTGCTGTGCTTTGTTCTCATTGTTCTGAGTCTAGACCACCCCATCGCTTATTTTCTGGACTGATGAAAGGTCCACTTCATCCTGACCCATCTGATTAATCGTGACTTGGCCCCACTGGCTTGTTAGTAGTTCTGTTATTACATTCATTATATTAAACCCACCTTTTATTATAGCAATTTATGACTTTGCCTCCTTCATAGGTAAAGGCTGTGTCTTACTAGCATACAGTATTTATTAATAAAAATCTGAAAAGAGTGGTTACTGAACATTTACTGGATTTGAAAAGTTATGCTTTTTACTTATAAAAGTAAGCACGATATCTTATACTATCTATAACAGCAAGATGCTTATAAAGATGAAATGAGATAAAGCATGTAAACGGCTACTAATGAGTTATTATTTTATCATCATTCAGTGTTCACCACGTGCCTAGCATTGCATTAAGTGCTCTACACGTGTGATATCCTTGAAACACGGCCTGGAATAATGATCTTTCACTTTCTTTTCACTTTCAATGTCACTTTCACTGCTGGCAGAATGATCTTTTCACTCCATTGCACGGAGTAGGTGAGATAAAGGTGTTTTTTAATGACCGATGAAGAAAAACAACATTGATATGGCAAATCTAAAAGTAACTGATTACCCGTATTATTAAAAAGTTGGCAATATATAATGAAATTCCTAATACTTCACAGTGTAGTTTGGAAGATAAAAATAATTTGATACGTGCAAAAAGTAAAAGTGAAAGTGTTAGTAGCTCAGTCATGTCTGACTCTGCAACACCATGGACTATAGCTTGCCAGGCTCCTCTGTTCACGGAATTCTTCAGACAAGAATACTGGGGTTGATTGCCATTCCCCTCTCCAGGGAATCTTTCTGACCCAGGGATCGAACCCGGGTCTCCCACTTTGCAGGCAGATTCTTTACCATCTGAGCCAGAGAAGAAAACTTACAAATCTTAAAAGCCAAAGTTAGTATCATGCAAATGCATACCCAGCATTCAGGACTCCTAGGGCAAAACAGTGCTGCCTCTGAAAGCCTCAATCCTCTCAAGTGTAAAAGGCCAGTAACTGGAACCTACCATCCAGGGGTACCGTGAGGGTTAAAGCAGATGATGCTGGTAAAGAGCTTAGAACAGTGTAATAAGTAAACATATATACTTATCTAAAGTGTCTTCATCATAAGAGATGCTCTCAAATTATCTCACAAGTGAAGATCCAGGACCATGATGGGAAAACTAAATCCAGAGTTAATTCAAATTTGCCAAGTCACAAGCTGTTCTAAATTCATGACAATGTGCAACCATTGGCAGGTTATTTCATCTTCTGATTGCCCTTTAGATGATAATGGAAATTGACATCAATCAATAGTGAAAGGCCCAGGAAGTTGTGAGGAAGGTGAATGTGAAAGCATGGGTAAGCCACAAAACACATGATCATTTCCTAAAACTTGGGGAATTACAATGTCAACTTCAGTTCCCACATAAACATCAGAGTCTAGTCAAATGAGAAACAAATTTTTGTATTTTTGTGAAATGCTATCTTTTATATCATATAGATATAACTTACATCTAGAACAAATGTTCATTTTAGCTTTTAAAAATGGTAAATGAAAAAAAAAGTACCAAAGATCTGAAAGGCAAAATGCCACAATATAGCAAGCAAATAGTGTTTTCTTTATCTGAGAATAATTATGTGAGCTGTTAAAGTAGAAACGATTTTAAAGAAATTACTTAAATAAAATTTAAAGGGAGATGCAGAGGCTCCTTTCAGTGAGTTCAGTTTTTTTGTACTAAGTTGCTTCAGTCATCAGCTACAGTTCACGGGGTCACAAAGAGTTGGACACAACTGAGCAACTAACACACAATTCAAACTATGGATCTCTAAATATAAGGATGTACAAAGCATGAAATTTCAAAAAATGATGACACAGATGGAAACTAACAACATTTTGCTGTGATTCAAATGCATTATAAGCACCTAGAGGCATTCCTTTTACAAAATCTGTTATCTGTAAAGTCACCAGAATAATCAATTTCTCAAAAGGATTCCAAGGCATTAATAAAATTTCCTTACCAAAAATACAACTTCCCAGACTAAGCCCCTAAGTATGTGTGTCCTCTGTCTTTTATCAGTATAATCCTGGGCTTTAAATGCTATGAATACATAAACAGAAAGAGAGGCCAAGTATTGGTATCCCTTAGTTCAGATATAGCGCTGCTCACACAGAATAGCAGGTTTTAAACTTCTAGATTCTACTGCCTAGCAAAATTTCCAAAATTAAATTGGGGAGACTTATCTAGACTGCCAAACTGTAGTTTCACTGATAAGGCATTATAGGAAACATTTAATACATATGATCATCAATAATTTATGAAGGAAGGGATAAACAGTTTAATATGCCCCAAGATGAGAGCAGGAGGAGAAGGGGGCGACAGAGGATGAGATGGCTGGATGGCATCACTGATTTAACGGACATGAATCTGAGCAAACTGGGAGACAGTGAAGGACAGGGAAGCCTGGCATGCTGCAGTCCATGGGGTGGCAAAAAGTCGGAATGACTTATTAGTGACTGAACAACAAAAACAAAAATAAGAAGCCCATCATTTCAGAATAATGGGCAGTTTTGTGAATTAAATAAATGTTCCTTTAAGCTAAATTCATTATAGTGCTTTCATCTTTCTTTGTGGAAGTGAAAGCTGCTCAATTGTGTCCGACTCTTTGTGACCCCATGGACTAGATAGTTCATGGAATTCTCTAGGCCAGAATACTCTAGTGGGTAGCCTTTCCCTTCTTCAGGGGATCTTCCCAAACCAGGGATCAAACCCAGGTCTCCCACACTGCAGATAGGTTCTTTACCAGCTGAGCCACAAGGGAAGCCCATGAATACCGGAGTTGGTAGCCTATCTCTTCTCCAGTGGATCTTTCTGACCCAGGAACCGAACTGGGATCTCCTGCATTACAGGTAGATTCTTTACCAACTGAGCTATCAGGGAAGTCCTGTGGGTGGAACCATAAAGTATTTATCATATCATAAAGTATTTAGAGCAGCACTACCTGTGGTCTAATATTTTGAAAAGACTAAGAAAGGCATGAAATGTGCCAGGGATCCCATAAAATATCTATAATTGGGACAATCATTTTTTAATTTAAGCAAAACCTAGGATGAAAAGGAAAAAAATTCGTCCTTTACACAAAATAATCTGTTTAGTATGTTGAAATTAGAATGTTCAGTATACGATTATACTGTATGTGTGCATGCTAAGTAGCTTTAGTCATATGTGACTCTTTGTGACCCCATGGACTGTAGCCCACCAGGCTCCTCTGTCCATGGGATTCTCTAGGCAAGAGTACTGGAGTGGGTTGCAATGCCCTCTTGCAGGGGATCTTCCGAATCCAGGGGATTGAATCTGTGCCTTTTGTGTCTCCTGCATTTGCAGCCAGGTTCTTTACCATTAGCACCACTGGGAAGCCCCCAAATCTCATCCCTTGTATTATCAATGTCTAAATGTTGTTTCCCTTGAACCTGTAAAATTGAATCCAATCGTCATTTTTCTACTCTTCCTTTGTTAGAATAAATGCTCAAAATATTTACTGAACACAGCACCCAAAATAGTTAAATTTATGTGTCAGCAGTCTTCTGAAAGTGTCAGTCACTCAGTTGTGTCCATCTCTTTGCGACTCCATGGACTATAGCCTGCCAGGCTCCTCTGTCCATGGAATTTTCCAGGCAAGCGTACTGGAGTGGGTAGCCATTCCCTTCTCCAGAGGATCTTCTTGACCAACAGACTGAACCTGGGTCTCCTACATTACAGGCAGATTCTTTACCATCTGAGCCACCAGGAAGCCCCAAGCATTCAAAGTGCTCAAATTTACATGTTATAAATATGGATACTCACAGTCTACTTGAAATATACATATGGAACAGACATTAGCTGTGCTTAAGATGAATGAACAAAAGGAGCAATGATTAGAAAAGTTATATCTAATATCTAATAATATATTCCTATCGGCTGAGTTAAAAGACTGAATCATACCTTTCAACTGTTACTTTCCACTATAATTCATTTTAATAAAATTCAAATTTTTGCCTAATTAAGAAAATTCTATCAAAATTTGTTCATAGAATGGAATTCAATAACTGGACCAATTTTACTTTTGGAAGACTCTTTAAAAAAAAAAAATGCAGTGGAATTACCACTCAGTCAAGACACATTATGGCTAAAATATTCAAAGAAAGAGTTAAAAATAAATACAACGTCTAACAAAACTAGCCCATATGCTCAAAAGATTCCAACTAGAATAGGGATACACTCTCCAGTTAGCGGATTACAGTTTTGCATTCTCTACTCTTCTGTCCCCTCTATATGAATTATCCTATCACTCATCTGTATCTGGATCAATGACCTCACATTAAGGGTTAGGAAGTATGCAGGTGAGAAAATCTTGAGTATTCATTTTGTTACATATTAGGATCCAGATTTTTAAAATTCTGAATTTTGTAATTAAAAATCTTGATGAAAATACATCTCTGGCGGTACTAATAGACTAAAAATTAAAGCTTTTAAGAACAGTATGGTATAGTGGTTCCCAGTTCAGTTCAGTTCAGGCACTCAGTCGTGTCTGACTCTTTGCGACCCCATGAATCGCAGCACGCCAGGCCTCCCTGTCCATCACCAACTCCCGGAGTTCACTCAGACTCGTGTCCATCAGGTCAGTGATGCCATCCAGCCATCTCATCCTCGGTCGTCCCCTTCTCCTCCTGCCCCCAATCCCTCCCAGCATCAGTCTTTTCCAATGAGTCAACTCTTCACATGAGGTGGCCAAAGTACTGGAGTTTCAGCTTTAGCACCATTCCCTCCAAAGAAATCCCAGGGCTGATCTCCTTCAGAATGGACTGGTTGGATCTCCTTGCAGTCCAAGGGACTCTCAAGAGTCTTCTCCAACACCACAGTTCAAAAGCATCAATTTTTCGGCGCTTAGCCTTCTTCACACAGTAGTGGTTCCCAGTACATGCTTTGAACTTATTAACTGTGTGATCCTGGACTTATTACTTAACCTCTCTGTGTCTCAGATTCTTCATCCTTAAAGTGGGGATAAAAATGGTACCATTCTCCTGGGGCTGGGACATAAGTTGGGATAATATATTAAGGTACTTAAAACAGAGCCTGGTGAATATGTTCATTAGTATCAGCTACTGTTATTACTATTACTTATTCCTCGAGTATCTGAAAAATTCATTGCATTAATGGAAAATTACCAAAAGAGTTGAACATTGTTTAAGTACCATATCAGTCAATCCTGACATAGAGAATTTCATCAGATGAGAAATGTTCAGTGAGTTAAGAAAAAAGAAAACGAGTAACTGCAAAGAGAAGATCCTTCATAATAAATGGTATCAGTTTACCCCATCAAAAAAGAACTCCTCAGGTCTGATTCTGGAAGCTTAGTGGGAAGCCTGAGCAGCAGAAATGTCCTCCCCTGGAGGCCACACTTACCCCCTGCTCATCCAGTTTCATGAGCTGTTCTGTGACTTTGGGGGTGTTGAAAGCCAACCGCAGGCACTGAACATTGAGCTCAGGAATCACGTGCTCCAGCACCTCCTTCAGGGGCAGCCCCCGAGCCGTTGAGTGCTTTGCCGTGGAGGGAATGGCATCCTCCAGCACTGACCCCCTCAGTGTCATGAGCTGAAAGAGAGACACATGTCCAGGGAGATGAGTAAATACAACCAGCGTGAGGTCCCCCTAGTTATCAGTTGAGCCAGTGAGGGAGAAAGGATGAAGGGAGTGATGTAAGATACTTTATGTATGAAAAACGAGCCCAGTACTTTCAAGAAGACCCAGGCAAGTCCGATGGAACTCATCATCAAGCTTTCTGAGGACATGTCCTTAAACACCAAAGAGTATACGTTTCCTTGAAGAGCTCAGGAAGACCAAGGTCTCCATATAGCTATACAATGTTTACACAAATACCAGGAAATTAAGGAGATATCCCAGAGACTATCTGAAGACTAAATGCTTAGAATTTGGATGTTATACCTTTTTGAATTGTAAGAGGCAAGGGCAGGGGAAGAGTTTGAAATTTCGTAATGCACTGTTGACCAGCTTAAACTATTCCTATCCCAAATGCTGCTATGACAGGACAACGATTACAGTTAGCACAGCGGCCACTGTCTACAGCATCTACAGTGACCTGTGCTTTCCCTGTGTCTTAGGAACTCTGCTATTATCATGAAATACAAACATAAGCAAAGACATTTCCTTAAGCAATGATGATCTGTTGAAGCAAAGTAGCTCTCATGTTCAAGAATCTTCATGTGACAAAGTTGATAGTACAATTTAAACGCTCTATGGTAACTTAAAGACAAAACCATTAAGTTGAATGAATTTCCATTAAGCATGTAGGTTATAAGGCATTATACTGCAAAAGGAGTAAATGTTGAAGACCAAATGTGGTGTGAAAAGAGGGTGAGAGGTAAGAAATATCCATCCAGGAGGATATATGTACTAAGAGAAACCTAACAAAGTCAGATTCTATAACAAAAGCAGAAAAAGGACTGCTCTGGCTCAGGGCATAAGGAAAGGCCCTCATGGAAAAGTGTAGCACTAAAAAGGGGCCTTCAAGGAAAAACTGTACAAAAAGACCGCGTCAGAGAGCAAAGGTGTGGAGATGAGAAACAGCAGGGTGTGAGCAGGAAAGAGAGACCAGTGTAGGTAAGCGGGATCTAAGTGAGCTGGAGAGGGCTGTGGGTGAGCCAGAGTCCCCCGCAGAGCGTACCTCGAGGGGTCAGCATCTCACCCGGAACCAACAGGCCATCTCAGAAACTGTTTGCATGGGGATGATGACGTAAGAAAATTCAGTTGCCACTGCCCAAGGAAGAAACTACAGGCAGAGAATACAGCTTGAAAGAAGCTGTACTGTTCAAGTAACAGGCAAGATGGTGTGACAATTACCAGGGAAAATGGAAACCAAAGGAAGAATCACCAGGGAAGCAAAACCTGTAACAGGTGCCAACTGAAGGAAAAGAGAGATGAGGGTAGGAAAAGCCAAGTTCACCAACCTCTGACTCTCAAGACAAGAAGAAGGTGCTTGAGGTTATTTGTAGTCTATTCATTTGATTAGTATCTTTTCTTTCATTTATAGTCCGTTTGCAAATAACACGGGTTAAAAAAAAAATCCTTTTCTGTGACTTAATATCTAATTTGACCGAAATGATTTTTGTTTCATTTCTTACAAATAGCTGAACAACTCCTGTGCTCCTACTTTCATGAGATAATGCCTGTGGAGGGTCAGGAAGTTACAAAGACTGGTCGGATTTCCAACTGAGAGAGCCCCAGACCAGGAATGCTAAGGAAGCAGTGCTAATCTTGGACCACAGAAAAATAGCAGCCCACCTCAAGAAAAGTCTGAGCAGATGAGAAAAAGAATGACTCATTTTTATACCTGAACCACCAGTGTTACTGTTATGTTTTGCTAATGACTTCCAGAAACAAGCAAAGAATCCTCCTATATGCCCGTGCACCTATGCTTAAAAGCACTCACGCCAGAGACTTTGTTCATAAACAAACAGCCACACTTACAAATACGTGTAAAGTCCTGTTTTTGGTTTCTTTATACTGTGCAATCATTGTTTCTATTAAAATGAAAAATATCTGTTTGTATTTCTGTTATCTTGACGCCATTTATGAAGCAACTGGAATGTCACTTTGGAGATTGCTTTCTTTTTTCTCGAAGAGAAATTAACAGCACAAGAAATCCCTATCAAGGCATAAGAATTAAGTCCTACTTTATTAAACAGTCAGTCAACTGTCCATCCTACAAAGTGCAAGAGCTCTGCCTGGATCAGGACCAACATCCAGAGATATTTCTATCAAAGGACTTTCATTAGTGTATTTCTTTGAAAAGTCTCATAAAGATATTACAGTTAAACGACACTTAAGGACTATTTCTATCAGAAAGAAAAAAAAAATGACACTAAGACAGTGGTAATGAATTAAATAAACATGAGGGAGGAAGAAAGGAATGACATGGTGGAGGACTATTTTAGTTGTTGGGTATGTAGTCATAAATCCCATGGACAGAGAGCCTGGTGGGCTACAGTCCATAGGATCACAAGAGTTGGACATGACTGAGCAACTAAACCACCACCACCATGAACAACTCGGAGTCCTCAACAGCCCTGAGCTTATATTCAAGTAGGGGGAAGACACAAAGTGAACACAATACATAAGTACAATGTGTGAGACAGTGGTGTTGCTGGAAAAAATGAATACAAAAATAAACCCTGGAAGCGGGATATGAAACAGTAGAAATTTTAGATCCACTGGCCGAGAAGGCCCCTGTGGCTTAACAATAAAGGCCAGAAGGAAAAGAGAGCGACGCCCACAAGGACACCTGGGGGAGAACACTGATTGCAGAGGAACAGGGACCATCGGAGCCCCGAGGCAGGGCTGTCCGCAGGTTGCCCAAGAGGGAGGCCACTGCGGCTGGAAAAGACGAAGCAAGGTCAAGGTCAGAGACAGAGGTGCCTGGACTCCCCCGCTAGGGAGGAGAAGGGAAAACCCTAGAGGGATTCTGAGCCGAGGAATCACAGATCTGTACTACATTTCTAAAGGACCCCTGCTGGGCTTGAGAGGATCCAGACCTAAAGGAAGATGCAGGAAGAAAAGAGAAGATGATGGTGGTCTGGGCCCAGGCAGAAGCAGTGAGCTGGGAGGAGCGGCAGAATTCTGAACGCATTCTGAAGACAGAGTCAACCAGTTTCCTGGTGAGACCAGCTCTGGGGGCGGGGTGGGGGTGGGAGAGAGAAGTTGAACAGGACCTCCAGGTCTCTGGCCCGAACAACTCTAACAAAAGGGTTGTCATCGGTTAAACATTAATTTGAATATGAGAGCAGGTGGTAATGAACCATAAACATCTGACTTGGATATTTCAATCAAAGGGTAAGGAAGTGGCCCCCAGGGCCCATCCAATGGGTTGGTAGGAAAAGGACCAGGGAATCCTTAAGTGTGATTTAACTGTAATTACAGGAGGGAGGTGTAGGTGGAGCATTTGAGGCTGAAGCAGGGAGAGGCAAGAAAACAGATGAAGGCGAGCGTGGTTCCCCAACCACGGCAGAGGGACCACGTTCACTTGGGTCAGCAGTTGACCTGGAGAGAGAGGCTGCGACCAGCCATGGCATGCAGGCAAGGCAGGCGGGAAGGGACAATCGTGGACAGCAGAGACAGGCTCTGAGAAAGAAAGAAAGGGCCACCTTGGAAAGCCTCAACCTCCAGCATGAAGAATGACAGGATAGGGGCAAGAAGGAACTGAAATGAAACAAAAAATATAGAAAAGCAGAAAGATGAGGACGACTTAAATCAGAGCGGCCTAAGGAGGCGGGGAAAAGGTTAAGCACAGAAGGACAGAAACAGGTGGGAGGAGGTAAGTGGCTCTCGGGAAGCTGGTGGGGTCTGAGGAACAGCTCCCTACATCCAACTCCAAAACATACTGTGTTCCCCGTGCTTTTCACGTTCAACAAAAAAAAGACCTGACCCTGCTTAATGATCAGCTTTGGCTTGGAGAAAAAGGACCCTAGAGTATGTGGGTTCTGCATTCCTCTCGGGCCACTCAACATAACACGTTAGATATTGAAGCCGTGCCTTTAAAAATCCTATTTTTAATTTCCCAAGAGCTGAAGCTGAGAAGCAATTATTAAGTGAAGCCAACCCCTACAACCTGTCTTGTATTCAATGGGGGAAATGAAGCCAAATGTCCTATTTAAGCTAGTTTCAAAACCATTATTTTCCACCTACCTCAAGGGGTATTAGGCATTAATGCATGACAACAATCTTAAAGTGATTTGGCTCAGAGAGGCAATAAATTGATAGCTGGCATAACTATACACATGTTTAGAAAGAAAACAAAAAAATCCCTCATAGTCCCAGATAGTCATGAGGTCATTTTCTGAATCTGGAAATCAGGCAGAGCTTTAACAGTCTCTACATGACAAACTCTAGTGCTTGCTTTTATTTTACTTTTGAAAATAAATATACATATATATTATATATAAATATTTCAATGATACGTATATGTATTTGGCTGCTCAGTCACATCCCACTCTTTGGGATGCCATGGACTAGAGCCCTCCAGGCTCCTCTATCTACAAGATTCTCCAGGCAAGAATACTGGAGTGGGTAGCCATTCCCTTCTCCAGGGGATCTTTGCGGCCCAGGGATCAAACCTGCATTGCAGGCAGATTCTTTACCATCTTTGCCACCAGAGTTTTTTTTAATGCTTTGTTGGCTATTTGCTTTTATGTTTCCTTTTAGACTTCCCCGGTAGCTCAGACGGTAAAGCGTCTGCCTACAATGCAGGAGACCCAGGTTCAATCCCTGGGTTGGGAAGATCTCCTGGAGAAGGAAATGGCAACCCACTCCAGTATTCTTGCCTGGAAAATCCCATGGACAGAGGAGCCTGGTAGGCTACAGTCCATGGGGTCGCAAAGAGTGGGACATGACTGTGCAATTTGACTTTCACTTTCTCATTTTTACCTGAATTTCACTTTAAAATAGAAACTCACATATCATGTGTACTTAGTTCCATAAAAAACTCCAAGGACCCATATTACCCACAATTAGACAGCCTCTAGTTCAAAAATCTTTATTTTAAGCCTCTGAGAATAGGTCCAAGATAGCAAAGAAAAAAAATACAAGAAGAGTCCCTTTCCTTTTTCCTGGGTCAAGAAACTTCCTCAATAATAGTTTGAAAATGTGAGTTAAGTTTTAGTTGACCCCCTCTGGATCCTCAAGCTGGCTCGCTGCCTTCCGGCTGCCCAAGCAGGATATGTAATATCCAATTTGGGATTCTGAGGACTCCAATTTCCTTGGGTCACACTTAATGAACACATCTTTCTGTGAATCAAAATTCCCATTCATTTATTGCATCTACCCAAAGCTAGATGGGAAGAAAGGGTCCAGATCTAATCATGATGTCCACCCCCGTCACCATCAGAATGAATGAAAGGGCTCTTTGTTTATTCTACAGACATTTGTAACCATGTGCTATTAAATTTAATTGCTTTGTTACTGCTACGATTATTTTTTTCTCACTTAAATTAAGCCTCAAGTCTTTCTCATGTGTGACTTACCTCACTAGTTCTAAAAATTATTCGATAGTTGTAGGGAGATCCATTTTCTTTCGTTTCTTCTGGTTTTTCCCTTCGAATGCTCACAGCCACTGGACCAAGATTCTCATCGGCCCCAAAATAGTTCCAGTGTTCTTAGGTACAATAAGACAAAACAAAATTAGAATATTTACAGCACACTAAAAAATGTCATATGCTGCTATTTATATCACTCAGAAATTATATCAATAAAATACAAACATATTTAACAAAAATTAATATCCTTCACTGAATTATAAAAGTAAAGACTGAGCAATCAATGTAGGTTTAGTCTCAGAGGTGGTAAGACAAAAGAGGTGGCCTGCTGAGTTTTTTTTACTATTCTGTGACTCACTACTTTTTTAAAGTAAAGAAATTTGTGTTATTGCCCTATAAACAGGCTATACTGTATCAGGGCTTCCTAGCTTTTATAAAAACTGTATCAACTAAAAACAACATCAACCAACCCCCCCACCCCCACCCCGCCCCCGCCAAACCTACTGAGAACAAAGTTTGAGGATAGACGGATTTCCTGCAGATTAAAAAAGATTCCCCTAGGGCCTTCCCTGGTGGTCCAATGGTTAAGACTCCATGATCCCAATGCAGGTTCAATCCCTGTGTAAGGGAAGATCCTGCATGTTGCACAGCATGGCCTAAATAGATAAATAAAACAGATCTCCCGGGACTAGAGAGAGGAAAGAGGTCTGAGTGTTACTTGGCAGCATTCTGCTCCCACATTGCCCAGGTTAAGACAGAGGAAAGAGCTTCAGAGTGCCCCTGGGAGGCAGAAGCCCACACCCAGGGCTTTGGGCCTCACCAATGGTTCCTGCATAGTAAGCATCAGAGGCATCCAGCAGAGCCGCTGCATCTGGAGGGATGTGAGGGCTGGGAAAAGGGCCTCTCCTAGGCCATCAGTGTGGCCAGGTGACTAATGGCAACTCAGGGCCCTCTCCTCAATGTCTGGCATTTCTCCAGACTCCAAACTTTAGAACAACCTTGGGGGTGGGGGCAAGTGTCCAAATGACTGGTGTTGACTTTATCTTCCTCCTAACAAGAAGGAACGCTGGGGTCAAAAGTAAATTAATTTACAGAAAAGGTAAAAAGTGCTATTTACTTACTGTACACCTAAAAATTAAACTTGTTGATACAGACAAAAGATGTTCACAGATGAGAAAGTAAAAAAAACAACAAACAAATACATGAAAAGTTAGAGTAGATAACTTACTTTTCAAATCTCCAAAATACTTATTTACATTGCCCTATTTCATTTACATGTGATATGATTAAATGACCGAGTTGCGACATGGTGGGTTATTCTCATACAAAATACATCAATATTTGAAAATACACATTATTCTCATACATAATATGTATTTGAAAGTCCATGAGAATAATAAGAAATAACAGCATAAAATATCTAATCATATAGTTCTAAATTTAGGTAATACATATGAAAATGCTTTGCAAGTACTAGAGAATAATTATTTTTTAAAAAAATCATTAATACCATGAGCTATCTAAGAATATTATCACAATCCATGAAAATTCAAAATATGGGAAACACAATGGGAACACAGGCAATAAGCATTTCATATATGGACAGCTGATAAACAACCCAATAAACATCACAAAATCCATGTACAAACACTTATGTACATCCTCAAAGCATAGCATGTGAGAATCACACTCAGAGGTTATTTACTCTTACTTTGCACATAATTTTAATAAGCGTGGTTGTCTGGTCTTCAAGCCCACAGCTTGATTTCAGAGGTGTGATAATTCCAGATGTTGACAAAGTTCAGAGTGTAGGGCTGATAGAAACTTGCATGCAGATAGCAATGTGACAGACAACTGACAAGGAAGAAAACAAAAAGGGAGGAGACAGAAACAGTATAAAAAAGCGGATGCGAACTGAAAGAGCAACAAGACAGCAGTCTGGGAACATTTACTGAAGGAGCAAAGGGCTTCACACGCTTCAGAACTTCAGAGACTATTTTAACCCTGCAGCACAGGACACCGATGGACATGCCAAAGATGACCATGACATTCATTATATCCTGTTCATGGACTCTACCCCTGACTCACCAGAAACTCCTCAAACACATCCCACAAAGCTCAGGAAGGGCAGGTGGGACTGCTAGTCTTTGCTGGTGGAGAAATTCACAAAGACACGGGGCCAATACCAATTACCGTCAGCAATCTCCACGCCTCCTCAAGCTGCCTCTGGTCAGCTCTCGCTCCCCTTCTCCACTGCAGATATTTCAAATATTCTCTGTTCTCCTTCAAACTCCCCCTCACCTACCTTCTCTCAATCTCAGCAGATAATGCTGTCCACATCACAAAGAAAATAAAGAGCCCTTTCAGAAGCAACTGCCTCACTTTCCACCATCACTCACAGACACTTACCTGGATCCAGACTTTCACTTCCTTTGCTTTATAATGTAAACCCACTCTCTCCTGAAATTCTAGCCTCCACTCAATTCCACCTTCCCAGGGACACTGATGCCCAATCACCCTCCCTGTATCTGCAACTTGACCTCTCCGCCTGCGCATTCCCATCACCATTCAATCAGGCTGGGGCCTCCTACATCTTTAACCGCAACACTTGCCCTCAGTTCCTTGCCAACCTCCAGGTTACCTCCCTTCTCTTTTCTTCCACTGGAAACTTCCTGAATGAGATACCTGATTCTTCACTTTAGGATTCCTATCATCTGACTGCCACTGCACCGTCACCAGTCAGTCATAAAGGTGAAACAAACAGAAACTCTGGGTCCTTCTCCTGTCCAAACTCCTCCTAACTTGCCAATGGCATTTCCTTTTGTTTCCCCCCCTAAAAACACTCTTCTAGAAAGTGGCTTCTCCGAAACCAGCCTCTCTTGGTTTTTCTTCCACTGGCCCTGGCTCTTCTTACTCAATTTCTCTTTCTCCTCCCAAGGGCCTTCCCTGGTGGTCCAATGGTTAAGACTCCATGATCCCAATGCAGGTTCAATCCCTGTGTAAGGGAAGATCCTGCATGTTGCACAGCATGGCCTAAATAGATAAATAAAACAGATCTCCCGGGACTAGAGAGAGGAAAGAGGTCTGAGTGTTACTTGGCAGCATTCTGCTCCCACATTGCCCAGGTTAAGACAGAGGAAAGAGCTTCAGAGTGCCCCTGGGAGGCAGAAGCCCACACCCAGGGCTTTGGGCCTCACCAATGGTTCCTGCATAGTAAGCATCAGAGGCATCCAGCAGAGCCGCTGCATCTGGAGGGATGTGAGGGCTGGGAAAAGGGCCTCTCCTAGGCCATCAGTGTGGCCAGGTGACTAATGGCAACTCAGGGCCCTCTCCTCAATGTCTGGCATTTCTCCAGACTCCAAACTTTAGAACAACCTTGGGGGTGGGGGCAAGTGTCCAAATGACTGGTGTTGACTTTATCTTCCTCCTAACAAGAAGGAACGCTGGGGTCAAAAGTAAATTAATTTACAGAAAAGGTAAAAAGTGCTATTTACTTACTGTACACCTAAAAATTAAACTTGTTGATACAGACAAAAGATGTTCACAGATGAGAAAGTAAAAAAAACAACAAACAAATACATGAAAAGTTAGAGTAGATAACTTACTTTTCAAATCTCCAAAATACTTATTTACATTGCCCTATTTCATTTACATGTGATATGATTAAATGACCGAGTTGCGACATGGTGGGTTATTCTCATACAAAATACATCAATATTTGAAAATACACATTATTCTCATACATAATATGTATTTGAAAGTCCATGAGAATAATAAGAAATAACAGCATAAAATATCTAATCATATAGTTCTAAATTTAGGTAATACATATGAAAATGCTTTGCAAGTACTAGAGAATAATTATTTTTTAAAAAAATCATTAATACCATGAGCTATCTAAGAATATTATCACAATCCATGAAAATTCAAAATATGGGAAACACAATGGGAACACAGGCAATAAGCATTTCATATATGGACAGCTGATAAACAACCCAATAAACATCACAAAATCCATGTACAAACACTTATGTACATCCTCAAAGCATAGCATGTGAGAATCACACTCAGAGGTTATTTACTCTTACTTTGCACATAATTTTAATAAGCGTGGTTGTCTGGTCTTCAAGCCCACAGCTTGATTTCAGAGGTGTGATAATTCCAGATGTTGACAAAGTTCAGAGTGTAGGGCTGATAGAAACTTGCATGCAGATAGCAATGTGACAGACAACTGACAAGGAAGAAAACAAAAAGGGAGGAGACAGAAACAGTATAAAAAAGCGGATGCGAACTGAAAGAGCAACAAGACAGCAGTCTGGGAACATTTACTGAAGGAGCAAAGGGCTTCACACGCTTCAGAACTTCAGAGACTATTTTAACCCTGCAGCACAGGACACCGATGGACATGCCAAAGATGACCATGACATTCATTATATCCTGTTCATGGACTCTACCCCTGACTCACCAGAAACTCCTCAAACACATCCCACAAAGCTCAGGAAGGGCAGGTGGGACTGCTAGTCTTTGCTGGTGGAGAAATTCACAAAGACACGGGGCCAATACCAATTACCGTCAGCAATCTCCACGCCTCCTCAAGCTGCCTCTGGTCAGCTCTCGCTCCCCTTCTCCACTGCAGATATTTCAAATATTCTCTGTTCTCCTTCAAACTCCCCCTCACCTACCTTCTCTCAATCTCAGCAGATAATGCTGTCCACATCACAAAGAAAATAAAGAGCCCTTTCAGAAGCAACTGCCTCACTTTCCACCATCACTCACAGACACTTACCTGGATCCAGACTTTCACTTCCTTTGCTTTATAATGTAAACCCACTCTCTCCTGAAATTCTAGCCTCCACTCAATTCCACCTTCCCAGGGACACTGATGCCCAATCACCCTCCCTGTATCTGCAACTTGACCTCTCCGCCTGCGCATTCCCATCACCATTCAATCAGGCTGGGGCCTCCTACATCTTTAACCGCAACACTTGCCCTCAGTTCCTTGCCAACCTCCAGGTTACCTCCCTTCTCTTTTCTTCCACTGGAAACTTCCTGAATGAGATACCTGATTCTTCACTTTAGGATTCCTATCATCTGACTGCCACTGCACCGTCACCAGTCAGTCATAAAGGTGAAACAAACAGAAACTCTGGGTCCTTCTCCTGTCCAAACTCCTCCTAACTTGCCAATGGCATTTCCTTTTGTTTCCCCCCCTAAAAACACTCTTCTAGAAAGTGGCTTCTCCGAAACCAGCCTCTCTTGGTTTTTCTTCCACTGGCCCTGGCTCTTCTTACTCAATTTCTCTTTCTCCTCCCATCTAGAATCTTTTGTCCTCTCCCAACGCTGATTACTCTCAAGAGTCCACATGTCCACTCCAGACATCTGTGAGCCCTAGATCTTCACATTTACCAAATAAAACTCCCGATTTCTTTGTCCCATGGCATCTGTAAAAGTGAACCTATCACCTTCCACACAAACCGATACAGCTCTCCCTGCAACCCTGGTGTGAGTAACTGCTACCACATTCCTCTAGCTGCTTATGCCTGACCCCCTGTCAAGCCCGCTGAATTCCAGCTCCTAAAGAGCTCTGAAATCCACCTACTTTCCCTCCATCCCACTGCCACTGGTTTATCCACATCATCATTCGCCCGGATGTTTGTGAGTTTTCTGACAGATTAGCTTTTCATGACTGGCTTCTAAGATGCAAGCCTGACCGTCACTATTAAGTTTCAAACCCTCCGCTGCTTTCCCACCAGTCCTTGGATACTACTCAAGCCTTCTCAAGGGCCCTCGTGGCCTGTCACCAGCCTGTCATTCCAGTTTCAACCTGGACCTTTCATCCGTCTAAACTCTGAGAACCAACCATCCTGAACTTGTCAACTCATTGTGCCTGTCTAGGACATTCCACCAACTAACTCCTCTTTACTTGACTAAGTCCTTGCAACCTTCAGGGTTGCATCTGAAATATTATTTAGACATCTTCTCAAAGAGTGCTTGAACACTGGAGCAAAATGACAGTGTGTACCTTGCAGAGTAATGATAATACTTTATTTTAAGACTGGTAAGAGAAATACAAATTAGGGAAACCAAAGAATACATTGTAACTGAAAAAATTTAGAAAGGTTACTACAGAAAAACATGAATTCATAAAAGTACAAATATTGAACACAATCATTTTAGTATAAATTGGCAGGTAATACAGTATTATTTAAAAAGAAACTAATTCTACCTAAAAATGAAGAAGGCTGATTTTAAAAAATGAATCATTTAAATTTTTTTCTGTGTCATCATCAAGCCCTGGCTAGGTCTTTGTGTGCTTTTTCCTAGCTGCTGAAAAAGTCCGTTTCTGAGCTGAAGGAATGCTGATGAGACCATTTATAAACTAACTTCTAACACTTTCTTCAGACTCTGTGTTCAAAAAATCCATCTCTGGATTGATAACTCTGAAAAGATCTTTTAAAAATTTATATGTGTGTTTGTTCCTGAACATCAATCTTCTTTTATTGAAAAAGAGCTCTAGCTGTTATTTCCAAGCAAGCATTTCCATCTGGCCTTCATCTATTTCAGTTCCATCAACAGAGATGGAGATACTGCTCTGGTTTGCTGTGTTAAATTCACTACTGTCATGATCAGACTCTGCTTGTTCAAAAAGTCTTCCAACTTGAGTAAGAATTATTCTTACAATAAATGCCTTGTTTTTTGGTCCACCATCCTTTTTTTTTTTTTTTCTGTTCCTGAGGATTACAAAACTATAGGAAAAAAAAAATCCTTCTGATGTGAATACAACTTTTTCACTTCAAAATTCGAATGCAAAATGTAATTTGCCAACAGAGAAGTTTTGTTCAGCAAATTACCTTCCACTCAGTTTTTGAGTCTTTAAACTCTGATCTCAAGACAAATGACTTTTCTGTAACTAAAAGCTAGCCTTTTAGGATCCTGAGTCTGGTCCTTCAGGCCACTCTTGCTGCTGCCTGTCCTTCACGTTCACTGGACTACACTGCTTTCCTCTTGGGACCACAGTCTCGGGGTAGCACGCGGCACTGGCTCCACACTGCAGCATGCGTATTTCTTCCCATCAGCCATGTATGGGAAGCACCTCCACCCTCTGCTAGCGCCATGGTTTCCATCAAACGCAGAGAGCTCTTCCAGTCATACCTACCATCAGCTTTGTCTTTTGTGGGGTGGAGGGATGGAAGGGGGAGAGAGGGTTCAAGTATGGGGGAAGTGCAGATGATAAGTGCTCAAGAAAGGCCAGGAAACCGTTGATGATGAAAGACGGAGGAAGGAAAGGGGAGGAAAGAGGGGCTGGAGACTCGAGTAGGGTGGATAAATCTGCTGATGGATGAACTGAAATACGGGGATTACACTACCCAAAATAACGATATTTCCGTGCCAGCATCCTGGAATGCCAAAACCCAGTACTGCAATCACTACATTAGAATGATATAATGCAGTGAGGTGGAGGCACTTTGCCAAGCACTCTAATATTCATGTCAACTATGAAAATATAGACATTGCCTTCTTTTTCACAGATGTGGCAATCATGATTTAGAGAAAATAAGTCACTTGCCAGCCACAACCAGTACACAGCAACACCAGAACTCAAACATATTAAGTATCAATTCCAAAGCACATTTGCTTAGCATTACATACAATGTTATCTTCCCAAACATTTCTAAAATTGTATTATGAATAAAAATAGTTAAATAAAATGTGATGTCTAAAGGGGACTGACTAGCCAGATCACACAGAAGGCTTTATTTCCTGATGTACTATATTGCCAAGGTTTCACTGTGTTTAAAGGGAGAAATATTCATATTTTATCCATATAGTGCTGATTCTCCTCACCTTCAGTTTTAATCTTTAGCACCTAAACAAATTTTTAACCTTAGTTTTTATTAGTTCTGGTTCTTACATTTAAACAAGGATGGTACAAAGAACACCAATGAGTAGTTCTATTACTAGAACATTCCACACAAATAGCCATATTTCTGGCTGACACAGTCACAATAATAAATAATAACACTTTCACATCCTTAGGGAACAGTTCAAAGCTCCAAATGATTAGATTAAGTACAGTCACATTACCCAGTTACGAGCTGCAGATAAGGATGTGTGCACAAGGCATAAAAAGTTAAAAAGCCTGGCATTTTAGCTGCAAAGAAGGAAACAAAAATAAAGTCACAAGAGTTACAGGGCTTCAACCAACAATTTTTGGATTGCTTATACTGGTTTTCATAATATTTGCAGATTTCACATTAGCATTTCAGTTGTACATTTCCAGAGACCAGCATAATCTGGACTGTTTGTAATTATGGACAAAAAGAAATCTGTTTTATATATAATTTTTACAATTATAAAGTGAAAGTCACTCAGTTGCGTCTGAGTCTTTGCAACCCCATGGACTATACAGTTCATGGAATTCTCTAGGCCAGAATACTGGAGTGGGTAGCTTTTCCCTTCATCAGGGAATCTTCCCAACCCAGGGATCAAACCCAGGTCTCCCACACTGCAGGTGGATTCTTTACCAGCTGAGCCACAAGGTGCATGGCTTAAAATATTTCTTTAGAACTGTCAATTTAGAAATTTAAATAGGGGAAATAGACTGATACACAGAAATCAAAGAAACAAAGCAAATAAAACAGCTACTATCTCAGGCCTCAAAAAATTAGCAACAACACTTCTGAATGGAAAAATGGTCCTTGGTAGGGCTGGAATACATTCCTTCACTGCTGGTGACACCACGAATTGGTACCAACCATTTTAGAAAGCATTATAGCAACATATGCTAAAGTCATCAAAATGGTCACATGCTAATCTTAATTACCCTAAATGACTATGTAGAAGGAGAAACGAAAACTCTTCCATTTCCTCTAAAAAAGGCATCTTAATTCACTGGACGACAGGGGTCCTAAAGATACTACTAAGCAGACATACATGGGCCTCATCTATTAGCAGGTCAAAGAATGAAATGACCACAGCTTTACTAGCTGGGATCAAAATCATCTCACCACTTGGAATATTTTAAATTCTTTTTTCCTTAAAATAGTCTACCTGCTGGGCTACAAGTATGTCAGCATCAGTGCAGTCAACATCATAAATTCTACCCTCAATATTTCCATTAGACAGAGAATCTAGATGCAACTGGGAAAACCACTCACCATAGCACATGCTTCTATAAGGTACTTATCCTTTGCCTATTGAGTTCAATTTGTTCATATGCTTTGTTTTCGTGCAACTTACAACATCTAAATATGACTGACAACTAGGTTAGAAAGAACAGATCTAAAAGACTTAAATGAAAAGGAAAACACAAGCAACAATAGTATATTCTTCTTTAAAAATGAAAACACAGATTTGCCAAAGTGGAGGTCATAAGGATTCATGTGTTTGAAGGATGGCTCTTTCTGAGAAGAGCACCACTCAGAGGTTCCGTCTCTGGTCCCCAAAGGGCTCATCTTCATTATAAGGGTGGAAGTTCCATGAGAACTAAATAGCCTAGGACTTTGCATCATAATCAAAAGCAGGTCAGAGTAATGGATGGGGACATTTACACAGGACTGGCCACAGTCCAGAATTCTGTCCCAAAGCATTCCACTAAGCTTTTAATTATGGTTGCATAAGAGTAATTGTCCACATTTACAAAGTGCACAGTTCTCTGAAGTTCCAATTCTTCTTTCATAGGTAGCTCTTAAAAATTAGGGTGGTCTATTTGACAAAATTATATCATGTTGTTAGGCTTAAAGCCTCACATGACTAAGCAGGCCTCAGAAGCCCCCCAACCTGCCAATAAAAAGCAGACTTTAACAGAAGGCTGTCACTAATGAATTGCATTCAAATGATGAAAGGAAAAAGTACAAAGAAAACTACTCGAAACAAAGGAAAAGCAGTATCACTGTCAAAATGGGAGATTTTTAATTGACTATTATCTATGACAAATAGCCAATAATTCTATTTAAATAATTCAGTCTTATTGTGATCAGTGAAATTGAAACGTTTTGGACCTACAATAAATATTCTAAAATAAAAACTGCAAATACTCAAAGTAGCCAAGAAAACGTTAAACACTACAGTCTTAAAATAGGAGTAGAACCTTTCTGGCCTAGGCTTTCTTAAGAACAATTTGGCAATAAAAATTAAGGTTCCCATAAAATTCACACCATTTCACTTACAGGACTCTACCTTACATAAATAATTGGACATGTGGGGGAAAAGTTACATAACAAGAGCATTTATGTAAGGTCAGTGGCTTTTAAACTTGTCTATGGAAAGAAATTAGGGGGTTCATGAACTTCAGTGAAAAAAATTTTTATCTTTATTTTCACTGCCTTCTAAAGAAATGTAGCATTTCCATCAATTATAAATGCAGTCAACCAAATACGGTAACATCAGCTGCACATGAGACTTTGACACCTACAGAAATCAAGAGATGTTTTCATATCATTTACTGTTGTTGTAGACATATCAAAATATCAATTATTCTCATCACAACTTTGAAATTATGGTAGTTACCAGAACTGATGCTAGATCCTTTTGTTAATGTAATAAAATATAAGCATCTATGTTAGTATATCGCAAAAATTTTAATACTCTTGCAAGCGTAGTTTAACATGCCTGGCTTGCTTTGTACTTTTATGCATTTAAAAACATTAGTCTAAGGAGAGTCCATACATAGGTTTCACCAAATTGCCAAAGGGGTTAAGTGCCATCCTAAGTGCCCAAAGGTCATCCTAAGTACCAAAACACTTAGGATGACGTGATATAAGAATTATTTATAAAAAGGAAGTAGAAAACTTGAATTTAATAACAGCTGGAAGACTTTAAATAAACAATGGCAAAGCCAATCATGGAACCATGAAAAAATATATAAAACTATTTAATGATCCTTATCTTGTTTAATTAACGAGTATATATGTATTAAAAAACAAGTCAAGTGACCAGTAATCACACGATTAATTGCCTTAGTTTCTATAGTTGCTAACTTTTCTGTAACGAATATATATCTTTTATAATAGGAAGATTTTTTAAAGTATAAAAAAAGTATTTCTACAAATATGGCAATTTTTATAAAAATGGTTTACAAATGATCACTGAGTGAAAAGATTATTTTAAAAGGTTGCATATTACTGATTAATGATCCTTATCTTGTTTAATTCAGGAGTATATATGTATTAAAAAACAAGTCAAGTGACCAGTAATCACACGATTAATTGCCTTAGTTTCTATAGTTGCTAACTTTTCTGTAACGAATATATATCTTTTATAATAGGAAGATTTTTTAAAGTATAAAAAAAGTATTTCTACAAATATGGCAATTTTTATAAAAATGGTTTACAAATGATCACTGAGTGAAAAGATTATTTTAAAAGGTTGCATATTACTGTAACTCTTCAGGCTTATTGTTAGTTCACACTAATTTAAAAGCCAGCTCAGGGGAAAAAAAAGTATTTAATATCCAAGTGAAAGAAATTACAATGAAATACCTGTTTCTAACTCAATGTCTTTATATGTTAAAAACAACAACAACAACAAAAAAACACCCCAACCTTTTGTACCTCCTTATCAGGGACATTGCAGCAAGATGTCTGTGTAAAATGCTTTTGAAATATTTGAAAGGAAGTCCCCGAGAAACAGTCAGAAGTTCAGTCAAGGTAGAAGTCACCGTAGCTCACGAGGGCAAGACCGTGCAATATGTCTCAAAAACTCAGAAGAGCCACCTGCTTCTGGACTAAACTGTCTCTGAGTTGTTGAGCCTGCTTCTGCTGATGCTTCATTACTGAATGCTTCTACTTGTTGAGAATGCAGTTATGCAAGTCCCTCCTCTTGCTGTCCTGAGGTTCAGGTGCATCGCCTCTCCATACAGAGGAGGGGGCTCCATGAGAAGATGAGCAAAGGAATTGGTAGGATAAAAGAAATGTTTGCTGAGCACCAACTTTTTTGGTTGACATTAACAATGAGGTATGCATTTGAAAAACAGGTGATGAGCTTTATCATGTTATCAGCTTGTACTGAAATAACAGATCTAAAGGGCCCTTCTGTCCTTGAGACTGCAAAACAAAGAATAGAAATTCTTTGGGAAACAGAAATCAGTAGCGTGCCATTCGCTCTGATGTACTTTGACACAGAAAGTTGAGGAAGCATTCCCATTTCCATGTGGATGGTTCCTACGTTAGCTACTGTTACTGACTGTACCTGAAGGTTTTCTTTTTCATATTTTATCTTGACTGCTTCTGGACTGACAGAAAAGTTGTAAATATAGTACAAGGAATTTCCATACACTTACTCCTTGGAAGGAAAGTTATGACCAACCTAGACAGTGTACTTAAAAAGCAGAGGCATTACTTTGCCAACAAAGGTCCGTCTCATCAAGGCTATGGTTTTTCCAGTGGTCATGTATGGATGTGAGAGTTGGACTATAAAGAAAGCTGAGTGCCGAAGAATTGATGCTTTTGAACTGTGGTGCTGGAGAAGACTCTTCAGTCCCTTGCACTGCAAGGAGATCAAACCAGTCCATCCTGAAGCAAATCAGTCCTGGGTGTTCATTGGAAGGCCTGATGTTGAAGCTGAAACTCCAATATTTTGACCACCTGATGCAAAGAGCTGACTCATTGGAAAAGACCCTGATGCTGGGAAAGATTGAAGGCGGGAGGAGAAGGGGATGACAGAAGATGAGATGGTTGGATGGTATCACTGACTTAATGGACATGAATTTGGGTAGACTCCGGGAGTTGGTGATGGACAGGGACGCCTGGCGTGCTGCAGTCCAAGGGGTCACAAAGAGTTGGACACGACTGAGTGACTGACCTGAACTGATCCCTAACCCAGTCTACCCCAATGTTAGTATCTTATATAACTACATACCGTACAATCATTAATCAGAAATCAGGAAATTAATATTCTAATACTCAAATTTCTCTAGTTTTTCCACTATGCCCTTTTTGTTCTGAAATCTTACTCATTATCCCACATTGTATTTAACTGTTATTACTCCTCCTTAGTCCCCTTGCAGTCTGTTACAATTCCTTACTTTTTTGTGACCTTGACACTTTTGAACAGTATTTACCACTCAACTTGGGTGTGTCTGTCTGGTGGTTTCAGGTAATTAAACTAAGGTTAGCTCAGTTGGTAAAGAATCTGCCTGCAGTGCAGGAGACCCGGGTTCGATCCCTGGGTTGGGAAGATCCCCTGGAGGAGGAAATGGCAATCCACTCCAGTATTCTTGCCTGGAAAATCTCATGGACGGAGGAGCCTGGTGGGCTGCAGTCCATGGGGATGCAAAGAGTCAGGCACGACTGAGCAACACACTTATGCGTTTTGGGGAAGAGAAGCACAGAAACGATGTAACCTCAGTGTATCATTTCATAAGCTTCGTGATAGAGACCACGATAGAGTTCCTTTTATTAAGGTGGCCTGTACCAGTGTGTTCACTGTAAAGTCACTCTCGTTCTTATGATTTACAAATATTTTGGTGAGAGATACTTTGAGATGATATAAATCCTGCTTCTACTCTTGTTTCTTCTCAAGGTGTCATCCACTGACTTCAGCATCTATCACTTGTGTGTCTAAGAAGGTTTACAATAGTAAAAATCAGTCTCCAGAATGGCGTTTTGGGTTTATGGGGATTAATTGGTGGTCTTGGTTAATTTCCACAAAACCACCATGACCACACGCAGACTTGTCGGTGGTCTCATTTCCTGAAAAGAGAGGAAAAGGAACTGCAACATATTATTCGGTGTCTAGACTGTAACACAAGGTCATATACACAGAGGGTCCTCTCTGCGTCTACCTGATGCTATGAATACAAGATACACTGGCTCCCCAACTCAATAAACTCTGTACTTTGCATCAGTACCAAACATTCCAATTATGAAATAATTGCTGAGCCTAGCCTAATCTGTTGCGGTCCTTGCCTTCAAGGATTGCTTAGACTGGTTATAAACCAGGGCACCATAGAAAGTGTTGGGCAGAAACTGGGACACAGGGTGACTGAACAGTGATGGGAAAGCACCTGGACCTTTAGGAAGAAGGGGGTTATTCAGAAGCCCAGGAGAGGCAGGAAGACCACCCATCCTGATGCATGGACAGGAGAAAAGGCAGCTCCATGCAGGAGGGGAGTAGGCTAAACCTCTCCCAACCTGTCACCCACGTGGGCTGGTATTGAGCACTGTGTTCACTACCCTCTTGCTCCATACACTCCTCCCTGTTAGGGTCTCACCTACTTTTCCAGTGCCAGCCCTCACTTCCCCCCAGAAGGTGAGACCAGCTCGGGGAAAAAGACACACAGCGCTGCAGGGAAGCCTGCCACCTATACCAATCTGCCTTGGCCTTTGCAGCAAAGATCAATGGACCAAGGAAAACCAACATCATAAAAGGAAAAAAAAAAGACAAACAGAGAATACAACTCAGAAGATAGAGATCATGCAAGGGAAAAAAATGAGAAAAAATTATTTAAATGAATACCAATGGAGAAATGTGGGGTCTTTAAAATAAGGATAAACTATTAGAACAATAACTACAGGGAAACAAAAATAATGAATTCCTGGCAAATAAAACTACGATTACTAAAATAAAATGAAAGGGCTGGAGAGTAGAACATAGAGAGGTAACGTTATCAATTTCTGAACCAAAAGATAAAATTAATATATAAAATAAAAAGAAATTGAAATTATGAAAGAAAAAAATGGAGGATAAAACCAGATAAATCCATCATCTATCAAAATGGAGTTTCAGGTAGAGATAAAGAAATTATAAAAGATTTTGTTAAGTGGCTTTTAAAAATAAGGAAAACTTTTTTCCCTGGTGGTCCAGTGGTTAGGATGGTTGGTGCTTTCAGTGCTGGGGACTGGGTTCAGTCCCTGGCTGGGTAACTAAGAGCCTGCAAGCTTCATGGCACAACCACCCCCCACCACCAAAGAAAAGATCAGGGAAAAAATTAATGTTCTAAAGCTTCTCATTTGTCTTAACAGTACTCAGGGCAAGCTACAAATACCCTGAAGGCAGGTTTATCTGCTTTTGTTCTCCTCCAACCACCATAGCTGACCCAGACTAGATGCTTTAAAAATACTACGCAATAAATGAATAAATGTATGAATGTGCAGTTGTTAATTTTTAATACTACTTAAAAATATTAAGGACAGCATCTAGCTGACCCAGACTAGATGCTTTAAAAATATCATGCAGTAAATGAATAAATGTATGAATGTGCAGTTAATTTTTAAAATTGCTTAAAAATATTAAGGACACTGATTAATAGGAAATTGGGTAACAAATCTGAATGTAAGAAATACATACGTACACAAAGTACTATATATAAATAAGCAAACAATAAAGGTCTATTCTATAGCACAGGGAACTATACCCAATATCTTGTAATAACCTAATAGAAAAGAATCTAAAAAAGTGTATCTATCCATATAAATGTATGTATAACTGGATCACTTTGCTGTATACTTGAAACCAACACAACAATGTAAATTAACTATACTTGAATTTAAAAACAAGAATGACAACAAAAAAGAAAAGATAAAGAAGATTATAATCAAATACTGAGATTAGGAGATCGATTACTACCTCCAACTTTGCATTGTTAACTTTCATAGTAAGCATGTATATCCTTTTGTTTGTTTATCGTCTGTTTCCCTCCACCAGAATGTAAGCTCCATGAAGGTGTCTCATTTTACTTCTCACTCCAAGCGTCCTAAACCATGTCGAGTGTGATGAAGGCACTCATGCATACGTCGCAGTCCCACACGTGCAGTACTCAGTGTCTCCCTTTCAGAAATGGCTCACGACAAATTCAGCCACAAGAAATGCAATTAGCTGCGAGTCTCCGGCTGTAGTATCTTCGGATCTTCTGCAATTTTCCAGCCGAGACACACTCTTCCTGGGCAGCCCCAGGACTGAGTGTGCCTGGAGGGGAACTGACTGCCCAACAAAGAGCCACTCTATCGCTCCTTTTTGTTTCATGGCATGGGCTGAGATTGTGTCACGTTTCACAGTGAGCTGAGGCTCCCCCTGCCCACTTTCGTTTCTTCTCCCTTTCATACTGTCAGACCTGTACCATGGACTGAAGACCTTCCCTGATAAATTCTGCTTCCTCTCCCCTCTTCTTGCACAGGCATGGCCCCAGGTCCCTAACAAACCACGTGCGTGCCAATACTGTCCCAGCATCTGCCTCTCAGAGGACTTGATCAATAAAGTATCTGTTACATGATTAAATCATATCAACACAATCATGTAAGATGCAAATTGCTCTGTGATTAGACTGGTGTATTTGGCAAAGACAAGAGGATGAATTTTGAGTAGGGGAGACCGGAGATGAAGAGATTAAGACAATGGCCAAGAATTGCGTCAAAAGGCAAAGAGGGCTTGATGTGACAGACCTGGGACCAGGACACAGAGAACAGGAAATCAGCAACAATGTGGAGGGAGATGCAAGAGGCCTTCCCAACTGACTGGAGGTTAACATCAATGAAGAGAGGCATCAAAGAGTCTTTCGTGTTTCAAATCCCAGAGACTGATAATAATGGTGGCATTTACAGCATGAGGGCAACGATGAGGGTAGGCTTGTTCAGGGGGAAAAATGGAGAAGCAGCCAAAATTTGTGTCCCAAGTTTCAAGGGGCCGGCTAGATAACCAACCCAGTGGAAGCAGGTAAAGGCTGGTGAGGAACGTAGCCAGAACGGAAGAAAAAGCCTGGGAACACAGGTCTTTCATTTAGATATAAACGTAGACCAATTACTTTTTCTAAAAAGAATGTTCTGAAGTCATTCAGGAGAAGGCAATGGCACCCCACTCCAGTACTCTTGCCTGGAAAATCCCATGGACGGAGGAGCCTGGTAGGCTGCAGTCCATGGGGTCGCTGAGTCAGACACGACTGAGCGACTTCACTTTGACTTTTCACTTTCATGCATTGGAGAAGGAAATGGCAACCCACTCCAGTGTTCTTGCCTGGAGAATCCCGAGGACGGGGGAGCCCAGTGAGCTGCCATCTGTGGGGTCGCACAGAGTCGGACACGACTGAAGCGACTTAGCAGCAGTAGCAGAAGTCATTCATTATAAAGGAAATACGCAAACTGTGCTAATCAAACAGAAACAGGAAAATAAAAGCCAAGTGGCTATAAATATGTTATTAATGAAGGTGGCACAGTTGACCATCAAATTTTCTTCTGGAAGGTGATGTAAAACAGGAGATACAGGAAAAAAATAAATAAATAAAATAAAACAAGCAAACAAATAAAACACACCTATCATCAGAAAGACAGGCATTTGGTAGCTACCAGAAAATAATTCCTGGCATCAAATTCTAAAATAAATTTCTCACGTGGAACTTTCTAAAAGGCCAAAGGATGACAAAAAGGCCAGTATCTCCATCATCAGTTCATTACAAGAGCACACTCTGTTGTTGTATGATTGAATCTTTACAAGATGACCTTGAATAAAGTCAGGTGTCTGAGCAAAGGTGGCCTTTGGACCATCTAGCTTGATTTTAAAAACTAAACAGAGAGGAGCAGTTGAGAGGCACATGCCCTTTTAATCAGCTTTCACAAGCCTCTGAACTGAGACGGCCCAGGGAATATGAACTCCTGGATGCCTCACAGATCAGAGTTCAATCAGTGACGGGGCTTGGGAGATCACAGCCGAGAAAGTGGATGATGCTTGTTTTCCAAAGAGCTAACATGCACACCTTTCTACCTAATGGCCTTCTTGCTACCAGAAGCCCCGAGCAGGTAAAGAAACAGCAGCAAAACACTCCTAGATGAGTTTCTCAGGAAGTTATTTAGTGCCCCAAATCTCCCTGAAAAGGATTACATAACTAGAGCTGCTGCTGCTGCTAAGTCGCATCAGTTGTGTCTGACTCTGTGCGACCCCACAGACGGCAGCCCACCAGGCTCCCCCGTCCCTGGGATTCTCCAGGTAAGAACACTGGAGTGGGTTGCCATTTCCTTCTCCAATGCATGAAAGTGAGAAGTGAAAGTGAAGTCACTCAGTCATGTCCGACTCTTAGCGACCCCATGGACTGCAGCCCACCAGGTTCCTCTGTCCACGGGATTTTTCCAGGCAAGAGTACTGGAGTGGGGTGCCACTGCTTTCTCTGACGTAACTAGAGAGCTGCCTTCAAACAAATAAAACACAGTTTATATGCTCTCAATAAAAAATGAAAGACACGGGCATGAAAACAGTAAGTTATTACACATGAATAAAATCTTTCGCTATTAGTTCTGGCAGAAATAAACTGTTAAGTTCAAGAACACAGAGCACAACATGCTTTAGGAGAACAGACTTGCTGACTCTGGAGTTTTATCACATACTTGAAATACGACTGTTCACAAAAAACTAACCATAGACTAGTTATCCTTTCAGAACTCTGAGTTACAAGGCATTCCACAGTACTATACTCAAGCTTAATGTTGCTACAGCTACAGAAGAAATAAAATAAGCAGAGAGTTTTACAAATAGGTTTAGCTTTAAGGTGTCTTCTGATGTTCTATACGTACCATACAATAATCCACTAAAACTTACGACAGGTAATGATACACATTTAAAACCCTGAGCTTGCAGAATACCGCCTCATAACAAAACTGCAGAATACATCAGAGCATTAAAGCTGTCACTTCAAGTACAAATGCGTTCAGAGTATATCTTCTAAAGAGATGGTAAAGATGGTTGATTAGAAGAGAGTGAAAGGGAAATAAAATTGGACATTACAGTAGCAACCGAAATCCAACTAGACCTCAAACTAATAATCCAGGAGCCCAGCATACTATTCAATTTGACTTGTATATATATGAGTGTGCGTGTACAAACACACGTGTGGTAAGGTGGGGTGAGGCGGTGGTGTATAGGAGGAGGAAGGTGAACTGCAGAACAATCAAATCTGGTGGTTTCCAGTTATCAGAAGAGTAAGCAAGTGCAGGGCATTAGTCTTCATCCTTTCCAGGAAGGAGAAAATATTCTTAGATGCTCTTTAGACCTGATAATGGCAGCTGCTTCTGGCCACTGGGCAGGAGGGGAAGGGCTGGCCCCATCACAGCGTCTTCAGTAACCTGGCTTTGAGAGTGACTTCCCATCTGGCATCAGATGAGCCTATGAACACTGTTGACCAGTGGAGCAGCAAAGAACATGACGAAAGCAACCCCTGGGCTCCTCTCTTTTCCATTAGTGCGCCATTCCAGTGGGATTCAGGGAGGATGTGTCTCAGACCCTTGTATATGCAGTGCAGAACTGAAAAAGTCCTGTCCTGCTACTTTAATCATGGTGACTAAGTAAGAACTCAAAACAAAATACATATGCACTCAAAGGGAGAGGCCCAGATTAATTCTGATGTTACTGTACTGCCTCATTTGTGCCTCTCTAGGAAGGATGTGGTTGCATCACTTGCACTTATCACAATGACAACTTTGCCTTGGGGTCCTAGCATTATGTGAGGAGCTCTGCATAAAGCACAAAGTAATAACACAATAAATGTTAGCTATGTTATTACCGTCACTTAATCCTCGGCAAGTAGAACATCACACGCACTGGCAAAACAGCAAAGAGAAGTGGGGAAGAGGAAGGACCAGAAAGAAGAAACTGATGGTTTGTTGCTTATTTCAACAGATGCATACAATGGGAGGATTGCTCTGCTGAGCCAGCAATGGACTGGGCTCAGGAGATGGAGACAAATACCCTCTAAAGTCTAAATTTGCAAAATAATGAAGTTCATAAAAATAAACGTAGTATTTAAAAAGTGATGGCAGCTTCATCAGTCAAAGGCAGTTAAATTTTACATACCATGTCAACAATACCCCCTTCAGTAATGTGAATTTTTCCCCCCAAGACAGCCTCAGTGAAATCAGGAATTCATTAAACCCAGTATCTGGTGATTAAGAGGCTGGACTGACAATCAGGTCAGAAGTGCTACTCTCTGTTGCTGGAAGAGAAATTACACCTGTCACGGATGTACTCCGTCAACAAGATGACTCTCTTCCAGGTTCTGATTAGGAAAAATGAGTTAGTGTACTAATTTCAGTGAATCAAGCTATGTATTAAAAATCGTGACAGAATTATTTGTCTAACTATATTATCCACTGTGATGAAAAGTACAGCTTTCACGTACATGTGGAATCTAAAATATGACACCAACGAACTTATCTAAGAAACAGAAACAGACGAACAGACATAGAGAACAGACTTGTAGTTGCCCAGGGAAAGGGGGTGGCGAAGGGATGGAGCAAAAGTCCGGGATTAGCAGATGCGAACTGTTATATACTGAAAGGGGAAACAACAGGTTCCTACTGTACAACACAGGGTATATTCAATACCCTGTGATAAAGCATAATGGAAAAGAATATGAAAAAAATGCATATGTGTATAAACGATTCACTTTTCTGCACAGCAGAAATTAATACTTTGCAAATCAACTATCAGAAAGAAAGCAAGTGAAGTCGCTCAGTCGTGTCCGACTCTTTGAGACCCCATGGACTATAGCCTATCAGGCTCTCCGTCCATGGGATTTTCCAGGCAAGAGTGCTGGAGTGGATTGCCATTTCCTTCTCCAGGGGATCTTCCCCACCCAGGAATCAAACCCTGGTCTTCCAAATTGCAGGCAGACGCTTTACAGTCTGAGCCACCATACTTCAATAAAATAAATTTTAAGAAAAGTACAGATACTACATAAAGTTTATAATACACAGTTATAGTTTAAGGGGGTTAATTTCCGCTTCAAGTTATTCAGATCCACAATCTGTTGTATCTTCTTTGTAACAAATGATCTACCTGATTTGAAAGTCTGTATGGCCCAAGAAGGCACAGCAGGTGCCTCTGACACTGCCTTCCTGTACCATTTTCATGTATTAACTACTGTTCTGCGTTTCCTCTGTAAACCCTGATGATAAATGCCCAATGGCACTAGCAGGCAATCTCTGGAGCCACACACACTTTCTGCTCCACCAGCTGGACTCCATTCTGACTAAGAGTCAAACTGTGTCTTCCCAAACCAGTTTATGCCAGTGGACTTGTTATTGTAATTACAAAATTTAATTAAATATTATGGAAGTTGATGGAATATGAGCACAAGAGATAAATCTTGTTTCTTATTAAAAATTAAATTGAAGGCTTTGGAAAGACTTCATAAAAGCGTCATTAAAAGGAAAGCTATTGGATTAGATGTAAGACCTATAAAAAAAGAGAAAAAAATTTTAAATCTATAATTCTGTAAGATTCAGAGTGTTTTGCTACTGTCTATGTTTATACTGTTAATACAATGTAGAATTCAAAATAGCAGAATCAGTGTCAAAGAAGCACCCTTGGCCTCACCAAAATTTAGCAAATATATATTTATTATTATTACACAGTTTAGTGAAAATAAGCTATTTTGAGTACGTATACTTTTGCAAGACTCCCTATCTTAATGATTTTTTCAACTAAACAGTTCCAATTATGTTAGCTAAGAGGGTATGGTCTGTCTATAAATAGAAAGAGGGTTTAAGTAAGAAATTTCTCTGAATTAGTTGCTCTTAAATTTATGAAGTGTTATGACCTAAACTGGATTACTGTGGAATACAGGTGTTCAAATTTTTGTTCCTTACTTTTGAAAGACAAAGTATTTTGAACAAAATTCTACCAGATTTAAAGATAAAAACACTCTCCTTCCTTTAGTCTAATATAGTAGAGAGCAGAGCAAAGCAGTCAAGAACATGACTCTGGTCGGACACCCCAAATGTGAAATCCTGGCTCAAATACTATTAACTTCAATGACAGCTTAACCACTGAAACCAGCCACGCAAACCCCAGTTTTCTCATCTGGAAAATGCAAAAGCTATTGGATTAGATGTAAGACCTATAAAAAAAGAGAAAAAAATTTTAAATCTATAATTCTGTAAGATTCAGAGTGTTTTGCTACTGTCTATGTTTATACTGTTAATACAATGTAGAATTCAAAATAGCAGAATCAGTGTCAAAGAAGCACCCTTGGCCTCACCAAAATTTAGCAAATATATATTTATTATTATTACACAGTTTAGTGAAAATAAGCTATTTTGAGTACGTATACTTTTGCAAGACTCCCTATCTTAATGATTTTTTCAACTAAACAGTTCCAATTATGTTAGCTAAGAGGGTATGGTCTGTCTATAAATAGAAAGAGGGTTTAAGTAAGAAATTTCTCTGAATTAGTTGCTCTTAAATTTATGAAGTGTTATGACCTAAACTGGATTACTGTGGAATACAGGTGTTCAAATTTTTGTTCCTTACTTTTGAAAGACAAAGTATTTTGAACAAAATTCTACCAGATTTAAAGATAAAAACGCTCTCCTTCCTTTAGTCTAATATAGTAGAGAGCAGAGCAAAGCAGTCAAGAACATGACTCTGGTCGGACACCCCAAATGTGAAATCCTGGCTCAAATACTATTAACTTCAATGACAGCTTAACCACTGAAACCAGCCACGCAAACCCCAGTTTTCTCATCTGGAAAATGCATTCAATAATTATATGTATGCCACAGGGGTCATGGAGACACTGAAATGAGAAAATACACGTCAAACCACATGGTAAGTTTCTAGCACACAGTAAGTG